>NW_012192978.1:766029-776597 GCF_000504015.1 Erythranthe guttata
ATACACATTCGAAATTCCAAAAAAAAAAAATGGAAAAATTACAGTTTCCATCCCTCAAGTTTGCACCGATTTCACGTTTGGTCCCTCATGTCTCAAAAATTCAACACTTCTAGTCCTTTATGTCAATTTCCATTAAAACTAACGGAATCAAACGTGTGCCCATCACTACCGCAAGTGACGGACTGACGCTAAATTAATGAAAATGACCAAATGTGCTTTTTGAGAACATGGGGACCAAATGTGAAATTATTACAGACTGTAAATTTCATAAAATATATAAATGTATATAGAAAAATCAGCAAAAATCAGGCCTGGATTTCTTGGTGACAGAAATAGATCCCCTGAGAAGATCCCTAAAAACCCTGATTTCAGAAGAATCCCTCAAATCATCAAGGCTGATATACTGCTGCTTCACCATCCTGGTCCTGGAGAAATCACACCCTGTATCATGTATCCATATGTATGGGTGACACGTGTCATCATAGTAATAAACCAGGTTTCTCATTCCAGCATTACTAGTTTTTCCAGGCATGTAAGCCCTGTAAATATTCTTGCCCTTCAATCTCTTCGAACACCCTGGTTTCACCGTGTGGACTTTCTTCAGCATCGATCCGACTCTTATCTGCAGCTCGATCGGCTTGTCGCTCGTGTTCCATATCCTCGTTCCGGGCCCCGATATTTGAGCGCGGTCGCTGCATCCGTTGAAGCATCTCGATAGTGAAATAAAAAACCTGAAATACCACATTCTTTTTTTTTTCTTCTGATGTTTATTGTTGTTGTAAGAGAGTGTGTACTTAAATAGCTGGTGAGAATGTTGAGTTCTTTGAGGCAAGGAATTTTCTGTGTGGGACCCACCGGAAAAAATAAAAATGGTAAATTACGGCCACACCCCTCTGGTGAGGTTAAATTATAAAAAAAATCCCTCATGTTTGGATAATTACATCCACCTCCCTTCAGCTATGAATCTTCTTACACGTACACCCTTGCGATGTCAAATTTAGTGGAATCTTCTACATTATGTGGAATATTCTCCAATTTGTACCCGTTTTACACCATTCGAGCTCCACATTTTGAAATAAGGTGATCATAAGATGTGTTTATTGTCTTGTAATATCAGATCGTGGTGCATCAGAAACTACATTTTTGCACAAAACGAGTACAAACTAGAAAACATTCCACCAAAATCTTGAAGATTCCATTGAATTTGACACCATAAGGGTGGACGTGTAAAAAAATTCATAATTGAGGGGTAATTGTAATTACCCAAACATGAGGGGTATTTTCGTAATTTTACCTTAGCTCAGGGGTTGACCGTAATTTACCCTTTCTTTTTTCCCTACGTTGGATTAAGAATGGAAATGAAATGATTACAGTGCCCGCACAAAACATGGTTTCATCATTGTACTAATGCTTTTATGTTTACTTTTCTTTCAAGTTTGAAGGAATTTCATCTTCTTTTCCATCCCAATTTACACACACACACCCACGTGGGTGTGTGTGAATTATGTAGCTTGTTCATGGTGGTCCAAATATACACACCATCCATTTAGGTAGATACACAATTTTTATTTATTTATTTAGGTTATCTCTGCAAACATGTCTGATTTTTAACAGAAATTGGGTAGTAACTTTCTGTGGAAGCACAAAAAAAAAAAAAAAAAAAAAAAAAAAAAGTTGAACAGAGAAGATAGTTCCTCTCCAGTTCATTCTTGTACAGTTCCTGCAATTCCACTTGCTAAATCAAGAATCCACGAATAAAACCAGCAATCAAGAACTTATAGAAATGTCACTATTCAAGAAGTAAAATTTGTTGCTTTATTGAACTTATAAGTTATATCTATGACTATCTCAATATGGTGTAAAATATAGCTAGACTATATATATCGCAAAAAAAAAATTAAAAAATCGGCTGTACAGATGGAATATCAAGCATCGCTTGGAAAAGAAGCCGATTAGAAAACGAGTAAAGAATTTACACTTCAACAAAAAAAAACTATTTCTCGTGATTGTCTTGAGGGGAATCGATCCTTATTATAAGCGGCTCGTGGAGATTTAGAGTGGGGCCCGCCTTAACCGGTAATTGCGGCGAAAGAATATCGATATCTGTATCCTCGTTTTCGGCCAATGCTTTCTCTAAAGCAGCCTTTGCAACCCTAGTAACACAAACCAGTAACACCACTGCAAGAAGAAGAAGTTCCATTACATTAAACGTCAGTGCACAAAACAGCAAATATATGTCCGATTCTCTGTTACTTATTTCTTGGAATCGAAATAGTTAGTGAAGTCAATCGGAACTTACCGGATACCACGAGACCCATTAGAATAAATGCCTGCGTTAAAATAAAGACCACTGTCAAAAAAATTATAATGATCGATGTTCATATGTAAAACAAATATATATATATATATATATATATATATATATATATATGAAGGGTAAAATGCGATCGTCGAACAATTGAAAACAAGATTTAAAAAAACAAAAACAAAAACAAAAACAAAAATTCTTACCCATCGGGTTTTTGAGAAGTCGTGCCATCCATGTGTAACATCGGAAAGATCCTTTAAAGTTGTCCCAACATAGACCAACGCAAAAGTAATTGGCTGAATAAAGAACAACAACGTAAGCAGATATTCAGTGAATATGGCATCAGAAAGAGATTTATTAAACGACGTGTATACGTACCATCATACCCAAGCACGAAGCTAGCATGTATAGAGCTATAGGTACCGGTGTCACCGATAAGAGATAAGTCAACATGGTAAACGGAAGTAAAGGTACAAGCCTAAGCAGCAGTACAATCTGTTCAAACGCCATAATATAAATTCGGATTCATATAAAACAAATAAAAAATACTAAATTGTAAATATATATATACACACACACACACACACACACACACACACCTTAAATCCAGATCGCTGAATTGCAATCGCGATAGCGCGGAACTTAGGGTAGTCTTTTAACTTGGAAATAACATACGACCTTCCGATCTATTTATATTTGAAAAGAGAACAATTGAATAAGAAATAGAAATACCGTAACCGTTTTTTCAAGAAAATATATAATGATATTCGATTAAAAAGAAACTCACTGTTCGACCGAGGAGAAATGCAGCTCCAGCACCAATTGTTGCACCAATAGAATCGGCAACAAAACCCACGGGCAAGCCAAAGAGATATCCACCACCGAGCTGGAAAAAACATATTTCAGTTCAAATAGGAATTAAACGATTGAAACTTTTTATGAATTAAAAAGTCGAGCAATTCAGTTTACATTACATGAAAGGTACGGTCGAAGAAATATTTACAAAAAAATAAATAAACAGAGATGATTATTTACCGTAAGTACTGAAGCTGGAACAGCCAACACGGTTAAAGGAATGTATGCAAGAGCTCTGCAAGATTCGAAACTTACGAGTGAAATCGAAACAACTTAATACATCGTTCGTTAAATAAACATAAAAAAAAAACCGCACTTACAGCACTAGTGGGCCCCACGGACCAAGATCTTTCTCGATCCATAATAAGAAATCCTTCAATATCTGTAGGAACGAACACCCTTAAACTGATAAGAGATACAATCTTTCGTAACTACAATATAATAATTCGTCACGCATTTTAAGCATGAATTTTTCAAGTGATGAATTTTTCGAAACGTACAACCGAAACCAGTTCAAATACTAAATTGCTAATAAACTTTTACAGCCCTTCTAGTTCGAATAAAGCTTAGACGAAGACGTTTTTCGCTTGAATTTAGCTCGAAAAATACTAAATTGCTAATAAACTACTCAAAAAGCATCTATAGAAATTAAGAACACATCACCCAATAACAAAATTAGGCACAAAATAAATAAATAAATAAAAAACCCCAAATTCTCCAATACAAAACCAAAACCCTAAAAAAACAAGCAACAAACGGATCAAAAAACGACGACGTATAACCTTTTCATCGGGAGAGTGAAGCAAGCAATCACAATTGCACCAATCAGCAACAGAAACAGCGAGATTTTCATCAGAGAAACCCAACTGAATTTGAACGCCATTATTACCGAATGAGGTGAGAAAAACAAGATCTTCTTGCGCCACGGCCGACACGCTTCTTCTTCGTCTGGGTCCTCTGGTAAAGCTTGCTTCAACGACAAGCGAGGCCTCAAATTAATCCCCCCTAAATTTGCCAGATTGAATTGGGGGGGGGGAGGGGAGGAGGAAAATTAAAATTAATCTGTCGAACACCCTGAAAAAAAAACCCCTTTATCTGGATTACGGATTTTACCCCATTTGGGTTTGGGTTGAAAGATCAAAGTGATTCCCGCACAGTGATCTTTTTATTGCCAATTTTGCAAATTGGGGGTGGGGTTTTCTTTCTTGCTGATGATGTTTTTTTGCTCTTTAAGCCGCGTTTGGTGTGAAAAATTGAATTTTATAGTTTTTTCCTGTGATTGTGATTTGTGATCGGTTTTGTTTATCTTTTCTTACACGTGATGTGCATAGATACGAGGTGAAATTACGTAAATACCCTTTTGGTTACATTTATTATTTATATAAGAAATAAGTCTCTTGTTTTAACCACGTCCGTTTTGTTATGCTAAGTGCTTCATTGTTGGGTATCCCTCACTTCGCTGCTGAATTTGTGAGTTTTTTGTTCGATTTGACCGTTTGTGGTGTCATGATAGGAATTCCCGGTTCGATTAGTGTAATAGTTCGATTTTCATGTAAATTGAATATGAGTTCACGCATGTGATGTTTCGTTGCTGGTTATACATCGTTTTGACGGTGAGATCCTAGTCGATAATGAAGTGGTCTTAATTCTTTTTGGTCATTTTGTTGTTTATCGCTGCTAGTCGTTTTTGTATTATTGCATTTGTGGTGCGATGACAGAAATACAATCCGATTACTATTATCCTGACATACATTTGTTATGTTAGCGAGATCTTATGTTTAAATTTGTCGTTTGTTTTATCTTATGTTTGAAATCCAATCTCCGGCCCAAATTTTATTTCTTAGATTGGGCCTCAAAATTGGAAAACGTAATTTTCTTTCTTTCTTGAGTTACGCCCAAATTGTTGAATTATAAACAATTAGGCCCAAATTGTTAAATAATTCAACAATTTCCCATCTGACAAAACAATGCCTGAAAAAAAACTATGTAATATATGTAATAAAATTAAATATCTATACAACATATGCCCATATATATACATATATATACACCTCAAAGAATTGGGCTAACAAAAATTTGCTTCTAATTTGTCCCTATCAAAATATCATGTGACAGCTCAATAATTGTGTTACATTTACAAAAAAAAATACAAATTCACAATTATTTCACACACATTGCATTAAACAGCACGTGACAAAGCATAAGGTCAACAAAGTATTGGTGACCAATCTCCCCATCCCTCCACTTCATCTTCAGCGGGGCCCGCCCGTAGTGGACCCCGTCGTTGCATCGATTATCGTAATGCCACGGATAAGTCATGTCGAAATCGTCGATCACTTTTCCGAGCGCCCCATATTTCCTCATCTTATCCAAAACGACCCCGTTGAAAGCCTCCATTTTTTGAGGATTAAACGCAAGTCGTCTAGCGTACCCACCCGTTGCCACCGTGGTCCTATATATAATCTCGGGGGGCGCAAGCCCCCTCCTCCGTACTCCTTCCACTACACTTGCCCAAAACGAGGCCGCGAAATCGGCTCCCCTGATAAAATTCCGAATATTCGGCCAATACACACCGTCGTGCAAGCCCGAATTCATTATAATAGTGTCCGGGACCACATTTCCCGAAAAATACCCTTTTAGTAATTCTTGATACTCCGGATTGACCAACGAGTTCAAACCCTGATAATTTCCGGTGTCGTTCGGATGGCCATTGAAAATGCTCGTGAATCGGACCGTCTGCGTAGGGTTTCTAGGGTTTGTGATGTTCATATCGAATCTTCTCGGAACTGCGGGGATGTCGTGCACGTCCAATACGAAGTTTAGAATGTTCCGGATCGTGTCGCAATGGTTGGAATCTCCCCACCAAAAGATCCACCGATTGGTCAAACAACCCCACGCTTCGTCGGGCGAGAAAAATTTGAACGAGCAATGGGTCGAATATACCCACCCGTTACTCTCGAGCAACCCTAACGGACCGTTGCACCATTGGGCGGGGCAAGAAAAACCCGGCTCTTGGCATCTATACCGACCGTCGTCACTAATCGGACAGCTGTCGTTCTTGCTGTGTCGGGTCCACCGCCCGGACCAAACATCCTTGGAGTAATCGAAACTCCTGCATTGATTTATCGCGGGTAGCTGGGATTCGGATTTGAGGAATCTTATCGGAATCACACGGAGAATCTTGTCGAACGCGAATCTCTCGGGGGAGAATTTAAGCCCTTCGTAGTGGCGGAACAATAGGATGATGGTCAAATTGTAGTCGCCCGAAAAATCGGGGTGCACTTGGAGGGAAAACGCGTGGGTCCCGTTTCCGACGTCTTTCACCGGAGGCCTAGACTTCCATTTCTCGCCCGAGAGGTCGATTTCGAAGTAGTCGCCACCTAGACAATGTGGGGCCCCCGAGTCATCCAATGCATGGAAAACGAACTCGTGGATTTCACCGGTCGACAGCTCGATGTCTTTATCATTACCATCGAAGCTCGGAACTTTGATTTCAACTGTTCTTGAATCCTTACACGGCTCACCACCTGGGGTTAACCATTTCGAAAGAAGATTCGATGAGTAATTTGCCTCTAACTCGGAAAGAATCCAACTACTATGGTCCTTTGTGTAATTTTCTGAAACTTGAGGGGTTGAATTGGAAATATTTTTTTGGCGGGTAGGGAAGGAGGGAGTAGTGGTGGTAAAGTTCGAATCTTTATTGGATTGTGACAAAGTTTCGGAATTGTTGTTGAGCTTCACTACAACGAAATCCTTCTGGAAAGTGTTGATATTTAACCCATCGATCCCCCAAAAAATCAATATTCCAAGAAAAGCCCCAAATATCATAAATTTGAACCACCAATGCACCATGGGGTTTGTCGGCGGCCGGAAAAACCATGCAAAGTTCGGAGCTTTTTCCGGCATCTTGAGAGGAGAGAGAGTTTTTCCGACCAAAGGGAGAAAAAAAAAACACACAATCACCTATTGATTAAATTATAATGAACCTAAGTTAGGACAAATTGGAATTAAATGTTTTTTTTTTTCTTGAAGAAATAAAAAACAATGCGATTGTTGTATAAAAGAATTTACCTGGTTTGCTTCGAAATGTTGCAAATTTACAAATTGTTTGTTGTTGCAGGAGAAAGAATGTCTTTCTCTCCCTCTCTCTCCTCTCTCTCTTCCTCTCTCTCTCTCTCCTCTGAGAAATATGCGGAGGAGCAGCAGGCACATGTTTGTGCTACCTATTTGTAGAGAGAGAATGATATATAGAGAGAGAGAGAGAGAGAGAGAGAGAGAGAGAGAGAGAGAGAGAGAGATTAATTTTACTATTTTTATTTCTATATATATTTATATATTTATATAATTAACAATAATTGAAGAAATGATGAGGTTATATCAATGGTCAAATATTTATTTTAATGCACGTTAGTGACATGATCATAGCACTATATATATCCATGTTATCACTAATTTGATTATCAATAAATTAAAAAGAACGTTTGACTTTATGAATTGAAGTCAAACATGCTCAATTGTATATTATTAAGAACAGTTAAGTGTGTATATCAGCAAAGTAGGAACTAGGAACTCAATAATAATTATCGAAACTGAGATGTTAAATGTCGTTTCAATTTTACTAATGTTGTTTTTAACTTCGAAGGTGATTTTGACCATTTTTTAGTTTGATTTTGACAAAATTCGAAACACGAAAACCGTAGTTCTTTGAGGTAGATTTTTAGTTCACCTTGAATCAGTTAGACTGAATGTCATGTGATAAAGTTATGCATGAATATGTTACGTTTTGAATTTTAGATACTTTAAAATATCAAAGTAGTGGGCAACGTTAATTGATTCATGCATATCTTTCTCACTTAACATCCAATCTTGGTGATTTAAGTTGTATTAAAAAGCTAACTTGAAAAACTACAAATTTAGTGTTTTGAGTTTTTCCAAATTCAAACTAAAAAGTGGTCAAAATAATGTTTAAAGTCGAAAAATCCGAGCTTCAATTTACTAATAGTGGCTTTTGCACCATTAGTGAGATCATATAAATTAATTGGATCCTCTAAGATTGTATTTGATGTTCTAGCATATTGTACTATCATTAACACGTGTCAACTCATGTATGTTAATTGTATTATATAAAAAAATGTTAAATTTATTATTAAAAAAAAAAAATTTAATTATTCCATAGTGTAACACCGACACTGAATATAGGGAATAATAGACACAGATCATGCAGACATGTGGTCAGAATAAATGATATTTGGATATATATTTGCCAACCATCATTAAATATATGTCAATTCGAAAGAGTTATGGTCACATAATTACATAACTACTCGTTTGGTTGAACATATAAACATGGTTAAATAAATAATTGGGTTTCATTCCATCAGTAGATATTATGTTAAGATTTATATTGCCTTCTAAATATATTGAATCGTCGAATGTCCATTAATATAATTAAGTTTTATCAAATTACTTAATATTATCTTATTTTGTCAACTAAACGAAGCCTTATACAACAACAAAAAATATTATTAACACCAAGAACAATGACAAGTTCCAAATATACTCTGTAAAAACAGAAAGAGCAGAAAATCCAATTATTAAAATACTAATTACTAGTTTAAGCTAATTAATCCCTTAATCAACAATTATGCACGTGCACTGCACATGCACACCGTACATAATGAAGGAAAAATGCAATGTATATATATTCCATGTGACAGCCACTTAAAAATTAAAATGGCAACTCATCAAGAACTTTATAATTCATACAACTAAACAAAAAATCATAATACTAATCCAATTTATTGAACTTTAATAATAAAAAAATAATAAAAATAATAAAATTAATTAATTAATTATTAACTCCAAGGGTCTTCCCAACCTTTAGGACCATCTCTTCTTATAATCTCCATAATAGATTTAACAGCTTCTTCAACTCTGTTAGATAAAGAATGAATTCCATGTTCTATTTCTACCTTTTCTGCTCCACCCATTGCTCTGCACAATCTGCTTAATTAATTGCGATTAATGCGACTCGTAATTACAAACATAATTAAGGGCAAAAACGGAATTCGAAAAAAGTTTCGGCCGTTCTTGCCTGTTAACCAGAGCTTTCTTGTCTACGTATCCCGGTACATTTTCGTCCGCCATGGAAAACATTACCTGCACGAAGAAAACAAATTTCAGAAATTATGATTATTTATTTTTATTTTTGCAAATTAATGAAAATTAAATATATTACCAACGTAGGGGTAGTAGACATGTGGCCAAGTCTCTGTTTCAGTTCGTCTTCACTAAAATCGGAACTGAACATGTCATCGTCACCGTTGTACGCACAAAGCGAATGATACCTTCGAGATATTAAAATTTTATAAAAATGTAAAAAAAATGATCTTGAAATGAAAAATATATAATAAATAAAAATAATATCAGATTTTATAACCTATAGGCAGTAATAGGAGAATCTGGATTAGATTCCCTTGGCATCAATTCCGACCCTCGGCCTTCACTTATCATCTTCGAAGCCAAATCAATCATTTCAGCAGCTCTCGGAAGTGTGGATTTATATTCCCGATCACTAACCGGAGCCTAAAAATAATATTTAAAAAAAAATATACAATAAAAAGATGTAAATTTACAACCATTGTATATGATTGGTTTTTCGGTAATTATTTTGAAAAACGGATATAATTACCTGCAAAATGGCTGCACGAACTGCCCTTGAACATGCTGCATTTGTGCGCAAGTAATATACAATGTCCTAATTACATATTAAAATGTGATTTAATTTAAATGTAGTTAATTAATTAATTAGAGTATTAATTAACTCGTTAATTACTTGGCAACCAGTACTGTGTCCAAGTAGAACCACGCCTTCCGATTCTTCCTTGTTAATAAAGTAACTAATCAATTGATCTATCTCCATAGCATCCTTAAACAGATAATGTAGCCGTTATAATCTTTTAGGAAAAAAGAACGTAAAATAATCGTTACCGAAAATCATTAGAACCCTTTTTTTTTCGATTGATCAAAGTTCGTATAATATGAACTTACTTGTTTCAAGCTCGAGATGCCATAACCACTGTACGAAGACGAAAACAGAAACTGCACTAATGACCAATGCTCCTTCTCCAAAGCAATCGCCAAAGGCTCCAAATATCTCGAGAATTATTTATAACGATTTAGTTGAGGACAAATTTCGATACGACATTTATAATAAGCAATATTTTGAATTACAGATGTCAGAGCAATACTCGGTGGCTAAAAATCCGTCTGTCAGCCCACCGATGAAAATAACTTGCTGTTTATAATCACCTGTCTTAAATGCAACCTGCAAAAGAATTGCCTGAATATTACCTAATTAAGTTGCCATGGCTTTAACACTAGAATCCGTTTTTCTAAGTCGATG
>NW_012192978.1:865689-906360 GCF_000504015.1 Erythranthe guttata
TGGGCTTAATTGTAGGCCCGTTATCTAAAAAGTGGACCATAACAAAGTCCTAAGCCCAATGTATAGGTACCAAAAAAATCAATTTTTTCATGATTAATGTAGTAATAAAGTTGCTACTTCTATCTATTTATCAAAAAATAAAAATATATATCTATTTCTAACAAGCGACAATCAATAGTTTTAATGTGTGAGATTTAGGGTAAGTTATGGATACCCTCGTAGGAAGAGTAAATAACTTATAAATGTATCTCTATTCCCTAATTACAACTACCCCTAAAATTAACATTTTTTTTTAAAATTTAATGGAATGAATGAATTGTCTAAATTACGCCCTTTTATTAAACATATAAACTATGAGTAAACTGCAGGTATCCTGAGGTAAGAAAGAATACTACAGTTACCCTCCTTTGGTATATTACTTTACTCATTGGGGGTAGATTTGGAAATTTAGAACAAATATTCCATGGAAATCTCAAGATTCCGTATCTCATAATTCTGTAAGGGTGTAATTGTAAAACGGAAAAATAGTTCAAGGGCTGGGATTTTTATAATTAACAATACCACAAGGGTCTGTAATTTATTTAGTCTTACCTCAAGTGGTGCCCGTAATTTATCCTTATATCCAAGGTGATGATGCTGGAGATAGATCACCTTAGATAGTTGAAGTAGGATGAGCTGGAAGAGCAGAGTGGATCACTGGCTCATGAGCTTGATGACCTTAAGATACCTGCGATCATAGAACATGAGAACTAGGCCGGGGGTTGATCCGGCGGAAACCCATCGTTAGAAACCGTGTGCCGGCGAATAGTGGAAATAGTCCAGAGAATATACATTTTGTAGTATTATTCACATAATAAGACGTACCTTAAGGAATGAGTTCAAACATTTATTTATAGCTTAGTTGAGTTTGTCGGGCCCAAACCTTATTTGAAGGTGATTGGGCCTCGATGATAGTGGTTTTCAATATTGGGCTCGTGGCCCAGTAGGTAAATAAATTGTAAGCCCATTGGGTGGGCCCAATCTGACATAGCATTAGACTCAAACCTTAGTTGAAAGTGATTGGGCATCGATGATAGTGGTTTTCATTATTGGGCTTGTGGCCCAATAGGTAAATAAATTATAAGCCCGTTGAGTAGGCCCAATTAGACATATCATATGGATAATTTCATAGTGCACAATTAGCTAGGTTTACAACTACCATATCGTTGGAGATAAAAATAATTGATGGCTCATAAAATTCCATATTTAAATAAATAAATAAAAATAAAAAGAGAATTGTTTGAGAAAGAGATGTAACATTTGTTGAGGTTATTACAAGATTCTAACACTAAAGAAAAATGTGTAGCACAAGAAGACAAACATGCATAACACAACATGACAACCTTGTATTAAAAACTTAAGATGCTTTTTGAGACATTCAAGATAATGAATTTGACAATTGAGCCATAAGATGCAATGGTTCTTAATTAATTTGATGGGAACTATATACTATATATTAATATATTATCCAATGGTTCATAAGTCGCATAATTATTTTTTTCGTCTCCTGAAACGCATTTTGGTCCAGTGATAGAGTATTAATTGTTCAAATATGGGAACGATATTAATTTCATGTTCATTACTAGAAAATAAATTCGACAATCTGCCGAAAATTTCTCATAAATCACACCTAAGCTAACTATATACGACAAGTTCAACCTAGGGACCGATGACAAAATCGAACAAGTCTCAAATAAAAATCTCGTCTCAAATAAAAATCTCTATCATAAGTCTTGTAATCAAACGTCACTTTCAACTTCACATTTTTTTTAAATTTCTATTGAAATTAAATTTATCAAATATAATAAATGCTCTATTTTCATTTTATTTTTATTGTTTTTTATTGGCATTTAATTAAAATACTTATAAATGATATTATAATTTATTTTTTAGAATTAAATGATAGTATATTTATTACGGCAAAAAAGAATATATTTTCTATGTGGGACCCACAATCAGTGCCCCCACGCCCTCCTCTTTCCCTACCAATTTGACAAAGAGCCATTTTTCTCTATTGTCTTTTTGATCAAAAACCAAAACAAAAAGATTGCGCCTTTTGCTTGTAAATTAGGGTTGTTGATTCTAGGGATTTTTTTTTTTTTTTAATATTCCAATTCTTTTTTTTTTTTTTTCTTTTTTGCCCCTTTTCTGCAAAGCACGAGTCTTCTCCAATGTCAACTCAGAATTCCGATTCCGATCATTTCTTCTTCATTGGGTTATTCTAACTTGTTGCAGTTTCCTTCCTCGCAAAAAAGAAAAAAAAAGAAAAATTAAATAAAAATCCCTTCTTTTTCGTTTTTAGTATTCGATTCCCAGAAAAACTGCCTTCTTCGTGGGGGGTTTTGTTTTTTTTTCTTTTTTTCTATATGGGAGAAAAATCAATTCGGTAAAATTTCCGTTCAGAGAAGTCTGACAATGTTGGATTTAGATAATCCGTTCCCTTCATTTCCGCCATTTTCCGCAAGAATCGCGTTACTTTCTGGGCTCAGTTCTTCCCCAAATGCCTAAATTTCTCTCGGGCATTTTGCCGAACAATTGGTGTTCAAGGGCCAATTTCTTCCCCAAGTTCTTGAACATCCGTTGGAAAATGGGCTGCGTTCAGGCCAAGTGCTGCAAAAGATACCCCCCATCTTCCGACGACGAATCCGTCATATACCCCGGCCAAAACACCCGTATTCTCGCCAATACCCCTTCCCTAGAAATCGTCGACATCCCTTCGAACAATCTCCGGTTATCCTATTCCGTCCTTTCGCAACGAGGTTATTACCCAGAAACCCCTGATAAAGAAAATCAAGACAGCTGCTGTGTCAGAACAAACATCCAGGGCAACCCGAATGTCCATTTCTTCGGTGTGTTCGATGGGCACGGTTTGTCCGGTACGCAATGCTCGAATTTCGTCAAGGATAAGCTAGTCGAGAAGCTGTCGAATGATTCTTCGTTGCTGGAAGATCCCATTAAGGCTTACAGCACTGCGTTTCTATCGACAAACGAGGAACTCCACACCGAAAACCTAATAGACGATTCCATGAGCGGCACCACGGCTATAACAGCCCTAGTAATCGGTGATAAGCTCTATGTGGCAAATGTGGGTGATTCGAGAGCAGTTCTAGCTGTTAAGGAAGGTGATAAGCTGGTCGCTCAGGATTTGTCGTACGATCAAACCCCGTTCAGAAAAGACGAGTGCGAAAGGGTGAAGCTTTGTGGGGCCAGGGTTTTGAGTGTTGATCAAGTTGAAGGGATAAAAGATCCAAGAATTCAGTCGTGGGGTGATGAGGAATCCGAGGGGAGCGATCCTCCGAGATTGTGGGTGCAAAACGGGATGTACCCTGGAACTGCGTTTACACGAAGTGTTGGTGATAGTACAGCGGAGAAGATCGGTGTGGTGGCTGATCCGGAAGTTTCGACGGTGCAGATTGCGCCGAATCATCCTTTCTTTGTTGTTGCGAGTGATGGGGTTTTCGAGTTTCTGTCCAGCCAGACAGTCGTCGACATGGTATATTTTACGATTTATGCGACTGTTATCTTTACTTTTTTTTTTCTTGTTGATTTTTGCAGCCTGAAATTGAAGTTTATTGATTGCAGCTTGTCCCTTTTACCTTCGTTAGTCGATATTTATCACTGACTTTTAGGAATAATTCGATCTAGTCACCATAATAAGCACACATACAAGCGGTTATTTAGAGTATATTTTAGTTAATTCCGGGAGTTTTTATGAGTAAGGGGAGTTAATTCTTGTAGTTTATGTGTTGCTTTGCTATATGGTGAAAGGATGAAATGCAATTGCAATGTGTTGGCTATGTTTGGTAAAATCGTACTTTTTCCAGAACCGTTTTTATCTTATGGTTAAGTTGGTATTGTAGATTTACACACATAAACATGTGTATACGTGTGTAAAATATGTCTATATGAATGTTACTCGTGTATGATTGTATATTACCCGGTGAAGTTCACCACGTGTAGGATAGAATAAGCCGTTTAAGCCTTTAAGGCCTTGCCCCTGAATTAGTAATCTATTTTGTGAAAGAGTATTTAATGGCCGTAACGTGACGAACAATGTGTTAGTTTTCACTTGGTTAGTATCATATTTATTAAGCACCTATTCTGCAATTAATATTTTGTTAATGAAATCGAAGTGGTGATGAATACGATTCTCGTATTGATTATTCACGTTTCCTTGAGTTGATCGTTCATGAAGGTGAGAGACAGAAAAAAAATATCAGTTAGGGAAATCGTTATCTCTGATTTTGTTCATTTATTCCGTAAATGCAGGTTAACAAATATGCTGACCCAAGAGATGCTTGTTCAGCCATTGCTGCGGAATCATACAAATCGTGGTTAGAGCACGAAAACCGCACGGATGATATAACAATCATCATTGTACACATTAAAGACTTGAATAATGTATAAAGACAACATTGGGCAGTAGCTCATGGATTACTCTGATTTTTAAATACCACATCTACTTTTCGTTTATCGTCTTGAAATATTTGCGTGGCGATGGTTATTACAATGCAGATACTGTATATACTTTGATGTGTTCTAGCGTATGTTGTTGTTGCATGTGATTCAGTTTACTTCAATTCGTGCTTTTAAAATGTTTCTTTGTGTTCCATTTGTGCTAATTTTACGACAATGATTCAACACGTTGAGCAGGAGGATGATTAACCGGATTTTATGAATGAAAATCAAACCAAATTTCTCGATACTCGATTTGAGAGTGTTATAAGAGCTCGTTTCAGCTCAATTTCTCTACATAACAAATCAAACGTATAAAGCTCGAACAGAAATTTGATAAAATATGTACAAAAGACGAAGAAGTGCCCGAACTCGGTTCATGTTTTGCTCGATTAAAGCTCGTTCGTTCGGGGTCGACTCAATTTCTTATCAAATTAAGCTCAGACACAACAACTTTGCAAGGTCGATAAAAATTCAAACAAACTCGAACAAAAATGGATTCAGCTCGAATCAATTCGTAAACATCTGAATATAAGACTTCCAAAAATTGACAGTTGAACAAATAATTGAGCACTACAGCAAGAAATCAACACACACTGACACACAGACAGTGTACCAATGAAGTGTGAAATTGGATATCACAGACTATGGGCATTGATTTAAAGCAGCTTCTGTCGGGAAGATGGCAAAAAGATATAACACCTTACACAAAAGTACTTATGTGTCAGCTTCTTCTTTACAATTTCACATTTAACCCCAAAAAAGAAAAAAGAAAAAAAAAATCAAAAATAGAATGACAGCTTCTTGTCAATCTGGTTTTGCACAATATTACACTTCTCCAATAATTCAGTTAATTTATCGGTTACATTAATACTAGCTGCTTTAGTCATGTGCACCACCTGAACTCCATCTTCATTTTCTTCCTCAGCTATTGAATGGTCATAACTTGTCAATAAGCTATCCTGTGAATTCGTCTCTCGATGCTCCATTATTACAGCATCATCATAGGCCATAGGTGGTAATGACCTCGTTTGAAATGCTTCGTGTTCCGTTTGATTGGACCCCAATTCCCGATGGAAACCGCTAATTTCAACCATTTCGTCGAGTGACAGATGGACGACATGTGGAGGCGGAAATCTACTGCTTTTCGACTCCGTATCATCTTCGGAACTTTTCTGCTGCAATAATAATGTATATACTGAAGACACTTCTCCACGGTTTAAATTCATTAGCCGCCAACTAAATAGCCTTCGGAAAATCGATGCCCACTTCGGAATTATGTAATAGGTAGTGTTGTGAAGCTCGAGCCGTGTGTTCTTTTGAAGCACGATACCTGCCTCTTTTTGGGCCAAGTCTACTCCCATCATCTTACTCGTCTCTGTTAAATATCCGATTAAGCAATTTTCAAGCCGCGATATTAGACTCTCAATATCATCACCAATGTTAAGACCTTTATGTAACCATGAAAGATCGTCCTCAAAAATGGGGAGCTTTAAATCATTTAATGCAGAAATTAACATGTCGGTTCTCGAAGGTGAGCTCCATCCTATGCTTGGTAAATACCAAGCTGCGGCTCTGTACTCGTCAGTTGACTTCTCGAGAAAGTCAATTTCCGGACAAGGCCAACCAATGGGATTTACATGGGCTGCAGCTGCCATTTGCTTCATTGATCGGTCCAAAGCTTCGTTGAAAGCCGAAATGCAGTTGTTCGGACCAACTCCGTGAGTATTTGTCTCGTCAAGAATCTCGAGGGTAGAATTTAAATGGGACAAAACCAATTCACGTGTTTTTGTCTCGGTGAGAACTATCTGCGGTGGTGATTCACTAGCCAGCCATTCTAGCGCTTCTCTTAAATGTTTATCGCTGAAAAATCCATCCATTTTTTTCGTATCCCTGTCTTTCAGAAAAACGATGTCCAACATAACTACCCTTTGTTTGTCAATGTTGTGGAGTCCCAAAAGATAAGCTATGTCGGAGGTATTAGACTCGTCCTTGCGAGAGCCACTCAAGATAAGAAGAGGCAAACGAGAACCAGAAGGTAGAGACATAACAATATCATGAAGACGTTTCTTCTGGATCTCTAGGGGAATATGGTCTGATAAAACGAAGAGAACTGCACTTGCTCCTGTTATTGATTTATTTATATCCTCAAATTGGATGCTCTTAATAACCGACAAACAACACGTTGGGTCAACACCGGATTGCGTAGAAATCCAATTTCTCCAAATTGCTAGACCAGGAGATGATACAAGCAGGTCGCCATCACCATCATTGTTGCCGGGCATAAGCTTAGAATGTAACCATGAACCCACGTTGTCTTTATGCACAGACGCCTCCTGAGAACATAAAACTAACTTCCAGCAAAGAAATTTGGCGTCTTGATTTCTTTCGATGAGTTTAGCAGCTACCACATCAGAAGGATTCAGCACTGACCATGATCTTTCTTGAATTTCATGTCTTTCACTCATGACATGGTCAATGTTGAATGTGTGGAAATCGCCTGATTGCTTTAGAGGAGGGAGGGGGGAAAGAAAAAAAAAACAATTAAAAACCTTACTAAAATATGCCACAGATATCAAAAATGCAAATTAAAAGAAATAGATATATTCCTCATAATATAACAAATCCTAAAATATTCACTTCAACAATTCACAAGATTCAGATTGCAAAAATGTAATTGACGTCCCTCAAAATGAGCATCATTGTAAATCAACTATATTGTTCACAAATGGGACTCCAATTTTCATGGAATTAAAGAAGAATTAAGCTTGCAAAACTTGAAGGATTATTGACTATAAAAAAAATCAATTAGCTGCTTAGAATCTGAATTCCTGATTGGTCTAAAGCTTATACATCCTAGCATAACAAAAGAGCCTAATCACTGCTAAAAGAACCCTATTATACAAACTACAAACCCAGAGTCTAAACAGCCATCACAACATAAGAGAGTGATAAATACATATAATGCGCTATTCAGTACATAAAGAAATAACATAACACAGCTTTGATGAGATACTCACTACTTCAAATCGCCAAATTGGTGGACCCAGAGAAAGCAAACTCAAGGCAGCATTTGCTGCCAATTGTTTGTGCTCACGCAGTTCCCTTTTCTTTGCTGTACGACGCTTCCATATCCTGAAAAATAAATAAGTAAGGACAATATCTAATAAAACAATAATCATAAACATCCACAAAACTAGAATAGTCTACAACCTCAGAATCAGCTTAAGTTTGGCTTCCACAACTTCTTTGTTATAATAACCTGTTGCCACTTCATCAGAATTATCTTCTTCCATGATACCTGTCACTTCTTCATCTTCTAAGTCTTCAGTGAACATAGGTTGTGGTATTGGAGTATGGACAACAGAATTTAGAGGCACCACATGTAATCTATTTTCCTCAGCACTTTCTGGTGTGATTGGTGCTGTTGCTTCAACATCATGCTTGATTGATCTACCAAAAGAGTTTCTAAAAACAGGTTCAAACTTCGGTTTCTGTGCAGATTCAACTCTACTTCGTTGATATTCAGAGGCACTATTGGAAAAATCCAATACCAAGGGACTAGCTGGTGTCACCTCAGCCTCATGTCCAACCATTTTTTTATCAGACATCAGTAGAGAAATGGCTGTTTTATCCATGGGACTTTGCATGTTGCCTTTTGGGGATTTTGGGGATTTTGGGGATAAGATGGTACCAAAATCATGCATTTTCTGATCATGGAACTGGGTAGTATTTACGGGCACAACAGGTTGTAAAGGTACAGGTATTGGCTCAGGATTCTTCTTTAGCTGGAATTCTTTAACTTCCTCGGCAGAATACAATTCAGTAAGTGAAGGTAGTGAGACATCACTAGCTATCACCCTTGACCTTTTCCCATTGACCAGTTTTGAACGCTTGACAGGGAAGTCTTTATCGACATTGATAAATGCATTGTCCTTCACCATATATGGTTCTTCGAAATCCTTGAGTGAGAAACCATAGTATTCCAGAAGGTCTCCTATGTCCTCTTCCTGATTTTGAACAGAGACGAGGAAAAAACAAAGATGAAACTTCTCAGACATTCAACAGGAGCAAGTGACGACAACAATATGAAAAATTTTACCTCCATCCCAAGCCACTTAGCAACATGAGTGATGGGAATCCCTTGGTTAATCTGCAGACCAGCGTGCAATGAAGCAAGGGCCTGGGTCCGTAACTGAAACAAACAGCAAAGAAATAAAACATCATTGTAAAACTCCTCATCATAACTGCAAGCAATTTTCCGATTACTGACATAACTAAGCCACAAACATAAAATAAAACAAGCCATATTCGAACTGCCATGAGATTCGTACAATCGAACTGAAATGTTGGAGAGCATGATCATTGGAGAAGAAAATCAAATGTATGACTTTATGTCCACAGACTTAGTTAATAGAGTGATTAAATTGGAACGGCAGTTATCAGCAGCTAAGCCCTACCTTAGAGAAATGAGCGTGCATTAGACATGCTTGAAGATAGCTAGCTTTGTGGGCAAGCCTAAAGAAGGCAATAAAATTCCCTGTTCTGCAGGCTCTGCAATTAAGTAGAAATATTGGTATTGTTAGAGGATAATACTCACTGACAAGAAATTATGAACCCAAACAAATAATACTTTGGGGTTAAACAAACCTTGCTACATCACGGGCAAATACCACTTCTGGAGTTTGCCTCATTTCTGCAGTCATCTTAGCCAGATCAAGTGACAGCTCTGCAGGTTCAACCTGGCATGATTTTCTTATTTCACAGACAAAATCAAAATGGGAGTTGTAGAACCAATTTCCATCTTAGATGACTTACTTTATAGCCTGGATGCTTGTCAAGCTTGAGGAGTGCATAATAGCCTCTAAATTCTCTTTCTGATGATACATGTACTCCTTTTTTTCTGTGATCGTCATAAAACTGAAACAATTCAACAGATGTTTTGTTCATCTGCTCAATATTAAGATGTGCATCAAATCCCTCAGAGAATCCCTCTCCTTTAGTATATTCACATAATTCGTGCATGGCTATTATGTGAAGCCTTATCTGCCAGGAGAATTATTAGACACATAAGTTAGTTTCTTCAATACACAAAAGTACGTCATCAACACCTTAAAAGGAGGGGACTGTCAGATGGAGGAAAATTCGGGGTTTGAGAATTTAGAGGTGGACAGACAAGAACATTTTGTAGATGTGTTTTCTGTAATAAAGACAAAGCAAGCAAAATGGAGAAAATGACACCATATAAAAGACACTATTCAAAGGCTGAAACAGTCGCAAGTATCAAAAAGGAAAGGGAAAAAAAACATTTTCTTCCCCATTAAGAAGTTTCAAGAAAAGATATTGTGGTTTTGGTAAGAGAAAAATTCCCAAATTGCTATATCGAGACTGTGTTGACGACCAACTTCTTTATGCAATTTGAGATACCACTCCTCAAACAAAACTGTGTGCCAATAGTCCAATACAAAATAAAGATTTTCTTGGTTCATAGACATGGAAATACTAATTGCGCATCAAATATCTACTCATTCGTATGACAATCCACATGAGTTTTTATGTTGAGATACAATTGCTAGCTTATGCAATATCTTGTTTCTTATAAGACATCAAGCAGACAAAAACATACCATTTGCTCCAGCATACTGATGGCCTCTAGATTGAAGATATGCTGCATCCTCAAATCCATACGGATGGCCCTCATCCTATCCCATAAGAAGTTATACAAGCCAAGGAATCTATCATCATAAGGCTCATCTAGCAAATTCAGAAGATAGTCCATTGTGTTTCGCAAGATGGGCATTGGACGAATAAGCTCTGCTTCCCTCTCTGCAGTCCTAGTGTACTAGAGAATCACAAGACAATTTCCATCAGCGTGTTTGTGTTATTAACTTAAGAATGTTCATTTACCATTATTTATTATTAGTTAGGGAAGATATCCAATATATACCTTTTTCACGGCAAGAAATTCACTGGTCAGATTTCTATCTCCATCCAGGCGTTCATATTGATCAAGATCTCCTTTTCTTTCACGTTCAGCTCTCTCGGACCCTGCGGGATGAGAATCGTCAGATTTATTAGAATTTAGTAAACCAGTGCACTTTTTTTACTAAGTTGTGCATAATACATGACTCCTCAGTCAAGAGAGAGAAGCCTTATCCAACAAATCCCAGACATTACATGTTATTATGTCTCCTTTTGCAGCACTCATGCCAAGCAAATGCATATGGTGATATGGACCAAATAAAAATTCATTACAGAGTTAACATTATACCAATTTGAAAGAGGTACCTGGACACATATCTGGACATACTCCAACTATATTACTGGGTGATGCCACGCCTTCATATTCTGACGAAAAATTGCCACCAACGGTATCCCCCATCACATCCATTGTTGGATCCTCTCTCTCTCTCTCGGGTGTAAGATGGTGTTGCATTTTGGTTGCAACAGTTTGATTTCTAACAGTAGGATGACTTTCCACGGGTTGGCTTAGTTCATCTTTAAACCGGGCCAAACGCTTTGCCTTGGCATGTAATTCCCTATACAACATATGCACAATACGATGAAGGTTCCATATGTAGCACAGTATTAATATACAAAGAACGCAATAAGATGATATTTACCGCTCAATATCTTCTGCAGGATCCAAATTCTCTTGAATTTTTTTATCAGGTGAAGATAGAAGTGGTATCTTGGTCCGTTTGACAGCTGGAAAGTGCATGGGCTTGTTGATAGAGGTTTCAACGCTGATGGTTGGTACAGATGTTGGAGACTGACTTTGATTTGGAAAACCATGAGCTCTGGAAGGAAAATTTGTCCTCAACTTATAAATAATGCAAAGACATTAGCCCCCAAAAAGTAGGGGCAGTACTACAGTTCTTAAATGAAAATAATAGTCGGACAAAAAATACAGTGATATAGCACAATGTAGCTCATTCGTGATGGTTGATTGATTACAAACGGATAACCAGACAACAATGCAACCAGAAACAGACAACCAAAGTAGCACTTCAGCAACTTGATTAAGTAGCAAAATCTAATCATAATGCAATCAGCCACACCAAGGCATAATAACATCAGTCTGACCAGAACCCACTTATTACTGCATCATAGTAGAATTCCACTTCTCTATTATTTTAATTGTGAAAGTGGGAACTTCACAAAAAGAAAAAATATGCCCTAAGTGAAACTCTCTCATAGTCTCATACCTTTTGTAACCATCAGATGCAATAGCAGGATTCTGTGTGAAACCACCACTGGGAGATGGAATTG
This sequence comes from Erythranthe guttata, assembly GCF_000504015.1. Next base: position 877,456 of record NW_012192978.1, read on the forward strand.
TTGGAGATCTCGTTCGTTTTGGAAGTGAACCATCTACATGTGTGGTCTGAAATGTCCTTCCAGATTGATAGGCACCACTTGTCGAGACTGAAGGCATATCTTCTTGAACCAGTTGAGTGGTATTATTGATAGAGGATGTTGATTGATTCGCCCACGTGCGGGAGTGATAATGACTGCATTACAAACACACAGCATTATACATTGAGATTTGGTATAATTCACATGATTACGGTTGATCACAACCAACCGATTTGGACCTCACTCTAAATTTATTAATCTCATGGTGTTATATTGAGAAAATGCAAACATTAACAATTATACAAGTACAAAATTGAGCAAAAGAAGAATTTCAGAGAGACTTGGAGTAATAGATCTAAATAAGACCGACAGCTGCTTTTAATATGAGTTATCTGGCTGATATTAATCACTAATATCCCAGAAACTCATTTTCAACTTCTAGGTAAAGGCATGCAGAACCTTCACTGTAAATATGAGTTCTTATCTTCTACAACCCCAAACATTAAAAATAAAAAAATAAAAAATAAAAAAAACAATGCCCAATATTAATATAGCTGATCACATGATGAATGAGAATCTTAACTTATAACCACCGAGGAAGAAAGATATGAGGAAAGAAAAAAAACTCCAGAAACTAAAATAATGGTTGAAATTATGAAGATGCAGTCTAGAATTGGCTAGTTTGTAGCAAATATGCAAAGAGGCAGACAACGGGAACAATGTGTTGTTTATTAAGGTAAATTGAGCAGTAAAATTTTCAAACTTGAACCAGTTGCACTAAATATAGGAAACAAGGTATGTGTTATTACATTCACATGCAATTGTCTTTGACCCTGCAAACTATAAGTTAAAAATGGAGCACATTATTCCAACAATTGTTACTCACAAGACGTTCATTGTTCACTGCTCCCAATGCTTTAATCAGGGAATTCTGATAGATATACTTTGGAAGGAAGAAGAAAACAAATCGAGCATGAAATTTGAAGTGATTGGAAGAATTTCTAGCAAAAAAACAGTTTGTGGCACAAAGTGTGAGATGCACATGTAAATTAGAGGTACGTTACAGTTAACAGCCAGTGAAGTAAATAAAGGTTTCCAAATAGAATGACAGCCCAGATAGAACAGATAATTACTTTTGAGCTCCAGCAAAAGGGCGAGGGGGATCCCTACTAGGGAAGCTGCTGTCAAAAGCCAAAGGCGGTGAAGGCATCGCCTCAGGAGCATCAAGGTCCCTATAGTTGACCAAAGATCTACAAGAAATTCCAATTATTAGACAGAAATATAAAAACTCAAAACATATATTGCTGATTGCTTGCACATGTGTAAGAGGTGTAGCTATATCATAGGGTTATAATAACCATTTCAAAGAGTATTGGTATATAATTTATGGAGTATTATCTCTCACCTTTAATTATAAAGTGCAAAATGTGAATGATGTATTTGCCAGTACCAGTTTTTAAAACTGAACTTGCTAGGAATGTGATATAAAACCCAAAAAATGTTGAGTCAGAATCTTTAAGAGTGTGTGCTTCCAGCATCACTGTTTACAGTTCCATACATTATGCTATAATGTCTTATATTCCCGTGTTAAAAACTCAAAAAATCCCAGACCATGATAAAATACAGAAGCAACTCTGTATGACTGTGATCGTGCTCGGACTAAGCTCAAGTTAACACTTGTATTTACTAACTGACAACAGTTCATTCTATTTCCCTTTTAGTGTCTCCAAACTAATATGTGACATAGTTACTTGCAAATTTGACTATCAAAAGATTTAGAACTAATAAAAACTTCACGTGTTTAATCTTTCAGCACCCAGTAAACAAGCTGCTAAACTCAGACAAATAGCTCAAGCTTTCAAGAACTTAGCTAATTGATTTGTTTCCACATATTCCATTTCTCCTCTCACAATAAATTTTCCATTGCATGCCTAAATACAATGAAGCAACAAGCAGCAATGGCATTTTAAAAAGGGTAAAAATACCCAAGTAAAGGATTTCCTTTTAATTAGTATAGGCTTGTTTACTGAAAAGTGGTCAAAATACAGAATAAACAAACTCTTAACGTTTAGCCGATCTGACAGTTCAGAACGCAATCGGTCTTATATTAATGTGAAAATGACATGTCGAACTACAAACTCAATATTGAATATACTTCCAAAAATATTTATTAAACACCCTTAAACATGATACCTTTGGTGACCACCTGAACCGGAAACATTATCTTCTCGGGAAACCCCACCGGTGGTAAGAAGTGTCGGTGATCTTGTTCTTTTTGGAAATGGACCATCTGTGTGTTTGGTCTGAAACACTGGTCCAGATTGATAAGATCCTCCTGTTGTCGAGACTGAGGGAGTTCCCAGTTGGGCTGGTGGTGTGGTATTATGGCTGGATGACTTTGAATGATTACCCCCCATGGAGGACGCAAAATGGTGCCTACAAACCAATTCATTGAGAACAAGGCACAGAGCTCCAAAGAAGACTAAAAATTAAATTACACCAGTCTTCCTATTGACATGGAATAACCCATATCAGATGCTGAATAGCAAATCTAGGATAAAGTATTCGCATCCTTCTTTTCAAATATAAAATGGTATATTTTATAGAGATCGAATATTTAAAGTATAGTGTCAGAAACTCAATTAGCGCATACATGAAATAAGATGGAGTTTGTTTGAAACTATGTCCGTGTGACAGACAGTGAGAAAGCATAATAACTCCAAAAAAGCTAAAATGTGTTTTCAGTACCAAAGCTAGAATCTTGAAAATTATAAGATATGGCAACAACAGAGCATAACAAATAACAGCATAATGTGCTTTAAAGGCTGAATTAGGCAGCAAAACAAGGTACAATGTTCTGAGGAACTCACTGCTCATTGTGACGATTCTGGCCACCAGCATATAGATTTTTCTGAACAACCAGGGACGGCGATGGTGCTCGGTAAGGAACCGAGTAGCTCTTATCTAAAGGACTACCAGATGCAATGAAGAAGGAAAAATGTTAGTTGGTGCAAAGGATACACAACTGAAACCATATGATTAGAATGCCACTAAATCTCTGGCGAACATTCATAAAGGAAAAATTAATGTCAAAGCTATGTTCCAAACTTTTGGTATGATGAAATACAAACTCCAAAATCAATTATGGAACAAGTTATTTGTGTTAAATGGTTACGTTATTGCAGTAGACTAATAATCGACACCTTGGTGGCATTGATAGCATTTGGTTCACTTCCGAAGAAATATATCCATCTCCAAAATGGGACTTGTAAAAAGGTTTTACAGATATTTCCACAAATTTGGAACAAATGCACTAAAATAACCATCCAGTAGAAACATAAATATTCACTTCTCGAAGAGTCTTCTAGAGGTAAAACGTAATCTAGAAGTACACACAGAACTATCACAGTCAATATACTCTTACAAATGAATTCACATATCTATAAGTCCATTTGGAATGATATTCACCCACAATCATTATATTAGTAATATGCTTTGACTACAGGCGACAATGTGTAAACAATATATAAATTTTGCTATTTACGACCAGTATGCGCACAAAAACCGAAATGATGAAAATGAGAAGAAAAAACAAAGTTAAAAGAGAAAGAAACTATCTATGACAAACCTGGTGTTTTTTGAAATTTCATCTAGTGATTGAGAATAAGGTAAATTGGCTCTTTCAATATATCGAAGTTCTGAGGTTTTAGCAGGGGGGCCAGTTCTTGAATTACTTGAAGCATTCTGTGACAGAAGGGCTGGAGGCCTTTGATAGGTTCGGGCATCATGATCTTTAAATGGCGATGCTTTCACATCATCCCATCTCAAAGGAGGCCCGTTGCTTCTGAAAGAAAATCCATGCCATGAACAATAAATATAATCAATTCATTGTTTATAGAGATCCAATAATTAAAAATAAAGCGTGTCAGAAACTCAATTAGCTCATACATGAAACAAGATGGAGTTTATTTGTATCTGTGTCCGTGTGACAGAGAGAGTGAGAAAGCATAATAACTCCAAAAAAGCTAAAATCTGTTGTAAGTACCAGAGCTCAAATCTAGAAAATTATGAGTGTAGCAAAAACAGAACACAACAGATAACATAGAAGGGCTGAATTAGGCTGCAAAACAAGGTAAAACATACAATTGAGGCACGTACTGCTCATTTTGACGATACTGGCCACTAGCGTGTAGATTTTTCTGAACAACCAGGGAAGGCGGTGGTGCTCGGTAAGGAACTGAGTAGCTCTTATCTATAGGACTGCCAGATGCAATGAAGAATGAAAAATGTTAGTAAAATGTTGATTGGAATTCAATACAGTGGGAATTTTAAACTTCAACTAAAACTCAGTGACAATTCAACGACATATCGGAGTATTTCAGGACTTCGTATGATAAGAACTTTGATCATAAGATGTTTGTGCCTCCATAAGAAACAAAAGAAATCTTACACTAAAAATTCCAATTTTATTTTTTGAAAAATCAAAGGTAATATAACTGACAATAAGTCATAAAAACAACAAAAGAAATGCATAACACCTGGGCATAAATAAATAAGGTAAATATAACGAATATGTGCTATTAAATAACAGTAAGATTTCACGGATAATTACTCGTGTCTTCCTGGAAAAGGGCGAGAGGAAGCCAAAGGCGGTGAAGGTGTGGACCCAGAAGCATCAAGGCCACTATAATTGATTGAGGACCTAACCAAAAAATTCCGGTCAATGAATATAAATGGGAGAACACTTGTATAAACAGCTACATCGCAGGATTATAAGAATCGTGCTAGCTGTAAAACTAAAACATCTGACATATAAAATGGACTTCGTGACTTAACAGATTTAGCATCGCTAATATGTCCAACTGGTTGCCAATTTTCAATTATCACTAGTTATAAGCTGCAGAATTCCCTAACTTATCTACTTGAATAAAGTTAACGAAATTGATTAGCAGAATTGAATCCCCCAAGTCACCGTTCCATTGAGCAGTCCCATTTCAAAAAATAGATATAAATTCAATTTTCTGCCTTAAGAAAGGATAAGAACCAGTTTACACCATAATACTAATTTACAGTATTCTTAACCAAATAAATAAGACTTCTAAACCCAACCAACATAGTTAGAAGTAAAAAAGGCAGCATAAACAGTGAATCCTAAGAGTTCCACACCTCGACATAATCACAATCAATAAACGGGGGCATACGGAGGAGCATTTCGTAATTCAATATACAGATTCCCTTCGTTTTTCCCTTTAAAATCAAATGAGCAGAACAGTTATCTACTTCTATTTGCTACAGACTTCACCAAATTTAAGATTATAAAACATAAATTCAAATTATAACCCAAAATACACACACACACACACACACACACAGAGAACTCATACCTAGGTGAAATCGGACGAGGAGGAGACGGAGAAGGGAGGCGAGGAAATTGGGCAAACGGGTTCTGAGCTGCAGGCGGCGTACTTGGACCAGAGTTCTTCCCAAATCCACCAAATGACATTCTTCTTTCTGAATTTTTCAGATCTTTATTGTCCACATACGAGTACGTGAACTGTGTGAGAGAGAAACTATCGAAGAGGCGTATAATATACACCTAGGGAAGGGTTGTACGTCGTCTTCTTCAGGTCCCTTGGAGCTCAGTAATTTTGTCTTGTCAGAAGAAAAAAATTGGGGGGAAGGGTTTTTCAGATTGAAGACGACGACTGAATATGCACATTGCCAAACGGCGTCGTATTACGAAAACGCTGTTCTTTTTCTTTTATGAAGACTTTTTTGAAATTGGAATACTATTTGTGCAATAATTAATTTAGGGCTGGTAACTTGGATCCAATTTTATGGACCCTATTAGATTTGGTTCGATGCACATGGATTCGGTTTGCATTAAGTTCAATTAGACATAAATCGGATCGGACCAAGTTGACAACTTTTTACGACTACACATTTTGAATCTATTAAAAGTCCAACATAAAATGAAGGGGCTTAATCAAGCCCAATTAAATCACAAGACAAATCTATCAAAAATCAAAATTAAAAATTAAATCCAATTTCTCAAATCGTTTAATCACAACTTATCGTCACTTCTCATATTCAGCATCCACCCCCAATGTTCCCCCACACCTCGCCACCGTCGCCGCCTGCAGCGCTCATTCAACAGCGTCAACACGACAGGCCTCTCTCTCTCTCTCTAGATCTCTCTCTCAACACGCTTGATGCGGATTGATCCAAATTCGATCTACTTTGAATTCATTCATGTTATTAGCGTATATATTTTCGCTAATACATGTGTTTAATTTGGGATTCAATTCTTTTTTTTATCTAATCCACATGGATCCATAACGAATCGGGTCCAAGTTAAGTGAATCGCCACCCATAATAATCATACATGAGCTATAATTAGTTCCAAGAAATATCAAATATATTTCGATCCGTTGTAAGTAGTTATTTCATCGCATTTACACGTAAAATAATTCATGAATATATAATTCATAATAATACGTACAAAATTCGAATTTCGAATTACATCCCTCACCTACTTGCTCAATTTGTAACAAAATTCAATCCTAATATAAGAAAAATGTTGCTATGCATTTCTATTTATTGTATTTCTAAATCCAATCCTGGTCTCTGCAACAAAACTTCCATTTGAGCCGGAAATCCGTCCACATTCATTCATCTACAATGGAAGTGATGATAACATACTATTTATACCACTTAACCTTCTTGCTTCTCTGAACCAAATTGATTAAAACAAAAAATTGCAAGAAAAAATCCAATGGCATCAAATCCAATTCCAGTTGAGAAATCGGAGGAGGAATGGCGTGCGATTCTCAGCCCCGAGCAGTTTCACATTCTCCGTCAAAAGGGCACCGAGTTCGTTCTCCGATCAACCCCTTTTTTTTCCTCCAATTCCACTTTTTTTACTTTTTGAATGGTCGATTTCGATTGAATGCATTTTCGTTAGGGTTTTTGATTTGATGAAATTTGTTTACTGTTAGGCCTAAGGGAACAGGGCATTACGACAAATTCTACGACGAAGGCGTTTACAAATGCGCGGGTTGCGGTACACCTCTTTATAAATCCACAACCAAATTCGACTCCGGTTGCGGTTGGCCTGCCTTCTTCGAAGGTCTACCCGGCACTATCAACCGCTCCGTAAGTATATCGTAATCTGTATGTATATACACACACACACACACACACACACACACGAGCGCATAACAAACGGTATTTGCAATGTGTTATATGCATAATGTATGTATTTTCAGCCGGATCCTGATGGAAGAAGGACCGAGATAACGTGCGCGGCTTGTGGCGGGCATTTGGGGCATGTATTCAAAGGCGAGGGCCACCCGGTGCCGACCGACGAGCGGCACTGCGTTAACAGCGTCTCGATTAAATTCGTGCCTGCCCCGTAATCTAGTTCGGGATGTAATAAAAGCAAAAGTAGTGGGGATTGGAGAATAAATCATTCTAATGAAATGAAAGTTTATTTTGGGGGTTTATTTGCCTAAAATAATTGTTTATGGGATCAAATTGAAAGAAAAATTCGAAAAATTACAGGGATACAAAATAGTCAGTAATCACCTCCCATCTCCGATCATAAACTCTAGTGTATATGATTATTTCTTCATTCCTTGACTGCACTGCTTTAGAGCTTGAACTTCTGCTCCAGATCATGAACAAATAAAAATAAATAAATACATAAATAAATATTAATAAATAAAAGAACACCAGCAACAATTACCAAAAAAATAAAAAATAAAATACCTTTTTGACAAGATTTCCAATTCCGATTGGTGTTGACCAGACAATCCTGCAATCCGGTGGCGTGAAATCGGGTTAGGGTTTACCAATTTCATAAGAAAAACATGAATAATTTGTGATTGTGGATATATATATATATATATATATATATATATATGTGTGTGTGTGTGTGTGTGTGTACCTGCAATGATAAGTAGGCGGAAGAACACTCTCGAAGCTGCTTAACGTTCTCATCGTCCTCGTCTGCATCGCTCTGGTGCAATTCCGGCGGCGGCGGCGACGGCGGCGGAAGGTGGGTTGGGCTTGGGCTGGATGTGGGCGGTTTGTCCATGTAGAGAAAAGTGTGTACCCAACAGTTTTGAGAGTGGTTATATTTTGTGAGTCAATTGGGCTTTTAATTTTATATCTTTTTCTTTATATGAAAGTCAATTGGGCTTCATATATATATATTCATTTTTTCTTCAAAATTGAAAATTTCCGATTTTTTCGATATTTTGTCGAACCACCTATTTATTTACTAGTTTCGATTTTCGAACAATTTCGAGTGTTGTATTCAAATATTTTTTTTTGATGGAATGTCGTATTCAAATAATTCAATATAATTTCACTCTCATCTTCAACATTTTTACTATATATATTCTAAATTATGATTCAAGTTTTAGAAATTATTTTTGGGAAAAAAAAAAATCTAAATTCGAAATTTTGTCCATGTGTTGTAATTAAACAAATTGAGGCTCTTCGTTAAATTGAAAACTGGACTTCATTTGATTTTTCGGGCCTATGAGATGCTACACCTGGAGAAATACATCGAGTAATCTTACACCGTCGATCTGTGATGCAAGGTGACCTGGTGTGTTTCAACGGATAGAGCATCTACAAAATCGTTCTTTTTATCAATAATCTCCAAGGTTCATCTAAATTTATGGAGATAACAAATTGAATTTTTTTTTTAATCTTTAAATGGCCTAATTAGTAAGAAATACATAATTATTAATAAAACAATTAAATTGTACCTAACTATTTTTTTAGGTAAACTCATTAATTATTCATTTCAATAGAGTCATAAACAATAGTGATACAATTTATTTTCTAAACATTTCCAATTTACAAATTTGTTCCTAGCCAATTAATATTATAATAATAATAATATAATACTCCAATTAAAAAAACAAAATCTACATGTAGAAAATAAAATACATTTCATAATTAAATTTCTTATAATCCCCCCTAACCCAATTGTATATATAATTTCATGGGCCATTCACTAACCATAGTTACCTCTAACACAAGATCCAACCAAGACATAAATTAGAAAAATAAATAAAAATAATTAAAAATAAAAAAAAGAAAATTAATTTATTTTCTCCCAAAAATCAGAGAATATAAAGAGGGGAGAGAGGAGAGAGAGAATAATTCAATGCTTTAAAGCTGATAGAATTATAAATAAAACAGGCAAACAAAAAAAAAAAAAGAAACAAAAAGAAAAAAAGAAAAAACAAACAAATACAACTATCCATAATCTTCCTACTTACATCCCATGCTCTTTAGATTTGTTCAACGTTTGATCGCCCAATAAATCATAAACCCGAATCCGGTACGAATCGATGATGTGAAGAATTAATTGAAAAAGAAAAAAAATATCCAGTAATTTTCATTTTTGTTCGTTCTGGGATCTTCGTGTGTGAAAATTGAATCTTTTTGTTGTGTGGGCTTTTTCCCCAGCTTTGATTGCGGTGATCTGTCGATTGGGTCGAATTGTTGGTAGCTGTTGAAATTTGCATTGACTATTGAATTGTGTTGTTTCTGAATTGAAATCATGCTCTGTTTATTTGTTCGTCTGTTTTAATTTTAATTTTAATTTTTTTTCTGATTGCAGATTTTTTTAATTTTGTCGGTAAATTTTAGTGACTGAAACAGTGGTGTTTTGTTTCTGTGAGTGTTTGATTAGAATCGGTTTGGATTGAATGTTAGTGAATCTGTATCGATTGAGCTGGTTTGCAAATGTATTGATAACTGTGTTAATCTGGATTGGTTTATGTTTCTCTGATGTCGAAAGATCGATTTGGGAATCGAATTTTTAGCATCGAACTTGTGTTTGTATACATTGATTATGGAATGTATTGAATTTAGCGAAATCGAATTGATTTGCAGATTAGATATGGCATCTATGGTTGCCAAAGCTTGTAGCAGTACATCAACTCAAATGCCGACTATGACCGTCCAAGAAAAGGGAAGTCGGAACAAGAGAAAATTCAGAGCCGATCCTCCGTTAGCGGACCCTACTAAAGCCATCCCTTTACCTTCGAACGAATGCACGAGTTTCGAATTCTCGGCCGAGAAGTTCGAGAGTCATACAAATATGTGCGATATGTGCTGCATAAACCAAGACCATTCCGATTCTCTAAAACTCGACCTCGGATTGTCGTGCCCCGTAATAACATCGGAAATCGGCTCGAACCAATCCAGAGAGGAGGTCGAAGACGAGTTCCACGATGCTGATTGGAGTGACCTCACGGAATCCGAGCTGGAGGAGCTTGTTTTGAGCAATTTGGACACGATTTTCAAGAGCGCGATCAAGAAAATCGTTGCTAGTGGTTATAGCGAAGAAGTTGCTACGAAAGCAATTCTGAGGTCCGGCCTTTGGTACGGGTGTAAAGACACTGTGTCGAATATAGTGGACAATACATTAGCGTTTCTTAGAAGTGGCCTCGAAATCGATTCCTCGAGGGAGCAGCATTATTTCGAGGATTTGCAGCAGATGGAGAAGTACATATTGGCTGAGCTCGTTTGCCTTTTAAGAGAGGTGAGGCCCTTTTTCAGCACGGGTGATGCAATGTGGTGTCTCTTGATATGTGATATGAATGTATCGCATGCTTGTGCGATGGATGGTGACCCTTTGGGAGGTAGTTTCGTCCGAGATGCGAATTCGAACGCGAATCCCTCGATCTCTGCTAAACCCCATTTGAAAAGTTCCGAATCCAAACCGAATTCATCGGTTTCTTGTGCACCTAAAATAGCTAGCGGTCCTAAGTTGAAAGCGAAAGCTTCCTTTGTTCAAAATGCACCGGCTCTTGATTTAGACTGTCAAAATCACGGATCGAGTATTAACGAGAAACCCTTTACCACATCTGCTGAGGAGAAGTTTGTGGGGAGTAGAAAAGTTTCCGGAATCACGAAAAGGGAGTACATTTTACGTCAGAAATCGTTGCACTTCGAGAAGCACTACCGCACGCACGGTTCCAAAAGCACATCAAGAACCGGTAAACTGAGTGGCTTCGGCGGCCTAGTCTTGGATAAAAAACTCAAAGGCGTGGCGGAATCTACAGGTTTGAACGCCAGGAATTCACCGTTCAGGATCAACAAGTCTGCAGTGGGACCCACATTCGGCCTCGAAAACAGCTCTTCGTTGACTTTACCCTCGCCGGTCAACTCTCCCGCTTCGTTATCTGCAGCAGATACGGAGCTCTCTCTGTCTTTCCCTTCCAAAAGCATCATCGCTAATCCAATGCCAATCAGCTACAGCAGCGAGGCGGCCAATTTTACATACCTCGGTTCTTCGAACGACAAGCCTGTTTCACAGTGGGCCCCACACGACCGGAAGGAGGAGATGATAATGAAGCTGGTCCCACGAGCAAGGGAGCTGCAAAACCAGCTCCAAGAATGGACCGAGTGGGCGAACCAGAAGGTCATGCAAGCTGCAAGAAGATTAGGTAAGGACAAAGCCGAGCTGAAGACGCTCAGGCAAGAGAAGGAGGAAGTGGAGAGGCTGAAGAAGGAGAAGCAAACGTTGGAGGAGAACACGATGAAGAAACTTTCGGAGATGGAGAATGCGCTGTCCAAGGCTAGTGGACAGGTGGATCGAGCTAATTCGGCGGTTCGAAGGCTCGAGGTGGAGAATGTGTCTTTGAGAAGGGAAATGGAAGCCGCGAGGTTGCGAGCGGCAGAATCTGCCGCTAGCTATATGGAGGTTTCGAAGAGGGAGAAGAAGACTTTGATAAAGTTTCAGTCTTGGGAGAAGAATAAGACCGTTTTGCAAGAGGATCTTGCGGCTGAGAAATTGAAGTTGATCCAGATGCAGCAGAAGCTAAAGCAGTGTAAAGATATACGGGATCAAGCTGAGGTATAATGATTTAGCGAGTTTATTGTTATTTGTGCTAAAAAAATCAGCTTGTTTTAAATATTTGCACAAATAACCCCCTTACGATGCAATTTTTCAGCATACAACCCCGTAAATGGTGCTTTTGTAGGGGTTAAGTTAGTTTAGTTTGCTAAAAAAATTGAACCATAGGGGGGATTTTGCTGATATTTATAACATGGGGAGTTTTTTGACATTAGAGTAAACACAGGGTGCTAAATGCAATTACCCCATTATTTAGCTCTTAATCTATAATAGAACTTGATTATTGCATGGAATTTGATGTGCAAAGATATTGTGGTAAGAACTCAATGCTATAGTAATTACATGCTTTTATGTTTTGTCAACCTTCCGTAAATAGGTTTATCAACTATTTATCGAACCTTACGTAGCTGCAAATATCCTTTGCTAGAAAGATAAAGATTAGACAATGCAAAACCGATTCTTTCTGCAGGGCTCTTTTGAGTTAAAAAAGACTCGTTTGCGGGCAAGATTTTTTTATTTTCTTTCCTGATAATAATAACTTGACAGGCGAAACTGAATCAAGAAGTGAAGGCGAAGGAAGAGATCCTCAGACAAGCGAATTCGTATAAAAAAGAACGAGAGCAAATCGAAGCCTCCACAAAATCCAAAGAGAGCGCAATGAAATCTCGAGCCGAAGCGAATCTACAAAAGTCGAAAGAAGATATAGAGAGGCTCGAGAAGGACATCTCTCAGCTGAGGCTGAAGACCGACTCCTCGAAAATAGCCGCTCTCAGAAGGGGCGCAGTGGACATGACATACGCAAGCAAACTTGCCGACTTCAGAGATAACAATAACAACAACAGCAACAACAGCAACAATATATCTGCTTACATCTCCAAGATTGTGGCGGGGTCCACCACCGCCACGTCAGCGGACGTGAAGCGGGAGAGGGAGTGCGTGATGTGCTTGTCCGAGGAGATGTCCGTGGTATTTCTCCCGTGCGCGCACCAGGTGGTGTGCACTGTGTGCAACGAGCTGCACGAGAAGCAAGGGATGAAGGACTGCCCTTCTTGCAGGGGGGCGATACAGAGACGTGTTTGTGTGCGTTACGCTCACTCGTAAGTTTTTTTCTTTTTTTTTTTTCGGAGATGTTTTTTATTTATTTATATAATAATGTTTTCGTGTGTTGGACTGATTTTTCTTTCTTTTTTACAATAAATAGTGGGGGTTTTGATGCTCTCTGTCAAAATTTGGGACTGTTTTTATATATATAAGGTTGCATTTTTTGTAAGTGCAATGTGGAAAAAAGGAAAGGGTTGTGTGGAGTATGGGTTTGTATATGGTGGTTTTCCCATTTTTATTGAATAAATAAAATTGTGTGATTTTCATTGTTATATAATATATATGCATATTTACACGTCTACCCTTATGGCATCAATTTCGACATAATGTTGTAGATTCCGTTGAATGTTCTTTAGTTGGTACTCGTTTTGTGCAAGAATGCAGTTTTTGATGCACCACTATCTGATATTCACGATTCTTTGTTTAACATTTTATGATCATCTTGTTTTAAAATGTGGAGCTCGAATGGGGTAAAACGGGTACAAAATGGAGAATATTCCATATAGCGTAGAAGATTCCATTAAATTTGACACCGCAAGGGTGGACGTGTAAGAAGATTCATACTTGAGGTGGGTAGTTGTAATTACCCAAACATTAAGGGGGGTTTTCCGCAATTTGACATTACTCCAGGGGTGTTTGTAATTTACCCTAATGCTAATATTATCATGTTCATTTTATTTTATCAAAATATATTACAGCGGTCAAGAAATAGATTGAATTAATAAAAATGCTAAAGTCTTTTAAAGATTATAAAATTGCTTTAATAAAATGTTAAAAATAAATAAAATCGGTCAAATAATTGGAAAATAATGATCAAAATGAATTAAATGACAAAGACATGTCAAATTGGTCAAAGATTGAGTTAAATCAGTCAAAAAAAAAAATCGATTTAAAATTTAATAGGCCACAAAATATTAAATTGGTCAAGCATAGAAAAAGTTATATAAAACATTACAATAATACATATAAATTAATTTTAATAATTTTAATATTTTGTTTTATTCAATAATACATATATAGAGGATACATATTGTGGGAATAGCAAAAATTGGAAGCAAATAAAATAAATAAATAAAAGAAATTGTGTGTGAAAATAAGCTCCACTTTAATAATTGTTGAAGGAAAAAATCAACTTATTTGTGACCAAAGGCAAATATGTGCGATAGATAAGATAGGAGGAAGCTGGTGTGTTCTAAACTGGGCCACGTGGCATCAATTAGTTGGACAAACAGTATATTCCAGCACCTTGATAATGGGGCCCAACCCAAACTCCTTTTTCTTTATTTTTTATTTATTGTTTTTCGGTTTTATCTATCCTACACCCGGTGAAGGTTACATCGGGTGATTTTTTACCGTTGATCTACACATACCAATGTGGGTGTGTGTGTGTTTGTGTGTATATGAATGGTAAAGATCTACCCGGTGTATTTCACCCAGTGTAGGATCTCAAAAGCCTTGTTTTTCTCAAACTTGTTCTTAAAATTATTTTATTGGAAAATTATCACAACTCATTAAGTACGATTAAACCTTTATAAATTAATATAGTTGCAACTATAATTTTTTTTTTTATTAATTTAGTGAAATACTAAATTATCGAGTTAATGATTTGACACGTTCTCACTGAGTCGGGAATAATAGAATTATTATTCAAACAAAGTTATTAATTTATCGAGTTTCTACTGCAATAATAGGTGATATTTGTTATAAAAAAATAGGTGATATTAACATTCTTTTTTCATCTTGAAAATTTTGAAAACCTAAAATAAACATAATAGTAAATATAGAAACAAAATATAATTTTAAACCAAGTATTGTTTTGCGTGCCACTAAGAGACAACTAATGGCCATACTCCATATTGCCAATAATTCAATTCTTTATCTCGAAATGACGGTCGGTCTAGCAGTTGGAACAAATGAGTTTATTTTAATTGATTTAAGTTTGAATTTCTTTGTCAACTATCACTAGATTGAGTTTCTCACATATGGTCAGTCTAGTGTAGTTACGTCTCTCATATGGTTAGTTTGTTATTATACGAGAGTGTAAGTCTACCCAGTACACCTATATGAATTGGCCGCGAATTACTTCATTATCAATTATCAAAAAAAATAGTAATTATCAACCAAAAAAAAATAAATTTATTCATTCTTTGATACGTTGGTAAAAATAAATCAAAATGAATTAATAAAATTAAAGTCAAACTAAAAATACAAAGAAGTTAAGTTAAGTTAGCGCCATAAACAGATATTACAAGTTAAGGTCCACACATTGTGCATCACCATATAAATCTAACCCTTCTTTTTTCACTTTCCGCCATTTTTTCATTATTAGCTCTGATCTTCACCAAAAATAAAAAAATAAAAAATACACACACTAACACACGCATTTGATTGTGTGTTTTTTGTTTCAGTTTCTCCGATCAATATATAATAATTAAGGTACGTACGGATCATGATTAATTCGTATACTTAATGCTAATCATTTTTATTTTTTTTCTGATCGATCACTGTGTGATCAAATGAAGTGTTTTTGTGTGTGTATATATATATATTGCTGGATCTTGATTAATTAATTAATTATTTATTTCGTTGCATTGTGTAATTAATGACGTGTATTATATTTGAAGATGTGTTCAATGGTGAAAGATATTTTGATAAGGCCAACAGCAGCAGCAAGAAGAAGAATAGTAGTGAAGGAGAAATTTGAAGATCATCAGATTAATATTATTAGGGCGGCTCAGCCTTGTTCCGCTAGAGTGAGCCGCCGCTGGTCCACCACGGCTCGAGCCACTTTGAGCCATGGCTCTAGAACCAAGCCGATTCCACGAGCCATACTTACTACTCCTGTTTCAGACCCAACCCCTACCACTAAAAAGGTTAGTATAAATTAATTACATGAACTAATTGTGTGTGTGTGTTTTTTTTTTGTGGGTGTAATTAATTACCTAAATAAGGATATAATATAATATTTAAATAATTTTATTCTTTAGAAAGAAAAAAAATAGGGTAAATTACACCTGCAACCCTGAAGTATGCTAAAATAGCTTTAAGGCCCTTGTGGTCTTGGTAATTATAGCCACACCCCTAAAACATTTACCGAAGCCAAATTTTCATGTTTTGGGGACTGATATGCACTATATTTTTTTTCCTGCGGGGCCGTTAATGCTACTATAGATGAAAATTTGTTAATCTTATATAAAACAATAAGAATTTAAGAAACGTTACGAGAACCATGTCACTTCCTAGCTCGATGTTGTCTCCAACACTGTCTGAAACTAATAGTTTGTTAGAACCCTAATTGAATAACTTATCCAATGTTTTATTTCGTTTGGGCTTCTAACAATGTTTCAGGAGTAATTGTAATTATCAATACTATAGGAACCTTAAAGTTATTTTAACATACTTCAGGGGTGTAGATGTAATTTACCCAAAATAATATATTTTTGAATTTCAAAGTCAAACTTGAGTTTCAATCTTAACCTATCACTTATCAGCAGCAGATAAGATTAAGCAGGACAATGATAGTTGAACATTCATAGAATCTAATTCTATTCCGCTACGATTTATTCAAGAATTCAATAAATAGATATACATGCATGCATCAGCTATATATATTCATGTCCACGTGGCAGTAGTAATACACGTGTCACATCTGCATCGTTCTTCTCGCTCCTATATAAAAATCCAGACAGAGAAAAATATGTATCCTTCAGAAAATACTCAATTAGTAAATACTGTCCCAAATCTGCATTGCAAGAAGATAATATATATAACAACTGATTTCTTGTTCCTTTTAGACACCATCAACATGAAGGTATATATATATATATATATATATATATATATATATAGCATATTCATTGATTAAATTTTATTTGAATATTTGTGTGTGTAGAGGGTATCTCACTTTCGGCAAGGGAAGGAGTGAGGGAAACAAAGGCATGAAATCTTTGGTAAGTTGAAAAAAAAACCCGAATATCAGTTCTTACGAATAGTTACATCGGGTGGATTTTTACCGTTAGAACTACACACATCAATGCGGGGTGTGTGTTTTGTGTGCTTATATATATATATGAACGGTAAAATTCTACTCGGTGTATTTCATTCGATGTAGCATATAGTATAAACAGTATCCCATGTTATGTAACAAACAAAGATACAGAAACAGAAATTGCAAACTAATTTTTTTTTATTGCATTTAGTACCCCTATATTATATCGAATTGCTAAAAGTCTCCCCATGCTAATAAATATTAGCAAATGCTCCTATCATGCATTTTGATTATGCAAACAACTCCTAAATAGTGATTATCTAGGGGTTGTTTGCCAAAAAAAAGTTGCATCAAAGGGTTCGTTTTACTAATATTTATAATTCGGGGAGTTTTTAGCCATTAGACTAAATACAGGGTGCTAAATACAATAAACCCAAACAATTAGGACACGGGAAAATGGTATATAAACACTAATAAACACGCCTATTAATCTTTCATTATTCAAAATGTAAAATAAAAAAAAATTCAAACGTATCAGTTGGGAGGAAAGGGCGCGAATCTTGCTGAGATGGCGAGCATCGGGTTATCAGTGCCACCTGGACTCACCATCTCCACAGAGGCATGTCAAGAGTATCAGCAAGTAGGGAAGAAGCTTCCAGAAGGATTATGGGATGAAATAATCGAAGGTTTGAATATTGTGGAGAAGGATATGGGAGCTTTTCTCGGTGACCCATCGAAGCCTCTTCTCCTCTCAGTTAGATCTGGTGCTGCTGTAAGTTGCTTCTCCTCTCTTCTCGATTTGCCCATCACGTGTTTGTTAAAATGTCTCACTGAATATGTGTTATGTATGTAACATGTTCGATGAAATGTCTCTGTGACTATTATATATACAGATTTCGATGCCTGGAATGATGGACACGGTTCTGAATCTCGGCCTCAATGATGAGGTAGTTGCTGGTTTGGCTGCCAAAAGTGGAGAGCGTTTTGCGTACGACTCTTATAGGCGATTCTTGGACATGTTTGGGAATGTAGTAAGTTTTCTTGTCTGAATTCAACGTGTTACTTTATTACAAACCAGAGTCTACATATATAATGGTTGGGGGTTAATTATTTGAAGGTTATGGGCATCCCGCATTCACTGTTTGACGAAAAACTGGAAACGATGAAAAACGCGAAAGGAATAAACCTCGATACTGATCTAACAGCCGCTGATCTAAAAGAGCTTGTTGAAGAGTACAAGGTTGTCTACTATGAAGCTAAGGGCGAAAACTTCCCATCGGGTACATAATCATATCTTTATTGTTTAGTACATATATTTGATCATGTTTAAATTGTATCGTAAGAATTTTTTTCCCATGTTTAGATCCGAAAAAACAGCTGGAATTGTCTATCAAAGCAGTTTTCGATTCGTGGGATAGTCCGAGGGCGAACAAATATCGGAGCATTAATCAAATAACTGGTCTGAAAGGAACAGCTGTAAATATTCAGTGCATGGTATTTGGAAACATGGGAAATACCTCGGGAACAGGTGTTCTCTTTACTAGGAATCCTAGTACCGGCGAAAACAAGCTTTATGGGGAATTCTTAATTAACGCTCAGGTTCTTGATTACTCTTTTATCTTTTCTATTTATGTTTGTATTGAAGGCCGTCTTTAGCTATTTTGTTGTCTGAAACGAGTTTTAAATTGAGGCCCTTTACGGTACATGTTGTAAACTTAAATTATATTATATAAAAACTTTTATTCTATATTATAATTAATGATCAGGGAGAAGACGTTGTGGCGGGAATTAGAACACCGGAGGATTTGAATACGATGAAGAACTGTTTGCCCGAGGCTTACAAGGAGCTCGTGGAGAATTGTGAGATATTAGAGAGACACTACAAAGATATGATGGTAATAATATTTTTAGTTCCATACGCATTGAAATGATTAACACTGTATGACAATCGAATTTTGAAAATGTACAGGACATTGAATTCACTGTACAAGAAAATAGGCTATGGATGCTACAGTGTAGATCAGGGAAACGAACGGGTAAAGGAGCTGTAAGAATAGCTGTGGACATGGTGAACGAAGGTCTCGTTGATACTCGAAGTGTGGTGAAGATGGTGGAGCCTCAGCATCTTGACCAGCTTCTTCATCCGCAGGTACAAGAAGTCAAGAACTATTTAATTCCCATTTGATTATTATAATTTTCCATAAAAAATAGACGAGTTTATTGCAGCACGGAGGCCCTAGATGATGAGGTTTTAGGGGTGGTTTGCAAACAAATGCATGCCGTTTTTTTTTTTGGTGCTAATATTAATAACACGGGGTTTTTTTAACAAGTAGATTAAAAAACAGGGGTGATAAACGCAATAAACCCAAAATTATATCTGTAAGTATGGAAATAAATAGGCTGTATAATAATTTAATATATGGAATTATTATTTTTTTCTTGATAGTTTGAGGATCCATCTTCTTACAAAGACCATGTACTAGCCAAGGGATTGCCTGCTTCTCCCGGAGCGGCAGTTGGACAGGTTGTGTTCTGTGCTGAAGATGCCGAAACTTGGCATGCACAAGGAAAGACTGTTATCTTGGTATGATTATCCAATGTTCTCGTTTCTTATTTTTCACTGATTTTGGATTTTTTAAATATGTTTACTGCCTCAGATTCAAACTGTCGTTTTGGGTTGGTACACATATATTAAGAAAACTAATTAATATGCATGGATTTTAGGAAGAAAAAGCCCATAGAATGTGACTAAAATACCCTTCCCATTAATTCTATTTCGACTAACTAATTAAGAGTGACAAGGGCAAAATTGAGAAAATGATAACCAATGCATCATTGAAATTCTAAAGTGACAGACATTATGGCAGAAGAAAAGTTCTCGAAAGCAGACAGTTAATTTGAAACAGAGGGACTATATTATAATTCTTGGTTATTGTGTTTCAATGTACTATCCATCATTCTTTATTTGATGTATATCGATTTTTTTATTTTTTTAATACCTGTAAAGGTAAGAACCGAAACGAGCCCCGAAGATGTAGGTGGGATGCATGCAGCTGTCGGAATTTTGACCGCTAGAGGTGGCATGACATCTCATGCGGCGGTGGTGGCTCGCGGTTGGGGAAAATGTTGTGTCTCCGGCTGCCCCGATATACGTGTAAATGAATCCGAGAAGGTTCGTGTTAATAAATAAATATACACAATATTTAGGCTATGATTTTGGAATGAGGACAGAAAATTTTGAAAATTACTTTAAATATATACTTTTTAATTTTAATGATTGATAATGTAGGTGGTTTTGGTGGGAGATAAAGTAGTTAAAGAAGGAGATTGGATGTCGCTTAATGGATCTACGGGTGAAGTGATATTCGGAAAACAGCCGCTTGCACCTCCGGCTATGACCGGTGATTTGGAGGTTTTCATGGCTTGGGCTGATCAAATTAGGCGGCTCAAGGTACTTTTAAATTTTTATATCATTTTTTGTGTGATAAAATATCGGAAAAAAACTAAACCGCGGTCACTAATTTATGTTCGAAGCATATAATATATAATATACATGTATATGTAGGTCATGGCAAATGCCGATACACCTGAAGATGCACTTACAGCTCGAAATAACGGAGCTGAAGGGATCGGTTTGTGTAGGACAGAGCACATGGTAATTTTTTTTTTATGTAGTTTTCGAACTTTTTATAATCAGCTTTTTATATGTAACATAGTTTAATTAATTCCATATTTGTGTCAGTTCTTTGCTTCTGATGAGAGGATTAAAGCTGTAAGAAAGATGATAATGGCAGTAACAGTCGAACAAAGGAAGGCGGCTCTAGACTTGTTGTTGCCTTATCAACGAGCCGATTTCGAGGGCATCTTTCGTGCAATGGATGGTATCTTTTATTTATTTATTTATTAACAAGCGTAGACAAATACACAAGATGATATATATGTAAAACGGATTGTAAATTTATTAGGTCTTCCGGTGACAATCCGACTACTCGACCCTCCACTCCATGAATTTCTTCCGGAAGGTGACATAGAACAGATTGTCGGAGAACTAACAGTTGATACTGGCATGACTGAAGATGAAGTTTATACGAGAATCGAGAAATTATCCGAAGTTAATCCAATGCTTGGATTCCGTGGATGCAGGTATTTTACTTGATTAGTACTTTATACTCGTGGGGGACTAAATATATATAAAAAAATATCCGAAGGGGCAGTAATTGAATAATAGAGTTCTTGAGAAGTGGTGAGGGCTATGGCCCTAGTTCATGCAGTAATTGAATATTTGCAAGATTTTGACCTATTTAACCCTCATGTATATAAATATATATTTTAATTTTTTGTTTTTTGTTTTTTGCAATGATAATTTTGCTGTTTGCAGGCTGGGAATATCGTACCCAGAGCTGACGGAAATGCAGGTGCGTGCAATATTTCAGGCGGCAATCTTGTTGAGCAACCAGGGCTATACAGTCCTGCCGGAGATTATGGTTCCTCTTATCGGAACACCTCAGGCATGTCAACATCATATATTTATATATATATATATATATATATATATATATATATATATATATATATATATATGTTTATGTTTGTATTTTTATAGTTTATTCTCGTCTACTTAATAATAATTCAACTTCAAATGTTATATCAGGAATTGAGTCATCAGGTGAGTTTGATTCGCGGGGTGGCGAAGAAAGTGTTCTCGGAGATGGGAACCTCGTTGAACTACAAAGTTGGCACCATGATTGAAATTCCTAGAGCTGCTTTAGTTGCAGATGAGGTATATTAAATGTTAACAATTACTTAGTATTTCCGAATATTTCTTGATTTTTTGAGACTTAATATTCTTTTTCGAATAATTTTACACGGTTTAGATAGCAGTGGAGGCAGAATTTTTCTCGTTCGGGACAAACGATCTCACACAGATGACATTTGGATATAGCAGAGACGATGTAGGCAAATTTCTTCCTATATACTTGGCTAAGGGCATTCTCCAAAACGATCCATTCGAGGTAATTTGTTAGTCATTTTCTCATGATACTATAAAAAATTAATTGGATTTTTTATTTTTAGTTTTCGTATATTTAATGATCTATGGAAATTAGGTTCTTGACCAAAAGGGCGTTGGACAGCTCATCAAAATGGCAACGGAAAGAGGCCGTGCAGCTAGACCTAACCTCAAGGTTACATAATTTGTACCCATTTTTTTTTTTCGGAATGTTTTAAACATCTTTCGTCGACACATTCAAAAACACAAATCCATGTGTGCGTGTGTGTGTTTCTTGAATTTGTTGAATAATAAGAAAGTAAATGTGCAGGTGGGAATATGTGGAGAGCATGGTGGTGAGCCTTCTTCTGTGGCCTTCTTTGCGGAAGCTGGACTCGATTACGTCTCTTGCTCTCCTTTTAGGTATCTCGAAAATGAAAAATTATTACGAAGAGTTGAATTTTATTTCCTCGTCGGATAATGAAAACTTTTGTGGGTTTATTATTGTCTGATTATATATTTTTGCAGGGTGCCTATTGCAAGGCTGGCTGCAGCTCAAGTTGTTGTCTGAGGTGAAAAAATATTGAAACACACACTTTTCTGAATTAATCAGATGTTGTATATCTATATATATGCACATATATGTATGTATAAATAAAAGAGATTCTACACATAAGATTATCCTCTCTATTAGAAGAGGGTAAGAGTTGAATGTAAATGTCAATGCAAATTTTCAAACCACTTCAATAGTATGTTAATTACATAATTTTATCACGTCAGCTTGAATATGATGGAATTAGGGCAAATACGCCTCCCCAAATTATCTTTCTCACAATCTTAAAATAGTGAAAATTACAGTTTATATCGATTCAAGAGTGATTGAAAATATTGATTTTTTGAAACATGAGGGGTCAAATGTGTTTTTTGTGAA
Organism: Erythranthe guttata; assembly: GCF_000504015.1. Next base: position 900,368 of record NW_012192978.1, read on the forward strand.
TACGAGGGATCAAATATGAAATTAATGCAAACTCGAAGAATGAAAACTATAGTTTTTTCTTTCTTTTATTATATGATGAAACTACAGCAAAATATACCTCCCAAATTCCTTCCATCCCAATTCTCTCTCTCTCTCTCTCTCTCAAATCATTTTCTTTATTCTTTTCCAATGCCAATACTCATGCATAGCCCAAAGGTTCCTTCAACATTTCTTGTTATGAACACTGAATTTTGAAACATAAAATACTCAGAAATTGAAAGGAAACTCAATTGAAATCTCAAATTCAAAATGGAGTATTAGGGTTCTTACAACTCATAATAAAACTCGGGCTCAAAGCAAAGAAAAGTAACTATATTAACTACCATAGCTACACCACAAATTACTGATATATAACTTGCTTGTCTCCTGCCCCTCGTCGTTATATAGCAGAAATTCAATGGTAAGAAAAACTAGATAAGGAGGCACACAGCACATGTTCTTCAACTCATGCTGTCATTAAAACGACACCACTCTCCTCTCCTCAGCATAGCCAAAAGCGCGATTTAATTACTTAATATGAACGCATTTTTAAAAGTTAGAACGTCGTCGTTTACAAAGCATTAAAACAAAATTGCAGAAACTTAAAAAAAAAAAAAAAAAAAAGAAGTTAATTTCCTTTCTGGAAAAAAATCAAGATATCAATTTAAGGTTCAATATATATTGGGCTTCAAACTCGAAAGCTCTAGTGTTTTTTCGAATAGTGAAAGCTTTAGTTGTTAATGGCCAAGTGCAATGGCATTTTGTTGTTACTACTGATTCTGCTGTTTTGCATTCAATTGAATCTTGAAAAGTTGGTGTTCCAGAAGTGAAATTTTCAACCATAGACTTTTCATGCTTTGTTGGCCGTAACGTTATAATCTTCGACTTAGCATCAGCCAAAACGAACTTGGTTTTTGCGTAAATTAGTAGGGATCCGACACAGGTGTTAAAAGTTTGATTCTTCCTTACCGTAGATCTCTCTCTCTTATTCCTTACCCCAGGACCAGATCGGTCGAAAGTAACATTACGGAATGTATTATTACCTTAGCCAAGCTGAGACCAAACATCCTCATTTTTGTTGTCGTTTGGTCTCAGTTTAAAGCAGTTAATAATCATTAAAATACCAAAACACTCGTCTCCAGATATCCCGACAGCAAACGAATGTCGAGCCTCCCCTGTGCAATAATCATACAAAAAGAAAAAAAAAAGGCACTCTCCCTACGCAGGGATTATCCTGTTCAGGTTCAAAGGGACTTTCTCAGCCTAAACCTGCTCCAGTCCCGCTGGAGCAGATACAGACACCCCTGGTGCGTTTTTTCACGTCAATCAACTTTTTTCGATATATAGACAGAAACCATCCAAACGAGAGAAAAAAATTAAATTAGAAAGCATTTTTATTGCTTAATTTCTACCGATGAGGACATTTAAACATAATAATGATTCAAATGAAGATGTTCCTCTTAATAAGCTGTTCACGAATTTGAAGCTATTTTTATTTACTTACCTAGTTCTTGAAGAAGAAGATAAGGTTTTCTAAAACCTCGCACTTCTCTCGACTTGGCCAGCCATGCATCAGCTCCGAGATTCCACCGGTGCGTTTATTATGTTTCGCCTGGACGAAAATGCCTGCATAGTTGACATGAATTAACCAAGAAAGGTGCAAGTAGACATTGGAGGGCAAAATGGTCATACAAATCTATGTCTACACTACATGTTAACAAAAACTCCCCGTATTATTAATATTAACAAACACACCCCTATCATTTTTTTTAGCAAACTACCCCCTACAAACTCACCATTTAGGCTATAAAAAACGCATCACAGGGTAGATTTTGCTAATATTAATAATAACAATGGGAGTTTTTTAGCAGTTTGATATAGCACAAGGGTACTAAATGCAATAAACTCCAAAATGGTTTCTACAATTTATATGTAAAATAACTAGAAAAAATGCGTTCCCCCTTCGAATGGTTAATTGTATAATTGTTACTTCGTTTAATCGATGTTTTTCTATTCATATAATCAAGAAAAAAATGTTCCAGAACACCCCGTAGAACATAAATTTTTACTCACCTTTTAACCACTCCTCGATTTGACATACTCCTCCGGCAAGTAAATCTCACCACCCACCTCACCAAACTGCTCCCCACTAACCGTTTTCCTGGCAGCCAAAAAAGCAGCACTCATGGCATCCATCCCCTTCTTTACCGCCACCTCAGCATCATCCCCATACCCATGCTCCTCCGCGTACTTCCTCACATCCTCCGTTATCTTCATCGAGCAGAACTTGGGTCCACACATCGAGCAGAAGTGGGCCACCTTAGCTCCATCCGAGGGCAGCGTCTCGTCATGGAACGACATGGCTGTGACAGGATCAAGTGACAGCGCAAACTGGTCCATCCATCTGAACTCAAATCTAGCCTTGCTCAAAGCATCGTCCCACGCCTGAGCGTGAGGGTGACACTTTGCCAGGTCAGCGGCGTGTGCGGCTATCTTGTAAGCGATGACTCCGGCTTTTACATCGTCCCTATTGGGCAGGCCGAGGTGCTCCTTGGGGGTGACGTAGCAGAGGAGGGCGGTGCCTAGAGCACCTATGTTGGCTGCTCCGATTGCTGAGGTGATGTGGTCGTAGCCAGGGGCAATATCGGTAGTTAGTGGTCCGAGAGTGTAGAATGGTGCCTCGTTGCACCATTCGAGCTGCTTTTGCATGTTCTCCGGGATTTTGTGGAGTGGAACATGTCCAGGACCTTCGTTCATGACCTGTGGATGGATGTTATATAAAGCTTATGACAATGAACAAAATAATAATGTTTTTAAGGTAAATGTTGTGCAGTGTATTTAGTGATCCTTCCTTCCATAGGTTGTATAGTGTATTTAGTGATACCTGCACATCTTTTTCCCAAGCTCGGCGAGTCAACTCCCCCTGAGTCAACAGCTCCGCAAACTGAGCAGTATCATTCGCATCGTAAATCGATCCAGGCCTCAATCCATCACCGATCGACAACGAAATATCGTACTGGTTACAAATATCCAAAATATCATCCCAATGCTCGTAAGCAAAATTCTCCTTATGATAAGCCAAGCACCACTTTGCATGTATGGACCCACCACGAGAAACAATCCCCGTCATCCGCTTAGCTGTCAACGGAATATACCTCAGAAGAACACCTGCATGAATAGTGAAATAGTCAACCCCTTGCTCCGCTTGCTCGATCAAAGTCTCCCTAAAAACCTCCCAGTTGAGATTCTCCGCAATCCCGTTGACTTTTTCCAACGCTTGGTAGATGGGGACAGTGCCAACTGGCACGGGCGAGTTGCGGAGGATCCATTCTCGGGTCTCGTGGATGTGCCGGCCCGTGGAGAGGTCCATGATAGTGTCTGCACCCCACATGGTGGCCCATTGGAGCTTGTGGACTTCTTCTTCAATTGAGCTTACAACTGCGGAGTTTCCGATGTTGGCGTTGACTTTGACCAAGAATTTGCGTCCGACTATCATTGGCTCTAATTCTAGATGTTTCTTGTTTGAGGGGATGATCGCTCGGCCGCGTGCGACTTCGGATCGGACAAATTCTGGGTCCAGTTTTTCGCGGGCCGCGCAGTATGTCATCTCCTCGGTTATGATGCCTTGTTTAGCGTAATACATTTGAGTGCATCTTGGCGCGCCTAGTTTCTCTCTCCTGTCGATCCATTCTTTTCTCAACTTGGGAAGTCCTATTCGAAAAAAATATCAGGTATCAAATCACTCAGTCACCATTTTGATGCTCAAAGTTAAAAGAAAAAAAATTACACTCAAATGGAGCAAAAATGCAACATGGAGAAATAAACATCAAGTTTAAGTTGCAAATTTCAACTACCTACATATCGAATTAAAAATTCCGGCTTCGCCACTGAGTATAACTTAAATGGAACTTAAATGTCAAAAAGAATGTGGAGAATTTAAACTCTATTTACCAATGAGTATCAATGTTAAAGATATGAAAAATTAATTTTTTTGAGACAGGAATATTGATGAATTACTCTAACATTCACAAGCACATATTCAAAAAGAAATCACTCTTAGGACAAGAATAAAATTACCAATTGTAGGGCTGATGTTTTGCGGGCCACTGGTGTCGTAGGCGTCGAAATGTGGTTCGTCACCCGCCAAGTGGATGCGCCTAAATGGAACTCGTAGCAAATGTCCAGATTCTTCATGAACAACTTCCCTGTAAGCAATTTCACCGAATTATTGAAATATAAAAAAAAAAACTAATAACAAACAGTCGGAAACTTTTTAAACCACAAAACTCGATTTTTTTTTTATTTGCTTACGTGCATTCTTTGGAGCTTTTGGGGAAGCATTCCTCGAAGGAAGGAAGGGGGAGAAAATCGGGGGCGTTCGGATCTGCTGTGTGCTTCCTCGGCTTAACAACCTTGTCTTGATTGGTTGTTGGGGGATCGAAGGTTAGTGTAGCTTTTGGGCTCGAAAAGACGGAAATGTCCCTTCTCCTTATGCTAGAAACCTGTCCAACATCGATAGCGTTGATGAAGGAGCTGCTCAGAGATTTCAGTGAAGTGGTCGAGTTTCTGTTGTTGTTGCACACAGCTGATGCCAAACTAGTTTGCAAAGACGCCATATCTGTCGGAAAAAAGGCGTTTCAGAAACTATTACAGAACAAAATTTGCAAGCTTGTATGAATTGCAATTACAAAATTCAAAAATTATGACAGCAATGCATATAAGCAGAAGCAATTAGCTCCCAAACACTGAAAAAAAATCACAGAAATTTTATACATTTATACAAACATCCGATGAAATCCCCCGGGCTATATCCTATCCTACCATACATTCATACATAATTTACACACATCCACACGTATGCGTGTAAATGTATGTAATTCGAAGCTGAAAAAAACAATCAGGCGTATTTCACATGTTTGTGTGTGCGATTGTACGTAATCCACCATCTAAGCAAACCCTTACTTCCTGACATTCTCTCGAATCGAAACTCAAACCACATCAAACATCATAAACATAAGAAATTACTGCCGAAAAATTCAAAAAATCAAAAATTCTGTATAAAATACACGAAGAACAGAGAGCATGCAATGCATTAAAAACTGAAAACTAGAAAATTAAAAAAAAATTAAAAAAAAAAAAAAAGGAAAACGCACGAACCTGAAGCTGAGATGATGAATCTTATCTGATCAGATATTTTTTTTTTAAATTTAATTTGGGGATTCAATTTGAATGAAGCAGAATGAACGGACCCAACTGATTTTCTCTACACTTATTTGTGGGGTTTTTATATCACTGCCAAAATGACTCAGCACAAAAGAACCGGTGCTTTTTTGCTTCAATAAAATATCTCGAACACAGCGACAAATTAAAAGGCGGAATTTGCAATTTGACCCCTGTACTTATTTTTATTTTCAGTATTTGGTCCCTAAAGTTTCTTGACTTTCAATTATTTCCCCAGCTCAATTTTTTTTTTTTTAAATTTTAATTTTTTGAAATTACGATGGATGTGGGATGAGGATATACAATTGTGAAAATTGGTCACTAACATTAATTACTATTTAATTAAATAGTTTTTGAAAATAATATGGAAAGATTTCCTAATAAATGAATTGCAAAATGTGATCCACTAAATTGATATCTAGATTTTATCTCTATTTATTCCAAACAACTGCCACCACCTGTCCGCATCATAGCCCCACCATTTAATAAACAAGATTTTCCAAACAATAATATGGCAAAGACAAGATTTTTATGATCGTTTGGCTGAATTTATTTTAAACAAGTGGTAAGTTGTTTTAAGAATTTATTTTTAAAATTATTGTTTACAGTGTTTGGATAATGAACTTATAAGTTACAATTACTCATCATAAGATTTTACATCAAAAGTTGTATAAATTATATTTTTTAAATATCTTGACCAGGCTCAGATGCGCGACACCCCGGATGTACTCCTTTTTTTCTTTTTCTTCTTTTTT
>NW_012192981.1:0-82814 GCF_000504015.1 Erythranthe guttata
GAGACATAGAATCTACAAAAGACTGCAAAAGGTTAGCACAAGTAGAGCCAAAAACAATGTCATCAACATATATCTGAACAATGATGATATGATTATTAGTTCTTCTAACGAACAAGGTTCTGTCTGCCTCCCCTCTATTGAACTGTATTTCAAGTAAGAAGTCAGTGAGTCTTTGATACCAGGCTCTAGGAGCTTGTTTAAGACCATACAGTGCCTTCTTAAGCTTGAAAACATGATTAGGTTTGGCAGAATCTTCAAAACCTTTTGGCTGTTCTACATATGCTTCTTCATTTAAAACCCCATTCAGAAATGCACTTTTGATATCCATCTGATACAGTTTGATTTTAAGAAAGCAGGCTATAGCAAGAAGTAATCTAATAGATTCAATTCTAGCTACTGGAGCAAAAGTCTCATCAAAGTCTATACCCTCAATTTGAGTGTATCCTTGTGCTACTAGCCTAACCTTATTTCTAACAACAGTACCTTTTTCATCAGTTTTGTTTTTGAAGATCCACTTAGTTCCTATCACATTTACATGGCTTGGTCTGGGAACTAAGTACCAAACATCATTCCTGATGAATTGATTCAACTCTTCATGCATTGCATTGACCTAGAATTCATCCTTCAGAGCTTCTGCAATATTCCTTGGTTCCACTGAAGACACAAAACAAGTGATTCCAGTTAGTGCACATTCAGAAGATAGATTTGCAAATCTTACCATATCTCTGTAATCCACTCTCTCTTTTCTTCTGGTTCTTATTCCATCAAAGATATCTCCCACAACTTGAGTAGAAGGGTGATTTTTCTGGATTCAACTTGATGGTTCCTTTCTGCAGACATCATGAGTTGTCAGCAATTCAGCTTCTATGCTCTCTGTAGGATGTATTGAGTCAGATGTTGTAACACTTGGCTCAACATCCTCTTCTCTTGAAACTGGACTGTTTATATCTGGAGCATCTGTGCCACTAGTGTCTCCTCTGGTTGTTTCTCCTTCAGCAATCAGGTCATCAACTTCATCTTCAGCTGTTTTACTGCGGAGATCAGCAAAATCATCAAATACCACATTTACAGATTCAATAATGGTTCGAGTTCTTAAGTTATATACTCTATAAGCATCACTGTTATTAGAGTATCCCATAAATAAACTCAAATCACTTTTGGAATCAAATTTAGCTAGATGATCTCTATCGTTTAGGACATAGCAAACACATCCAAACACATGCATGTATTCTAGACCAGATTTTTCTCTTAAAAAATACACCAAAGTATATCTTGAAAAATCATCAACACACACAAATACATATTTTTCACCACCTAGGCTTTCTGCCTCTATAGGACCCATAAGATCCATATGTGCAAGTTCAAAACAAATGGTGGTACCAACGGGTTGTAACACTTTGTGTGGTACTGCAGTTTGCTTTCCCTTCTGACACATTCCGCATATAGAAATGTCCTTGATCTTGAGATCTGGAATTCCTCTTATGGCATTGTATTTGTTGAGCAGCTTCAGATTTTTGAAGTTTGTGTGTCCTAGTTTCAGGTGCCACAGCTCTACTTCACTTACTCTTGAGCTCTTGCATGAGATGGTGTCACCTGTTTCATAACAATTATCCATTGACCTAGACCCTGTCAGTACACAATGATTTCTATTATCAAACACACAACACCAGTATTTATCAAATTTAACACGTAGATCATCATCACACAATTGACTAATACTGATCAGATTTGACCCCAATCCTTCAACATGTAAGACATTTGAAAGTTTTGGAAGGCCCTCAATACTGAGTGTTCCACGTCCAACCACTTTGCCTTTAGCTCCTTCTCCATAGGTTACACGTCCTCCATTGAGTGTATAGTAGTTTGATAGAAATTCTTTAGTTCCAGTCATGTGCCTAGAGCATCCACTATCAAAGTACCATGAACCTGAAATGTTAGTATATAAAGAAGTGTATACTGCTCTGCACATAAGTTTACCTTTGGGAGTCCATATTCTACACTCCTTTTTGGTAAATTCTACCTTTTTCTTGGAGGTGTTCCTTGGAGTGTTGTGACTCATCCTGTACAACATTTTGTCACTACTTAGTTTCTCACACAATGGACGGGTATGTCCTGGTGAGAAACAGTCATGACAAATGTATCCCCTTATTCTGGACTCTGAAGTGGTGACTGTGGAATTTCTGCATTCTTTTCCATTTGAACCCTTCTCTTTTACAAAGACAATCTCCTTCTTCTTTACTGGCTTGTGTTTCTTCACTTGGTTTTTGAACCCTAGACCTTCATTTTTGTTGTACTTCTCCAGTGACACAATCTCTTTGAGTTTAGTTGTGTCGGTATTCATCCTCTTGATTGCTAGAGTCGCTTCTTTGAGTTCATCTTTCACCTTTGCCAGTTCAAGATCCTTCTTGGTGATACCAACCTCCAAATGTGTGATTGTTTCTTTAAGAGAAGAATTTTCCTTGTTGGCTGCATCTAGAGCTTGAGTCTTCTTCTCCAAGTTGCTGATCAGCTTCTTACACATTTCTTCCTCATCACTAACTGCTTCATTACTGGATTCTGCTGCATTCAGAGAAATAGAGTTTAAACAAGTATAATGATCAGTATTTAACTCAGAAATTTCAGTTACTGAAAGTGTTTCAGAAAGTGTTTCAGAAAGTGTTTCAGAAAGTGTTGCAGCATCCAGAGAGACTCCTTGTGATTCTGTTTCAGAGGCACTTCCAGTGAGATATCTGACAGAAAGAGCTTGTTTAGAGGATTGCTGTTCCTCTGTCTGTTCAGGTTGTTCTTCCTCCTCATCACTGACAGCACAAATCAAACTCATTCCTCTTCTTCTCAAGGTATTTGCACATTCATTAGCATAATGTCCAAATCCTGAACAGGCCCTGCATTTAATATGATCCAAGTTAGGTGGTTCAGAATTTAAACGAATAAATGAAGAATTTTTAAAATTGTTTTGAGAAGGTGTTTGAGGAAATGTTCTCTGTGGAATAGATCTGTTCCGGGGCTGAGTTTGTCGATTTTGCGAAGAGCCATCTGGAAATAATTGTCTGGGCTTGATTCCACTCCGCCTGTATGCCCTATTGAATTTCTGAATTTGGAATGCAACATTGTTGAGACATTCCTCTGCATCATCATCATATTCCGGAACAACATCTTCCTTCTCCAACTCTGCCTGGAGTGCATTTGAGATAGCCTTTCCTTTCTCCTTTCTTTGATCTTCAAAGTTCATCTCTCTAGACTTTAGACTACCAATTAGTTCGTCCAGCCGTAGAGATGATGTATCTTTGGCCTCTTCAATAGCAGTAACCGTCATGCTGAACCTTTCTGGAAGAGTTCTTAATACTTTGTTCACCAGTGTCTCATTGCTCAAAGGACCACCTAAAGATTGAAATTCATTAGCTAAATCAATCAATTTCTCATTGTACTGAGAAATTGTTTCAGTTTCTTCCATTCTCAGTCTCTCAAATTTGGAGGAGAGTAATCTGAGCTTAGTTCTTCTGACACTGTCTGATCCTTCACAATGTAGCTGAAGAACTTCCCAAGCATCTTTCGCAGAAGTGCACACTGAAATCAATTTAAACATGGTTAAATCCACTGAATTAAAAATCGCATTTAATGCCTTTGAGTTTTGGTTAGCATTTGATAGATCGTCTGGTGTCCACCGTAATTCTGGTGTTGGAAACACATCCCCATCCGCATCTGTGATAGTTGGTGGCTTCCATCCAGTGAGAATAGATCTCCAGGCTCTCTCATCAATGGCTTTGATGTACGCCCTCATCTTGACTTTCCAGTAGGTGTAGTTTGTGCCATCAAGTACAGGAGGTCGCATAGAAGCAGTCATCTGAGTATCCATCACGAATTCGTTTCTGTAAAGAAAATAGGAACAAACACTTAGTATACGTCAAGTGTTGGCTCTTGATGCCAATTGAAAGAATTTATGGTCCCGAATTCGTTTAATACAGAGGTGTTATCTTAAGTGTTATGACACTTGAACAAACATGCAGCGGAAATATAAAGATAAAAGAACAATACTCAGAATTAAAAAATGTTCACAAGTAAAGACTTGTGAACTTGCCCTTTACAGGACGAAAAATATATTAAAATCAGTATTCCAAGAATACAAACAGAAGAGGTGCGAAAACTTCTTCCTTATGAACGAATCTTTTTCAAGATCATTCTTACAATCAAATCTAGATACAAAAAGAAAAATATTAAAAATTCTAGATTTCAAAGATGTACTCGTGAGGAGTACGTAAAGAACTTATGAATGAATCACTATCTTGATCATTCTTACAACCAAGTCTAGAAACATATATACTAAACAATCTAGACTACAAAGAATGTACTTATGAGAAGTACGTAAAGAATGTACTCATAAGGAGTACGTAAAGATTGTACTCATGAAGAGTACGTAAAGAATGTACTCACGAAGAGTACAAACAACCGATTCTAAAACCTAACTAAAACACTCGTGTATTCTCTTCAGCCCTTGGTTTTTATTTCGTAGAATCGATCAAATTCATTGAGTATTGAAATCGGTATTTATAGACATTTCAAGCTTCCACTCCTCAGCCCATGATCTGCAAGAAAACCAACCACAAGAGCACTCAAGAAAATGGGTTAGTGGGTTAGTTAGGAAGTTAGAATAAAATCCACAATTAAATCCACTAAGCACTACTTAGCCCACTAAGCACTATACTTAACCCACTAAGCACTATACTTAACCCACTAAGCACTACTTATTCCATAACTAAAATTTAGTTTAAAAAATAAAAAAGTTAAAAACACAATGTGGAAATAATCCACGCTCACGTGTTTCAGTTGTAATTTACCCAACATATCACAAAGTCGTTTATACAATCACCAAATGTGAAAAATACTTGGTATTTTCCAAGCAATTATTGATAACTTTTTACATATAGTCACATTACCATTAAATACTCCTAACTAATGTAGCTAACTTTTCTTGGTCTTTTGTTTTTTAAATATACTTGTAAATTTCATGGTCATACTCATGACCTTGGAGTCAATTGAATTTTTGCTGCACAATTCATATTGTCCGTGGTTATATATATTGACGAATGAAGTTATTTGGACTTTTAATATGTTATTACAGTTAAATCTCTAAAAATTAATACAGTCGATTAACAAAATTCTATTAATTTAGTAAAATCGTAAATTACAGAACTAATAATTTAATATGTTTTCAGCGAGTCTGGACCGAGAGAAATTATTAATTAAGCCAATTAATAAAAAATATTTAATATGTACACGTGAAGATGTGATTCAACAACGTACAGTGGCTAAATACTTCTACCTATTTCTCAGCCAATTAATAAAAATTGAAGGAAAATTGCAGCTGAGTTAGGACTTGTGAAATGGAAATGACGAAAAAGCCCTTCAAAATTACATGCGCAACACACGTGTGTCCAATCTCGGGTTTTTTGGCTTGAAAATGAGAAACCAAAGGGTAATATGCACAACTTATTGATTTCATGTGAGATTGGGGTTCTTTTTTTTTTTTTTTTTTTTTTCGAGGTGGTAATCAGCATAAACGAGCAAAGTTTAGGTGATTTAATACTATAATTACCCTTTAAATTATGACGAATCTTACAATTAGAGCAAGCTTCGTTTAACCTTCAAATTTTGAAAATTGCGGGATTATATTCGAAGTGTTAAATACTTGTAAAAAAACATAATAAAATAAATTTATCTATGTGATCATATCTTTATATTACGAACTCCAGTTGAAATGATTCAATTTGTGTTCCAGAGACAACACAAAAAATCCAGGAGTTTTTATTTAAGATATATTAATTGTATTATAAGAGTAAAATATTATGAAATTTAAGATATATTAAATTATTAATTGTATTATTTGTGTTAATTGGTCTGGTTGGTCTTAACATTAAATTCGTCTTTAGATTGAGGAGTATTTTTTTTTTCTCCATAAAGTATTTTATTAATATAAGAAGGTCGGAGTTTAGGCCAAGACAGGTTGTGACGAGTCTAAATTTTAAATACTTTTTTTAGGGCAGTGAGTATAGATAGACTCGCAACCTATGTAGCACGGACACGGATACGTGGATACCGCGATACGTGGATACAGACACCGCGATACGGCATTTTAAAAAAAGTAGGATACGGACACCGGGGTGGATACGCGTAAATATTAAAAATATAGGGGTATATATGTAAATATTAAAAAATATAGGGGTATAGTTATAAATTTCAAATTATATATATATATATATATATATATATATATATATATATATATATATATATATATATATATATATATATATATATATATATATATATATATATATATATATATATATATATATATATATATATATATATATATATATATATATATATATATATATATATATATATATATATATATATATATATATATATATATATATATATATATATATATATATATATATATATATATATATATATATATATATATATATATATATATATATATATATATATATATATATATATATATATATATATATATATATATATATATATATATATATATATATATATATATATATATATATATATATATATATATATATATATATATATATATATATATATATATAACAAAATTATGTGTTTTTGTCTTCTCCCGTGTTAATTAGCAAATAAAATATATAAAAGAGTGAAAGATTCCTAATAAAAGAAAAGTAATTATAGAAAAAAAAGAAAAAAAAAAAAAGAATAAGGAACGTGTAAAGAAGTATCAGCCGTGTCCATATTTTCTTTTTTTTTGCAAAACGGCCCCAACACCCCACCCCAATACTTTATGTAAATTCGGATTTGGCCCGACACTGTGTCCGAGCCGTGTCCTGGCGAGTCCGCGCGAGTCGGGTGTCCGACACTTGGACTCTTCAGGTATTTGAAGAGTCCGTGCATCCTAGCTCGCAACTGACCAACTTTCGCCCCTAAAAAAGAATTTTGAGGAACCAAAAAAAAAAAAAAACCTTAATATTTTGAATATTAATGTTGATGGATTTTAGCTAATTAGCCTATCAATTACGTTATACAATCATCAAATTTAAGAAAATTAAACCAAATAATGTTTTGAGATTAAAGCAAACAGTGGCAGAAAATAAGTTGTTATGAAATGATAATTATTTTAATTTCTCACTTTAAATGTTTTGTTTAAAAGAAAAGGGAAAAAAAGAAAAGAAAAAGGTTTATACATTCATTCCATACAACAATGATAAATAATTATTGAAGCACTGAAAAATAAATCACTGCACAGAAGCAAAAAAGTAAGAAAGTCCTCCAATCCTTGTTTTACAATATGTGTTTCATCAATGATTCATCGTTATAATCATTTCAAAATCCCACCACTTAAGAGTTGGCCATTTTGCCTCAATTCCATCCACACACACACATACACACACACACACACACACACACACACACACACACAAAAGAAAATTATTTTTGGCCATTTTGAAAGCAATAATTCTTTATAAAAATAGTAAAAGTCGAAATAATTGAAAAAAAATAAATAAATAAAATAATTATATTCAAAGTAATTCTTAATGTTAATTACACATATATTCGTTTGGAGCAAAGTAAGCATGTGTCAGTTGATTCAGGTTCGAATCCCCCATGCCAGCAATCGCTAGGTCGAGCTTGTCATACATAGTTAGTATAGTGCGGTGTTTGTCTCTTATATGGTTTAAAGTTATTATACGATAATATAAGTTTACCCAGTGCACGTATACAGGGGCTGCGAGTTCCTTTCTTATAAAACATATATGATATATATAGGTAATATTAACAATACGAATATATTGAAAACTAGTGCAAGTAGTTCACAATAAATAATCATTATAAAATGACTTGAATAAATAAAATAAAAAACCAGTCAATGTGGTCAATACTTATGTGGTCAATTTGGTCGAAGCAGCCAAGAAAGTTACACAAAAAGTATAAATAAATAAACAAAAGAATCAGGAAATAACATGATAACATGTATCCCCACTACCCAGTACCCACCAATTTCATGTCATTTGCCCACTCTATTTCACTTAGTCTGTACAACTATTAAGTCTTTGTTCCCACTAAAAGTTGTTGTTATAATAATAATAATAATAATATTATTATTATTATTATTATTATTATTATTATTATTATTATTATTATTATTATTATTATTATTATTATTATTATTATTATTATTATTATTATTATTATTATTATTATAGCGATAATAAGTGTTAACTAGGGTAATTAAGACTTAAAGAGTGAGAGCATATTTGATTAAGCTTATAAGATGTTAAATAGCTTATAAGATATGAAAAGGTGTCTGGTAATTTTTTTTAAAACTACATATTTAAAAATAAAAATAAAAATTGTTAAGGAACGATAAGATGTTTATAAGATTTCATATAAGCTTTATTTACTCATTTACTAAAACATTAAAAGTATAATATTTCACTCTACTAACTTATAAGCTTTATATCCAAATAATTTAAAATTTAATCTTCAAAATAAGATTTAAGAACTTATCAGCTCCTAAAACATCGTATCAAAAGTTGGAACTTATAAGATATTTTAAACAAATTTAGTCAAACGGACTCTTAAATAGTTTGAGCTCCTTCAACTTAAGGATATATCCAATAACTTTTTTTTTACCTTTATCTTATTTTATTTATTTTTTGTTAAATATTTTTTTTTTTTTCTTCTAACACATAATTCCAGGGGTAGATATAGGAACAAAAGAAAAATGATTTCCGCCAATTTCGGTTGAAGATTGTGCAATTTTGGAACAACTTTTCCTTCTGAATTCCGATTGTTCCTATATCTGATCTTTGAAAAACTGAATTACTATAAGATTCTTATTTTCATTTCAAAAAATTCTACTTTTTTTGAAAAATTACACTGATTCATAATCAGCCATGTTGCACGAATACGGATATGTGGACACGGCGATACACCGATACGGACACGGTGAAATGGCATTTCCAAAAGACTAGAATACATACACGCGGGGATACGCTTAAATATAAAAATATATAAAGGCATATTTATAAATTATTAAAATATAGGGGTACATTTATAAATTGTAAAAAAAATATTATAACTCGCCAAATCGCATAAGAGAACCACTCGCCCTTGCTGCTCGTGTTCTTGGTCGGTGTCGCTGCTATAGTTTTGGACTTTTGGGTGGACTCTATAAAAGGAAAAATGTGTATTACAGAGAAAAGAAAATACATATTTTTTATTAGGGCTTTCTCTTAAAAAATATGAGTCGTATCCCAACTTTTTAAATATTGCGGACACTGTCCGACACTGGTGTCCTACTTTTAGTGAAATCACGGCACGACCTGCGTGTTCGAGCCGTGTCCAGGTGTGTCTGAGTGTCCAAGTATCGGATACACAGACTCTTTAACTTTTAGAAGTGTCCATACAACATATATAACCGGTATTATTATATCTTATATATTTTAGGCGATACTTAAATCCGTAAAATATTTACTGAATTTATAGGCAAATCCATTCAGAATTAACACCCTTTAAACATAATATCACTAGTTTCTTGACAAATAACGACTTTTTTGCCCAAACAAGAATTAGGTAGAAAACAAAAAATAAAAATAAATAAATTACATATATATAATAATTAGTTAGCTAGTACCATATTTTCCTATCATTACCTCTATAAATACCACCAATTTCTCAGACCAAAAAACCACACACTACACAAATATAACTACCAATCCTCCATACTTCTACAAATTAAAATTTCATCCACACAAAAAAAAAAATGGCGGCTCTAACATTCAAAGTAACGAGGCGAAACCCGGAGCTAATCCCTCCGGCGAAGCCGACGCCACACGAATTCAAACCCCTCTCCGACATAGACGATCAAGAGGGCCTCCGTTTCCAAATTCCGGTGATACAATTCTACCGGAATATTCCCTCCATCCAAGCGGACCCCGTCAAGGTCATCCGTGCCGCCATATCCGAGGCCTTGGTTTTCTACTACCCGTTCGCCGGTCGGCTGAGGGAAGTTGCCGACCGGAAGCTGGTGGTGGAGTGCACCGGCGAGGGGGTTATGTTCATCGAGGCGGATGCTGACGTGGCACTGCAGCAGTTCGGCGATGACCTTCAGCCGCCTTTCCCCTGCCTTGATGAGCTGCTTTATGATGTACCTGGTTCATGTGGAGTTGTTAACTGCCCTCTATTGCTTATTCAGGTACATATAATTAATTAGTGTATAATTATTTTATTTTAGGTACATATAATTAATTAAAGGGCCCTTAATTATATAATTATGGTTTATCTTGGAGTAGTAATTGGAGTATTTGCATGGTGAAATTGGAATTGAAAACTATATAACTATGCTAGCATATTTTTGTGAAGTGAAAAAATGGGACAATTATTATGTTACCAACTTACCATATATATAATTATATATCGATTTAATAATTAAATCATCATTAGTAAGAAAAATAATAAATTTAGCTAATTAAATTGATAGCTACACTTGTAGATTGAAACTAAGACAATTTGACTATAGTAGAATTATGAATTTAGGAAAATCATTAGTAAGGAAAGATTATTTGTTAGGAATATATTGATACAGTTGTTATACTTATGCTAATATTAAAATTACATAAGTACTATAATAACATAATAACTAGATTAAAAAAATAAAATAAGATATCCAATGATCAAAACCGTTTTTTATGTTTCAACAACTAAGACCAAGTCGTCTGTAGGTCACGCGCTTGAGATGCGGCGGATTCATCTTCGCCCTCCGCCTCAACCACACAATGAGCGACGCCGCCGGCCTAGTCCAGTTCATGTCCGCCGTCGGCGAAATCGCCCGCGGCGCCAAATCCCCGTTGACCCCCCCGGTCTGGGAGCGACACCTCCTCAACGCACGCGCCCCGCCGCGCGTGACATGCACCCACCGCGAGTACGACGATGTGCCCGACACCAAAGGAACCATCATCCCACTCGACGACATGGTCCACCGCTCCTTCTTCTTCGGCGCCGCGGAGATCTCCGCCCTCCGCGGCCGTCTCTCGCCGCACCTCCGCCGCTGCTCCACATTCGAACTCCTCACCGCCTGCCTCTGGCGGTGCCGCACGATCGCCATCTCCCCTGACCCGAACGAAGAGGTCCGCATGCTCTGCATCGTCAACTCCCGGAGCCGATTCAACCCGCCGCTGCCGAAGGGCTACTACGGCAACGCCTTCGCGTTCCCCGTCGCCGTCGCCGCCGCCGGCGAGCTATCAACCAACCCGTTCGAGTACGCGCTGGAGCTCATAAGGAAGACGAAGTCCGACGTGACGGAGGAGTACATGAGATCATTGGCGGATATGATGGTGATCAGGGGGCGGCCCCACTTCACGGTGGTCCGGAGCTATCTGGTTTCCGACGTGACCCACGCCGGATTCGGAGATGTGGACTTTGGGTGGGGGAAGGCGGCGTACGGAGGTCCGGCGAAGGGCGGCGTAGGAGCCATACCTGGGGTTGCGAGTTTTTACATACCGTTTAAAAATAAGAACGGGGAGAATGGGATAGTTGTTCCGGTCTGCTTGCCGGCGGACGCCATGGAAGTGTTTGTGAAGGAGCTTGAGATGATGGTGAGTAGAGAAGATGATGACAACTCGGTCCCTGCTGGCCGAATCCCAGTCTTCATTACGTCAGCACTCTGAATTATTTATTACGTGGTTGTACGTTTTGCATTATATCTTGTACCTTGTTTGGTAATTATAGTTTGTATATTCACTCTGTTCCAATGTTTCATAATAAATGTTGTTTTTTAAAAATATTTTGTTCAAAATTGGCTGTCACTTTTTGCCCTTAATTTTATCTCAATTATATGTTTTTTCCCCTTTTTGACCATCTAGCGCGAGTTCACTCTTATGGTTCGCGATGCTCAACTCCATTCCATATCATGGGCACGCGTAGCCAATTCTTCAAAATTTC
The DNA here is from genome assembly GCF_000504015.1 of Erythranthe guttata. The sequence goes on from NW_012192981.1 coordinate 11,992, forward strand.
GAGGTTTAATCCCTTGCAAGATGTAGAGAAGCCCCCAATACATCTCTTGGATACACATCTCCATTACCGACACTTTCGATAGCTTATCCTTGCAATTTAGACTTAATGCACGCCAACGGTTGATGTAATCCACAACCGGTTCATCTTTCCACTGTTTCGCATTGGTAAGCTCGATCATACTCACAGTACGACGCGTGCTGTAGAAGAGATTCAAGAATTCATGTTCCATCTCTTCCTAACTGTTGATGGACTCGGGTTCCAAATCGATATACCAATCAAAAACATTTCCCTTGAGTGATCTTACGAATTGTTTCACCAAGAGATCGCCGTTAGTCCCCGCATTGTTGCAAGTTTCGATGAAATGAGTAATATGTTGCTTGGGGTTCCCCTTTCCGTCGAATTGTTGAAGTTTTGGGGGTTTGTTGGTGGTAATACCTACACGCAAGTGCACGTATCGTACAAGTAATAAAGTGGATTTTTAAGTCCAAGTATCGATCCCACAGAGAATATTTAATTATCTAATCCTAGACGCTAAATTCTACCAATTATTATCAAGCTCACCCTACACAGTCGAAAGATGATTAATAAACTAAATTAAACTAAAGCAATTAAAAAGACAAAAGCAAGAAACAAATTAAACACGAAGATTTATCAAAGTAAACAAGCCTAGGATTTTATTCTCCCCCCTATGTGATTATTAATCCCCCAATTCCTTCAATTATGCAAGCAATTAACCCGGATTATTAACATGAGATGCTAAATTAATCATAACCCGCTTCCGCGTGTATTACGATTCTAATACTCTAGATTCAATCACTGTATTCCTACGCAATTAATTCTAGAACACAGCATTAAGCACAAATCTCAATAATGGCTACCTAAGAGATTAACTATATTCCTATGTTAATACCACAAAGGCTCTTCTACCACAGTTCTAATTATTAACCCGATCTTCCGATTCATGCGATTAACAATAACATAAAAGCACATAAGGTGATCAAATTCATGAACTTAATAAAACAAGTAGGAGAAATAATCCGGAATTAAAACTTGCATAAAATCATAGAAAAGGGTTCATAAATCCCACATAGGGTTCCAAATAAAATCCTAGAAATTAAAGACTTAGCTACTCGTGATTCTTATGATAAAGAAAATAAAAGAAATAAATTAAATAAGAAAAACTATGCTTGAGTCTTGGTTGATCTTCGTTCCTCGCGTATTGTGGTGTCTATTTTCGTGCTTATGGTGTAAAGACTTTTTGCTTTTATAAGCTTTTCTTGATAAGGAAGTAGTGGAAACCTAATAGGAATCAATTTCCGCCACTTTCCTCCATCAGGATTTGTTCTTCGATTTTCACCATGTTGGAGTCCGAATTTGGAATGTTTTGTACATAAGAATTGTAGCCCTTGAAATTAGCTTTCCAATGCCGCCAACATCAGCTGATTTGGAGTTCGTATGAGAGCGATATGCTCGAAATGGTGGACACTGCCAAAGCTGTGGCGAGATTCCTTCTTCCAATTTGATTTATTTCTTTATTTGCAACTTTTTCCTTTCTTTTTGATCTCTTTTTTCCTTCATGGACACATAATTCTCGTTTTCACCTATATAACACAAAATCAATCAAATAAAGCACAAATATAATTAAATCTAAACAAAAGATCCACGTAAAGTAAACGAGCGTAAAATCTACACTCAACAGGGTTGATATCCCGCTGGCATCCTCAATGCATCGATCCACTTAGTGTACGGCTTTGAGTACATGGGTGAGACTTGAGATGGTCCGCCATATTGCGCTTTGATGGTATTGGCAATCATCTCTTGCAACTGTTGAACAAATAGCGTGGCAACAGACATCGAAGAATGAGCGGCGCCTTGCACAAAGTCCGGCTTGGGCTGTGCTTCTTCCACTTGCTTAGCTTTCTCGTCACGAGGCGGGTAAGATTCGTGCTTCGGGCTAAACTCCCCAACCTCTGATTGTTCCAACTTATCCATTAATTGAGCGATTTTCATGTCTTTGTCTTCGACTATTTTTTGAAGATTAGCCACTGTTTGGGTCAAGTGCGCCAATTGCTCATCCACGGAAGTCGCATCAACCACCATAACCGGCAATGTGGTAAAGGCTTGAGATTTGGAGTCGATCTCTTCGGAGCCCGAGGAGCCTGAGCCATTTGACGCCGTTGTATAATCGATCTTGCCGCCGGTGGATGATAAACCAACAACGGTGGCAATCTCGGCAGCCTTTTGGATCAAAGAGTTTTGGTTCTTCTTTGGAGCCATTGGATCGTTGAACACGAGAATATGCGCTTCAACGTAGGAGAGGAGATGAGAGGCAAAGTGGTCCCACTGGGCGTGCCAATTTGTTAACCTCAAATTTGAATGTCTGCAAATTAAATTACAAGACAAGAAAAAATAGGAACAAATAAATATATTTTAATCAAAACGAAATAGGTTACAATCTTTGTTGATTCCTCTGATTCTTCTCCTAGATTTAATCCAAGGGCTGAAGCTTGTTCTTGAATTGAGAGCTTGATTCCTTCCTTGATTTGCGGAAGTAGATATGAATATCTAGAAATCGATTTGAGGTTTCTAGGTCTTGTGGATATGGTGCCTTGATGAAGATGTAGAACCTCCGCGGTTGTTGTTCTTCGTCGTGGCAAGAGCTCGAGACTTGAGAGCTTTTGAGTGCTTGATGTACTCTTTGCTTGATGCTTGTGTCCTTGTGTCCTCGTATATGTGTCTTTGTGTGTGTTTAATACCTCCTTTTATAGGCTCGATTTAGGGTTTCTTGACTTGAGACTTGGGCCGGTGGACTTGGATACTTGCAAATTTATGTGGGCTGGCTTTTATAAGCCCGAATGACTAAACCGAATAAATAAGAATTTAGTGCTTATTTTGGGTTAACTCACATAACACATTTGTGAAGCCCAAATATAGTGTGTACTTCAACATAAAACCCAAATTCATCACGGGCTTTGATTTGAGATCCAAATTAATAACCGATTTATTTTGGGTTATTAATTTGTAATTTAATCTAAAAAATTTGATATAAGCCCAAATTTTTTATGGACTTTTAATCGAGATCCGAATTAATAACCAATTTATTTAAGGCTATTAATTCGTAATTTAATCCCAATTTTGATGTCAACACATTCAATTGCAAATTCCTTGACACTTTGCATTCCCTAACATTTTTTGACTGGAAATGTGATTGGCGATCGATTTAGGGATTTGAAAAATGGCAGATTTGTCTTTCTCCAATTACTCAAGAAATAAAAAAATCGTTCACTACTCCTTTCATCCCTTTTCTTCCATTGGTTCCTTCTTATTTCTTAAAAACCCTAGAATTTTTTTTGCTCATGTTTTCATTATCTTCTTCAAATTTCTCCATGGCTAGAACAAATTCATTGTCTCGCTCTAAAAGAATCCAAAACTTTGAAGAAAACAAAGTGAGTAAGTGACTGGAGGTGGGAGAGTGCAAAAGATGAAGGAAAAAAATTAGATAAATGCGAGGAAAATGTGAAACAATTAAAAATCGAGATACAAATATATAAAGAAAAGGCAAATATGTATTCAAATTGGTGGTAGGGGTTTCAATTTTTCAATTTTGGGATTCAAATTTGGTTGGTTGAAACGTGTTTGTCCTGTGCAAAATATCGGAAATCTGCAATTTTTTATGAATTCTAATGTCAAGTATTTATCCTATTGTTAGTTAGCTTTTTTGAGTTATAAGATTTGGTTGGAAACCTATAATTATTATGAATTGTAAGCTACAGTTCAAAATCTGCAAATTTAATGAATTATAAGCTCTTGTAATAGTTTTTTGAATAAACTGCAAAAAATACCCCTGTGTAATCTCTAAATAGCGAAAAATACCCCCTGTGAAATTATTCAAAAAGCACACTCGGCCCATTTCTCATTTGAGTGTTGACTTCATGTAAAAAGACACAAATAACCCCAAGATTTTGCAATTAATAAATTCTTATATATTTTTTTAATATTTTAATTATTTTATTTTTGTTATATCATAATTATAAAGGTACAATGGGGTCTTTAATTTATTTTATTTTTATTATCACATAATTTTTGTATATATTTTAAATTATCGCTACATCAAAAGAAAACTTAAATTCCATTATTATGTATTTAAAAAAAATCTATACTTAATTTGACTAGCAAAATTTTAATAATTTTTAAATTTAATTATTTACTACTTTTTAACAATATTTTAATTTCTAAACAATCAAATTAAAAGGAAAATATATATACATATAATATATATACATATATATACATTTTTAAGGTCAATTTCGTCATTTTACGTCCAAAAATCAACTACCAGTCGCGCAACCCGCGAGTGAGCCACACTTAAGTCAACCGGGGGGCTTTTGCCTTTAACTAAATTTCGCAAGGGGGTTTTTGCTAGTTTATTTATCACAGGGGGTTTTTGCTGTTTAGAGATTACACAGGGGTACTTTTTGCAGTTTACTCATAGTTTTTTATGAGCTTTTAGCTCCATCCACCCCTGTATAATCTCTACTTATAAAAAAGCCCCATGTTAAAAAAAAAGGGTAAATTACACCTACACCCCTGAGGTATGCTTAAATAACTGTAAGGTCCTTGTGGTATCGATAATTACACTCACCCCCCTGAAAGGTAGTTAAAAACTCTAACGAGATAATGCATTAGATACATTATTCCGATAGGGTTCTAATGGACTATTACTTTTAGCTAGTTGTGGAGATAAAATAGAGTTATGGGGTGACATGGCTCCCCCAATATTTTTTAAAACACCCATAACTCTTTGTTGTTTTCACCAGATCCTGAAACCAATAGTCCGTTAGAACTCTATCGTAATAACGTATCCAATGCATTATACCATTGTAGTTTATAACTACGTCTCAAGGGGGTGAGTGTAATTATCGATACCACAAGGACCTTAAAGTTATTTAAGTATACCTCAGGGGTGTGGGTGTAATTTACCCTAAAAAAAATATTATACCCCCAACTTTGTGTTTTACAAGGTACACGCCCCTTGCTTCAAAATGTGAAACGACAAAATAATTATAATATTATATATAAGAAAAAAAATGTTGGGTAACCCTAAAAAACCCTAATGGTATTTCTGTAATTATTTATGTTTAATATTTTTTCTGTACTAATTTTTAACAATTATCAATCTCCTATTTGCCATCAATATATCTCAAATATTAATGTATAAAGATAGAAATTCGATTTGTTAAATCTAAACCTATATATTTGGATTATAAATTTTAATATGTAGATTGATTTTTTTTTTTCACTTTTGAAATAATATCCCGTGCATCGCACGGTGAAAAAATGCTAGTAAATAACTAAATATTAAACAATATTTCAATTTTAAATTAAAAAAAATTAAATATTGAAGGAAAGAAGAGGAAAAAAACACTATCTTCAGCCCCCTACACTCTCCCCGACCACCGAACCCCCAAATCAAAATTTCACCCACCCTCCGCCACACCACCACCACCACATATCTCTTCAACCTGGTCTTGATTTGGTGTGATGAAAAAGCAGCAATATATGGGTGGAATAGGGTGTGGGAAAGCTCTAACCAAACCGAATTTCATCGAAGAAAATGTTGTAGTGTTGGAGCGGAAGGGGGATATGGTTGAACTGGAGGCTAAGGTTATGGAGGGAGGTGAGGTCGGAGAGGTTGTTTGCCGGAAGGAGAGCGGCGGCTCTGCTATGTTCACCGTACTTATGAAAAATAGCAAATCAACCCCTGACTTAAGGAAAAAGAGGGCCTTTCTAAGAATGAAAAGAACTGAATTGAAAATGCTAAAAACTTCATTTTGGGGCTTATTTTTTAAATTTCTAATTTGAAGGGTATTCCGATTTTTTAAAGTCAAAAAATCAACCCCCAGTCGCATTTGTGGTGAGTGTATCACGCGACCAACTCAGAGGGACCTTGTTGGCTTTAACTAACTTTTATAAAAGGGTCTTTGCTAATTTTTTTACCCCAGGGACTATTGTGACAATTAGAGACTACACTGGATATATGGTTAGTGCTAAAAAGCTCTTTTTTTATTATCAAGTTTGTCTACTAAATTCATTTGTTTCATTTATTTTCATTTTTGTTCACCTCTAGTATATATCCCCAAAAGAAGGATACAGAGTCTTCAATTTTTGACTCTGCACATCTTTATTATTCAAAATGAGTTCTGGAAGGATTTTGTTTTCCAATATGTACATATACTGGTAAAGAGATAAATCTGCCCCTCTTAAAATGCACTAAACCAGTTGCACGTGATTTTTTCAGCCAAAAAGTGCAGGAGGGTGCAAAGTGTCAAGGAATTTGTAATTAAAGGGCGTAAAGTGCTATTTTCCTAATTTAAGGATTCCAAGTGCCAAACTTCTGTAATTCAACGGTGTAAAGTGCCAATTACCCGAAGGATATTTTGTGTTTCTACAAAGGGCTCATTTGAGACGCTTCCTCATGCCCTAGAAAACTAGAGAAAAATACAAACCGAAATCATCTTTATGAATAACCTTCCAAGGCGTAAAAGTATTGTACTGTCCTTTTATGCAGTTTTCACCTGAATGTATTCGATATTTTTACCATATGCATTTAGCATTTTTGGACCTGCATTTAGCATTTTCGTTTTTTTTTAATATAAAAATCTGTTGGTTATTTGTTTACTGTTCATATATATATCTTTTTTTGAATATTTTTTTTATTTTTGTATTTCGAGATGTTTACTGTACTAAAATAGACTACATATTACTGTAAAAGGGCTAATTTTATTTACCTCTCCTGTACTAATGGGAAACCTTTACTTACCTCCTTTGTGCACCCAGAACCTTCACTTATCCCCGTGAATTATATGTTGTACCTATTAGGGGTGTGCACGGCTCGGTTCGGTTCGGTTTTTGGCTAAAGACGAACATGATATCGGCTTTTGTAAAATTAAAAACCATGTATGTCGGTTTTTAGCGGTTCGGTTTCATTCGGTTTCGGTTCGGTTTCGATTTTTTTCAGTTCGGTTTCGGTTATTTTTCGGTTCAAACGAAAGTATATATTGTTTTACAAACAAAAGAATCCAATTATACAATTACTTTCACAACTAACTAATGCAATGAAAATATAAATTCTATAATCTCATAGGACTTAACGTAATTTAGATGATGTATTATGCTTCATTTTGTTTTCCTACTTTCATCAGCCACATTATTAAAACCATGAACTCATGTAACGTAATTTTAGTTTCGGTTCGGTTATATACCTTTTTACACCATACCGAACCAAATACTTCGGTATTTCAAAAATAAATAGCCGTACCTACACACGGTTTGCTATTTGGAAGGGTTTGAAACGGCTCAATTTTTCGATTTTTCGATTCGATTTTTCGTTTTCCCCAATTTTTTGCTCACTCCTAGTACCTATTGTACCCTTTTTTATGCTGAATAAATTATTCTTTATTTTCAATAATAATTTTATTTAACTTTCATTATTTTACATACTCATATAATTATTATTACTTTTTAATTTTGATTTCTTTTATTTTCGTTCGACTTACATAATATTTTTTTTTCTCTTAAAATTAAATTATAACAAGAAACCACAATAAAAATACATTTATTTTATTTTTCATAAACTTGAACATATTAATTAATTTTAAATCTTTATCTAATTGATTTCAAGTGTGGGCATTTTATCTTTTAAGAAAATTTAAATAGTCAACATCATCGTAAATATTTTTGAATAAAAAATAGAAAAATTATGGAATGAAAATTTATTTTCACACTGATACTAATGATATTTTATATTTTACTTATCTTTAGAACAAATATTAGTTAAATGAAAATATAACTAGAGAGTTCAATACAAGTAAAAATGAAACAAAAAAAAAAAAGCAAAAAATAAAACAAAACAAAAATAAAATTGAGTACAAATTATAAATATTATATTCTTTTTCTTATGAAATTGAAAAGACGGAGACATGTCTAAAGAAAAAAAAAAGGGGGGGGGGGGGAAATTTGCTAGACACCCCTTATTTTGGACTTATATAGATAGAAGTCATAGTTGCTAGATGAATATAGGCCTAGGTCATTTCTTATAAAAAAATAATATAAATTAAATAATAAAAAAATATATAGACATAAGTACCCTTATTGAATAAACATATTTTAAGGGATTCAGTTATTTATGTGAAGTTGGGAAATCAAATCCCACTAATCACGATTGAAGGCAAAGTATCGTGTGAGACGCTTGGAAAACAGATCTTAGTCTATTCAAGTGAAATATGAGATCTTGATGAAGGGTTCGAAAAACCAATATAAGGGTATTACAATTAAACGCGAGAGTGGGTGTTTATAATTAGTGAATCTTTTTTTGGCCTAAAATCAACATGAAAATGAATTATACGCAAATGTTTGTCAATTGATGTTTGTTGTTTTGAATTTTCGATTTATTAATCGTCGTTTTACAACTTAATTTTCGTTCAATATTGTTTGCAGTTTATCGTCCTCCACAAAATTGGTGTTCAGGTATGATGTATTGGTATCGGTGAAGAAAGTGTCGAATGGAACGAGTTATAAGAAATTTGTTGACTTTGTTTGCTCGAAGTGGGGTTGTCTATGCCCGGGTAATTTTTCATTGACGTATAATTTGTTAAATCGCGGGGAATGCGTCCTGATGGATGACGAAGATGTTGGGGGTAATGATGGATTAGTGGATGCTTAATTGGTTTTCGCGCTTGTCGGCCAATGATACAAATTGATGGAACATTTCTTAAGGGCAAATTCGGCGGTATTCTTCTCAGTGTCGTGTCAAAAGACGCTAACGATAGTTAGTAATTTAAAATTTATTACATATTTTCTCGGTAGTAACTGTGTGTACTAAATGTGTTAATTTTATGTTGAATGTGTTAAATGTGGTATGTTTTACGAGTTCTGCACGTGATTCAAATGTACATGTAAATTGTGTATAATATTTTTGTTTTTTTATGTAAAACTGCAGATTGCAAATTGCAATCATAAACCAGTATCTGCGAACTGCAAACTTTATTGTTGTGGGTCTCACCATTTTTTACCAACGGAAAATGTTATATATATTGCAAAAAACAAAGATCATTGCTTCCCATTTAGTGTTCGATGTACAAGCAGTGTCATTATTAATATGCATTTTTTAACATGTCAAGCAATATCATTTTTAATATTTTTTTCTAATGTATCGTATTGTTTGATGCAGGACTTTTCCCTATTGCATTGCTATAGTTCATGAGGAAAACGATGATAATCTGGACTGATTTTTAGCATTGGTAAAACAGACAATAAACGACGATTGTGTGTTCACGTTTATTTCCGACATACAACATGGCATTCTGGTCAAGCTTAAAAAAGTGTATATAGACTCTTTTCGCTCCTTTTGCCTCTGACATATGACAGATAATTTGAACAACAAGTTTAAATGAGTCCAACTTGTTACAGGGAGGCAATCGTTATATGATATGCATTTGAATTCTCAAAGACATTGTTCGGCAAGAAAATTGAGAAGCTCAAAGTCAGTGTGTCAACCAGAATTGTCAATTTTTTGAATGACTTGCCTTATCATAATTGGGCGAATGCGTATTTATTTCGTACTTGATTGTTTCGTTTATTTTCAATGTAGTATTTTTTTTTTTTACAAATGGAAACATATAACTGTAAAAAGCAAACAACTCACATTAGAATATGTAAATGTGGCAAAAGAATGTTGTTAAATGAAGTAGCGAACGATAAACATCAACTTGCAACCATCAAGTATCTATCTGAAATATGTAATTGCCATTGTAAAAGTATGTTGCAGAATGCACTAGCAAATTTTTTTGTGATTCGTGTACATGTAGCCAGTGAACTGCAAACTATCAAAAAATAGCAAACTGCAAACTATCAAAAAATAGCAAACTGCAAATTGTAAACAATAAATAACACTTTACAGTAAATATAGCCAGAAAATTACAATATGCAGTATAATTACAACAAAAAAATATTTCGTATTGCCAAACTAACATTGCATAATCTAAAATCGCATAATCCCTTTTACAAATTCAAAATCCAAATTACTCCAACTAGCGTTTAACGTTATAACAAAATAGAAATGTTAGTAAACGTAGTCATTTGATGGCTTGTCCCCTCCACTTGATTTGATTGTTGAATACGCGATAAGAAAAAAATAAGAACCATTTCAAACCGTAAATTACGAACTTCAACATTTTTTTAATAATTGCAAAAATCAAATTCAATAGCAAACAAGAGTTGTCTATGCAAATAACAAATAACAACTGCAAATACAAACAAGGATTTGCAAAATGCAAACTGAAATTGGAAAAAAGTACTAGTTGCAAACAAGTTAAAAAAAAATGCAAAAAAACAGTTTAAATTCTTCCCACAATATGCATGCTAAAACAAAATGCAGACCACATTAATAGCAAATATGAACTGCTATTGCAAACGACTCAATAAGAACTTCGATTAGTAATTCGGGAACCACGAAATGCAAACTGCAATTACAATGTATATTACACTGCAAAGCACAATAATTTGCAGAGCAAATTAACATACTTGAGATACCGTAACGTAAGAAACTCAAAATTCAGGCCACAAACACATGAAAAAAAAAAACTTAGAGAAAATCCTATAACATCGATGCTTTAAGAATGAAGGAAAATTGTAACTAAACATCGATGCTTCCAAGTCACCATGCTTTTCCACCGAGACCAAAAAAATCATGAAAATTGGTGAATAAATCGTAATCAAAATTTCTAAAAATATATGGAATAAATACGAGAATGTTACTCAAAAACCTTCACGCTTTTGTACCATTTTTTCTGGATAACGAGGTTCTCTGATGATGCAATTACGGGGTAATGTATAAATCAAATAGGAAAATTTAGATACAAATCGTTTGATTGTTATCGAAATATTCGAAATAAATAGCAAACAATAAAATACAAAATCAAAAAAGAAACAAAATACAAAATTAATAAAAGCAAAAAAAAGTCAAATCGAAAACCCAACATGCGAAAACAAATAACACAAAGGATCATTTTTACCAAGACTTGATTGTGTTTTGGTCATCGTATGAATTCCAAACAGCAAACCCTAAACACCAGCCGTCGTTTACGAACAGCAAATCATTGGGAAACATCAAACGGAACGAAGACAAACTGGTTCAGCAAAAGAAACTGCAAACGACCTTCTAAATTGCAAACGCTCAGACAACCTAATCTATGGAAGACTTCACAATTTGTAGAGATATTTTGGTATTGAAGAAAGGGTGAAGAAATCGATATCCAGAGATTTGCAATTTCAATTTTCGGATTTGCAGTAATAGGTAGATTTGGTAACTATTCGGTCAAACGAAAATGGGGAGAAAAATAAGAGATTTGATTTTGAGGATTTATTTTACCATATGTAGCAACAAATTCTTATATGCGATTTAAACAAACAAGAAAAACTTGCACAAAGATAATTTATTGAATTAAAATAAAATATTGCGGGTTACAAAGTCTAATTTAATCCTCTGATTCTTCACTCAAGAACAATATTTGTTTGACTTTGAATTTCGGAGTCGGGTCGTTGACTTGATCTTCTCCGAATTTGATTTGGATTTGAATAACGTCTTCCGAGGGTCATGCGACTTGAATCTCGGATCGAACGCTGAACTTTGACGGATTTTGACTTGAAGATCTTGGAGTTCTTGATGGATTTGACCCTTCAATCTTCCTTCGATCTTGATTTGTTGAAGAACTCCCTCGATTTGATGAAAAACGACTTGAATTTGATGAAGAACGACTTGGATATTGTAGAGAGAATTTTCTACTACGGTTTTTCTTCTTCTTGAGTTGTGCCTTTAATTGTGTAGGGAGGGTCCCTATTTATAGTGGTAGAATAAGAGTCCTACTTAAAGTCTTCTTGATGACGTGGCGCGATTTGATTGGCCACTCTTTAAATTGATATTTATCTCTTATAACTTGGAAGAGAAGAAATAATCCTATTGGCCAGTAATTAATTGATAATTATCTCCATAACTTATTTTGCAAGACAAATTATAATTTAATTTAGACACAATTTAATTGGCTAATTTAATTGGCTAATTTAATTAACCAATTAATCAATTTTATGCGTCTACAAATGCCCCCTCGAGACTTGTTCACGGACAATGCATCTTGGAGTGAATGAGTCTCGATAGTTGCTCAACTTCAATTGCAGCTCGATCAAGCAAAGCACATATATCTTTTGAAATCATGACTGAATTTAGAGAGATTCTAAGTTGCCTACGTACCCTATAAAAGGGATCAAGTCATAAAGTTCAAAATATATCCTTTTGAGGATGTCGTGCAGAGTTTATACTCATGTGGACAAGGAGAAACATTGGCAGTTTAAGCTCGTGCTGAAGGAGCATTTTACTTGAATTTGTAGATAAATTATGCTCGTATCAAGGAGCCTTGACTCGATTTCAATATATAGATAGTTTATGCTCGTATCGAGGAGCCTTGACTTGATTTGGATATGTAGATAGTTTATGCTCGTATCGAGGAGCCTTGACTTGATTTGGATATGTAGATAGTTTATGCTCGTATCAAGGAGCCTTGACTTGATTTGGATATGTAGATAGTTTATGCTCGTATCAAGGAGCCTTGATTTGACTTGGATATGTAGATAGTTTATGCTCGTATCAAGGAGCCTTGACTTGACTTGGATATATAGATAGTTTATGCTCGTATCAAGGAGCCTTGACTTGATTTGGATATATAGATAGTTTATGCTCGTATCGAGGAGCCTTGACTTGATTTGGATATGTAGATAGTTTATGCTCGTATCAAGGAGCGTTGACTTGATTTGAATATGTAGATAGTTATGCTCGTATCAAGTAGCCTTGATTTGACTTGGATATGTAGACCTTTGAAACTCGTGTCAATGAGTACTTCAGTTGATTTGGACTTGTAGACCTTTTAAACTCGTGTCAATGAGTGTTTCATTTGATTTGACTTGTCATATTGCATAGGGTGTTGGTTCCTCAAAACACTTGCCCCCATCCTCATGATCTTCTTGTTCTTCTTCAACATGTTCTTTATTGAGCTGGTACGGCTTTTGGAATGGTGGTTCTTCAATTTGATTTGCAAGTATGCTCAACTCCATATCATGTGCTCGAGTGGCCAACTCTTCAAAACTTTTAGGTTGAATTACTTGAATGATATATCGGAGTCCCCATTGCATTCCTTGGATGCACAGTTCAATAGCTGATGTCTCAGATAGTCGATCCTTGCAATTAAGACTTAAATTTCTCCAACGGTTGATGTAGTCAATGATAGGTTCATTCATCCACTGGCGGGAATTGGTAAGCTCAATCATGCTGACTGTTCTTCGAGTGCTGTAAAAGCGGTTGAGAAATTCTTCCTCTAAGTGCTTCCAACTATCGATGGAGTTTGCTCCCAAATCAATGTACCAATCAATCGCATTGTCTTTGAGCGATCAGACGAATTCCTTGACGAGGTGATCTCCATACGTGCCGGCATCATTGCAAGTCTCCACGAAGTGTGCCACATGTTGCTTGGGGTTGCCTTTGCCGTCAAATTGTTGAAACTTTGGAGGTATATAACCCATTGGCATCTTTAGATGATCGATCCTTTGCGTGTATGGCTTGACATAGGTTGATGGCGACTTCGAGCTTCCTTTCAACTTGTCTTCGATTGTTCTACTGATCAGCGTCATCACTTGATCTACATGAATCAGCCCTTCGGGAGAAACTTGAAGTTTTTGAGCTGGAGCCTTCTCGTTTTCAACTGGCTGTTGCTTTGTGGATGTCTCGACTTCCTCTTGAGCCTCTATCTGATTCTCCACAGCTTGACTAGCATCGGCTTTTTCCATCTTGTTGATCAACTTGGCAATTTGAGAATCTCGTTGTTGAACATGCTTTGCGAGTCCCTCAATGGCCTTTGTTAAACTTGCAATTTGCTCTTCCATGGTTGTAGCGTTTGTTGTCATGACGGATGCCACCTCTGAGTAGATTGATGTTGAACGAGGCGTGGGCTGTGAAATCTCTCGTTTTGAACCTTCCATGTCTGCGCTTGTATTAACAAGAGGTGGTAAGCCTTTCTGAATGGTTTGGGGCGTCGAGCTAGTCTCTGAGGATGCTTGCAGCTTCTTAGCCATGCTCCTTGTAACTAAGCCCACACTTGATGAATCCGAAGTAGCAGCCTTCATTGCAAACGTAGAGCAGTCACTGCAACACTTCGAGGATCTTCGAGAGAGAGAAGAGATGAGAGGTAGAGATATCCCACCGGGCGTGCCAAAATTTGTAGCAACAAATCCTCATCTGCGAATTTAACAAACAAGAAAAACTTGCACAAAGATAATTTATTGAATTAAAATAAAATATTGCGGGTTACAAACTCTAATTTAATCCTCTGATTCTTCTCTCAAGAACAAAATTTGTTTGACTTTGAATTTCGGAGTCGGGTCGTTGACTTGATCTTCTCCGAATTTGATTTGGATTTGAATAACGTCTTCCGAGGGTCTTGCGACTTGAATCTCGGATCGAACGCTGAACTTTGACGGATTTTGACTTGAAGATCTTGGAGTTCTTGATGGATTTGGCCCTTCAATCTTGCTTCGATCTTGATTTGTTGAAGAACTCCCTCGATTTGATGAAAAACGACTTGAATTTGATGAAGAACGACTTGGATATTGTAGAGAGAATTTTCTCCTACGATTTTTCTTCTTCTTGAGTTTTGCCTTTAATTGTGTAGGGAGGGTCCCTATTTATAGTGGTAGAATAAGAGTCCTACTTAAAGTCTTCTTGATGACGTGGCGCGATTTGATTGGCCACTCTTTAAATTGATATTTATCTCTTATAACTTGGAAGAGAAGAAATAATCCTATTGGCCAGTAATTAATTGATAATTATCTCCATAACTTATTTTGCAAGATAAATTATAATTTAATTTAGACACAATTTAATTGGCTAATTTAATTAACCAATTAATCAATTTTATGCGTTTACACCATATATTAATAGGGGTACTTTTGACAAATTACAAATAATAAAATCTGCTGGAAATTAAATTTATTAGATGGATTTTAACACATATAGGCCTCGTTTGCTTAGTGCTATTAACCTCTATTAACTAAATAGTAGGGGTTAGTAAGATGTTTGGTTGATGAGATTCGTATTTAGTCAAGCCCGCTACTACACTCAAAGCCCGCAATTAAGTGCTATTATTTGGTTAAATTAGTAGCACCCTTCCCCCTGCGATTAATTTTGTAGGGGTGATTAAAAGAAGAAAATACAATCTTATCCTTAAAACCATATCTTAATTTATTTTAATTAAAATACTTTTTAGACAATTCACATTAAATACCAGAATTTAACAAATTTAATACAAGATTTAATCTAACGAATCAAACATCTTATTGACTAAATAATTAATTAGTCAGTGAGGTATTAATCCAATCTCACCTAATCTAATGTAATCCGATATAGGTAAGCAAACGAGGCCATAATCTCTTAGAGGAGGACTTATATCAAATTGCCCCAAAAAAAAGTATAGTTGATATAATATATAATCAACGGGTGTAATTTAAGAATTTTATAGTAGAGGGGAGATAAATGAATGTTTCTATTTAATATAGGGGAGGTAAGTGAAACTAATAGTCTAATACTACTATATTTGTTCTTTTAACCTCAAATTTAATTATGTACAGACACAAAAATCGATGATTATATGATAAAAAATATTGATCCACATTATTAATAAAATTCACAATTTAAATTTTGATATTATAAATCAACTTGTACCAAATAAATATTGGAAGCACACAATCATCAACATCACTAAATAGTAAGTATTACTAAAACACATAACTTACATATTACAATATGTTAGTACTTTTCTCTCTCTCTCACACACACACACACACACACATATATATATATATATATATATATATATATATATATATATATATATATATATATATATATATATATTACAATTAATACAGGTGACTATGTATATCAACCTTTCAAAACCCAATAGATCTTCAATGAAATAAACTAAATAAATCCATTTTACAAACAACTCATTAGCAAATGATGACTAGGCTGTTCCAAAAGTTAAATATTAGTGCTCCATTAATGAATTAAGGATATATTTATCGTTCTAAACTAATCTTTTATTTATTTAGTCACTCCTATTAAATTAATCTCAGGGAAGCGTGTTACTAATTTAATGAAGTAGTAGCATTTAACACTACTTTAATTTTAGTAGTGAAATTTGTCAGCTGAACGTGTTTTTTTTTAGGTAAAAAACTGTTGGGTGCTAAATACCTAACACGCAAGTGCACGTATCGCAAACAAGTAGTAAAAGTGGACTCGTGAGAGTCGGATGTCGATCCCACAGGGAATACGCAAATTACCTAATCCTAAGTACAAAATTCTAACAATTATGATTTTTATTCAGCCTACGCAAGGTTGTCAAACTTAGTCAACTAATTAATTAAACTAATTATGAAAGCAATTAAACACGAGAAAATATCAGTAAAAACGAACCTAGGATTTTATCTTCCCCCTATGTAAGAATTGTTCACCCAAAACCCCTCAATTATGAAATATATGATTCATGATTATTAACCCGAGACACTAATTTACTCATAACCCGCTGTCGCGTGTATTATGAGTCTATTATTCATAAACGATTCACTATATGTCTATGCAAACCAATTATAAATAAAGCATTAACTAACAAGTCTTGTAAATGGCTACCTAAGGTGATATCTGTATGTCTACGACACCACATGCAATTGACACACTCATCCGGTGAAAACTACTCGAAGGCTCTTCTACTTACCGTCTAATTATCAAAATAGCTCTGTCGAGTCAATCCCAATAATCACAGATAAAGCACATAAATTGATCAAGTTCATGCACTAACAATCATAACAAGTAAAAGAAATAATCATAAAATCATAATTGCATAATCTCAAGAAAAAGGGTTCGCAATCCCTACATCGGGTTCCAACAAAATCCTAGATTAAAAACTTAGCTACGCATGTTCTCTACGAAAAACATAATAAAAACATAAAAAGAATAGATTAAGAAAAGATAGATAAAAGAAGAATTGATATGAAGAGTTGTCAATTCTCCGTCTTCGATTCTTCGTTCTCTCGCTCCTCTCGCTCCAAGGTTGTGTCCAAAAGTCTCTTTAATTCGTGCTTGGTTTGTGCTTAAATAGATGTCCCAACTTGGTAGATGATTTTAGGTTTCCTTGTGTGATTAAAAGTCCAAAATTGTGTCCAGCGTGTGTTGGCGCGGCCGCGCGAAAATCAGTGCAATTCTCGCACGGCCGCGCGAGAACCACCGAAACGTTCTGCCCAATTTCTGCAATTGGCACGGCCGTGCCAAAAATAGGTTAATTTTGGCACGGCCGTGCGGGCCTGTTTTCAGCCAATTTTCAGCATATTTTGATTATTTCACTTTTGGCCCATATTTTCTCCAAATTTGCAGTTTTGACCCCAAACTTTTCCAATTCTTCAATTTATACCTAAAATACAATCAATCAACTTTTTAAGCACCAATTATCGTTAAATCACACCAAAAGCTCAAATAAAAAGATACGATAAAATGCAAAAATATACACTTATCAAAAACCAATTTCATTAATCAAATAGCAAAAAGGCCTTGAGGATATCTCCCTCGTTACAAGAAGAAACAGACATAGAAGCTACATGGTGAGCTAGAAGGTTTCCGGAACGCTTAACAAAACTAAATTTACATGAAACAAAAGTCTTAGCAATTCAACAACAATCTTCGATGTAGGCTCCAAACGATGATTCCATAAGTTCTCCTCCTTTGAGAGCCGTAATTACTTGTAGCCAATCCCATTCACGTAGGGTCGCGTGAGCTTCTCCATCAACCGGTCTCGATCTACCCGGATATTTAGTCGCTGACCACCAAATGCATTCCCAACCTTCCCAGTATTTTGTCATTGGACGTGTTATATATACTAGCCCCTAGCCCCCTAATATTTAATCAGTGGAAGTGGTAAACAAACGAGCCATAAACCTATCCTAGTAATTTCAATTTCGTAAACTATAATTAGTGGTGCTTATCAACTAAAGTCAATTTATAATTTTATTAAAAAGTAAATTATTTTTTTTTTCTTAAAGAGTATTCTTTTTAAAAGAATAAATAAAATTAAACCGGAATAATTGTCACACAAAACAAAACCTGTGTGCCAAAATTCCATTAGAATTTAACCAAAGCTGTTTTGCCACTTTGTCATCATCATAGAATAAATCAAAGTGAGGCTGAAAAGCCAAACTATTTAAACCACAACTCTCTTCGAGTTTCTTCGAGACACCTCTGAAATTATATATATATATATCTCTCAAATTTATTATTTCTAAAAATCATCGATAAAAATAATTATTCAGAGGAAAATAAAAATAAAAATGGCAAAGGCGCGTTTGGTTGGTGTAGGAATGGATTACTCAGCCACAAGCAAATCAGCTTTAAAGTGGGCAATCCATGATTTTGTTGAAGATGGTGATCAGATTATCATGATTCATGTAGCTTCTCCAAAAGCTGATCCCACAAATAAGCAGCTTTTTGCAGACACCGGCTCCCGTATGATTATTTTATTATTATTATTACTATAATTATTAATTATTTTATTCTAATTTCTACTAATTGTTTTTAATATTTTTTTGGTGATATATCAGCGTTGATACCTTTGGAAGAATTCAGAGAAATGAATGTATCAAAGCAATATGGACTCACCCCTGATTCTAATGTTCTTGATATGCTTACCACACTCTCCAAAACTAAACGAGTATGTTTGTTTATGTGTGTGTGTGTAAATATTGTATTTTTTATAGGTCAAATTACTGATCACCCTGAGATAAGGTTAAATTACGAAAAAATTGCATAATTACAAATACCTCTCAATTATGTATTATTTTACGCAAAAAATCTCTCCAATTTATAAATTTAGGGGCGTTCATTTGATGAAATTGTACAGAAATTGCGGTACGTCAAAATTTCATACCGTTTACTGTTTGGTTCGATAAATAACCGAATTACCAAAATTTTATTAAAGATATTTCAAAAAAAGTTTAATTTTTTTTTTTTTGAAAATTAATTCTAGTTTAAATTTTACATACATACATATATAAAATAAAATAAAACCGAATATTACCGCACCGAATTAATGGTTCGGTAATCGGCATGTACGAATTTTTGTTCGTTCGTTTCGATTCGATCGGTTTACCGACCAGGTGAACACCCCTAGGTAAATTTGGCATTGTAAGAGTGAACATGTAAGATAATTCATAGTTGATGAGTGGTTCTAATTGTACAAACAAGAGGGGTTTTTTCGTAATTATACCTTAACTCATCGGTGTCCGTAATTTGCCCTTTTTTATATGATATACGTATGTGTGTGTGCAATAAACACACTTTTGTGTGTGTGTGTTTGTGTTGGAAATTATATATATGTATATATGTGCAGGTGAAGGTGGTGGCTAAGGTGTATTGGGGGGATCCAAGGGAAAAGTTGTGTGGTGCTGTGGAGCAGCTCAAGCTTGATTCACTTGTTTTAGGAAGCAGGGGTTTAGGTGCCATCAAAAGGTAAATTCTCTTTTTTATTAATTATAATTTTATACATGGTGAAATACAAATGTCTTCTTCTTTTGTTTATTTTTTTTTTTTTTTCTAATTATATATAATTGATTGATTTAGTATGATGATTCTCTGACTAGTTATTATTAATAAATCGATTTAGTATGATGATTCTCTGACTAGTAAATATTAATAGTACATCAATGCTACTGTCAACTACAATGACATTATTGTACTAGAAATAGTAGGCTGGATATAATACTATTGTGTTGAAAGTAACAAATTATTGTTTTGATTGCTGGTCAGTATATATTATGAAAAAGTAATCAATAAAAACTAAAAAAAAAAAAAAAAAAAAAGACAAAATTGGTGAAATTGGAATTAAATTAGTGTTTACAATTAGAGTCTAATTAATTGAGTTTAAAGAATAGTGGGTAATCTTGTCATAAATATTTAGTTTGCATTTGCTTATAATGCTTACAGTGGTGAATGTATTTACGAAAGAGAAAAAAAATATCTAAACCTAGAATAATAAAAGTTAGTGCTCAATCCTATTTGTACACAATTTGGTTAGTGTTTTTGGGATAGAATATGAATTATGACTCGATTTTATTTTTAGGTAATTGCAATCAGTACCCTATAAAATATCATATTCCTAAAAATGTCCATCTAAAATATTAATTAGCAAAGACCAAGTATATTATGTTTTTAAAAACTCCTAAGAATATAAAGTGAATTAAAAAGAAGTTGAATAGATCGAGTAAACGAACTTTAAAAAAACGGGTTGGGGCCAACTTGACTTTCTCAAAATAAAGTTATTGAATTTTATTTTACAACAAACTTTTTTATGTTATTTTATTACATAAACAATTGATTGATTTAGTATTCTGATTATATGACTAATATAAGTGCATATATATATTAATCAAGGGTGTTACTTGGAAGCGTGAGCAACTACGTCGTACAACACGCAACTTGTCCGGTCACTGTCGTGAAGGGGACACCGTCGAGGGCCAAGCCTTAGCTTCGTCTATTATATTATTATACATTGCTGTGAATTTGAAGAAACCGGTATTGCATTCGTGTGTTTATGTTGTTTGATTTAATTGTCTCGTTAATACAAACATAAAATTAATTATTTTCGTTGTAAATTGAAATAATCCGACTTAAGGTTGAGCGGTGGTGATGTACGATAAAATTAAAATGCTCAGTGTGGATACGTTGTGGTTTTTGCAGTTGTGACTCATGCGTCTTCTTCGTAAAATTTGAACATATGCATTGTTTCCTTTATTTTCCTTTTTTGAGTCGCGTACCTCCGTGAGATTAGAATTTAGATGCAAGTATATTCAGAATTTTACGTTTTTTTTTTTCAAATTCTATTTTTATCCTTAATGTAATATTGAGTCAAATACGTTATTGTCAGGTTTAAATTTTTAATTACATATATACCGCTATTAGTTCAACAATATTACAAATACGCCCGTTGAAGTTTAATTTTATAAACTATCAAAACAACTATTTAGAATAAATCGACCAGCATCAGCGAATGGTGATCGATATTGGAGAAATTAATATTAAATAATACACTTCACTAACAGCTTAAGCTTTAAGTAGACTAGTACTTTACCCCGTGCGTTGCACGGTCGAATATTAATTTTTTTTTAAGTACAAATACATAAGTGATAGTAACAATAATAATATAAACAAAATTACTATATTTATTTAAAATGGTACTTTACCCCGTGCATTGCACGATCTAATATTAATTTTTTTTTTAATACAAATACATAAGTGGTAGTAACAAAAATAATAGAAACAAAATTAATAGAGATCGTATTAATTTAATTTATGTACAAAATTAATTTTTTCACTTCTGATGATGATGGAATTGTACATATTAAATCAACTGCTCCCAGCCTCCCCTTAATATTGCCTGAGTTTTTTTGCGATAAATCAGAATATTAATTTTCAAAGTGCAGAGACAAAAGTACCCCTAGGTGTACTAACATTCCACCAAAATGACTTTATTGTTTCGGGACAAACCCGTCTTTTAAATAAAGTAGCAGACAGCAAAAAACAAACATATAATAAATGAAAGTATGTTCTTCAAAAAAAATAAATGAAAGTATGAAACTATATATCATATGAAATATTAAATGAAATAATTCAGAAAATGAATTTTTATGTTTACGACTTTAGAAAACCGGACAAACGAATAGTTAACGGAATTGAGTGAGCTAAAAGCCTAAAACTAATTCAAATTATCTTTTTCGTGAATATATATACCCTTCATCCTTGAGGTTGATTGTAACTGCTAGGCTATCAAATTAACTAATAAAGCAAATTCGATTAAAAAAATGGCATATATATATATATATATATATATATATATATATATATATATATATATATATATATATTAAAAAATAACTATACATTATAGAAATTTTATAACATCATAGAATTCTCGAAAGACAACGGAAATCTGAAAAAAAAAAAAAATAATCAGCACTCATCATCTTTTCTTGAATCCATACGTACTTCCTCTCAAATAGCATGTCATTTTGTTCAATGTACATGTTCAATCAACAATAAACAATATAAACATGGGTTGTCAAGGGTCCGATAGGGGTTGTACTACTCGGACCTAAACGATTTAATCTGGTGCGTAGAAAATATTTAGTAAAAAATTATAGTCGTTGATTTAAAGTACGAACTAGTACGATTCAGTACGAACCTATGAATTTATAAATTAAAGTATGAACCCAGTAAAAATAGATCGTACAAAGGTCGTACCCCATCGTACTTCATGTAAAATTACTTTATTAACCTTACATTATTAAACCAGAGAATTAAAAGTAGGGTTAACTGTACTTTGCCCCTAACTTTGGTCATTTTTGCTCTTTGCCCCCCAAAAAAAAAAAAAAATTCACGATCATACCTCGACTAACTAATTTCGCCCAATTTCACCAATTAACCAATTTTTGACCATAATTTCAATTTTAACCCCAATTTTGACTCGCCCCCACCGGAGACAGCTAGAGACCCACGGTCTCCAGCGTTGACTCTTTTTTTTTTTTCAATACTTATTTTTTGTCTGAAATTTTTTTTCCGGTAGCTCAATCACAAGGTCTCCGGCTTTGATTTTTTTATTTTTAAATTTTATTTTTTCTAAAAAAAACTATTTTAACTAATAATAATGTATTGGCTGTTAAATTACTGTCTCCAGCAGTTATTTAACTGTCGGAGAGAGTAATTTAATGTTAATTAACCTTTTTTTTCTTAAAAAAAAATATTAATTAATATTACTATCTCGACTACTAAATTACTGTCTCCACAGTTATTTAACTGTCAGAGACAGTAATTTAACTGTTAATTGACTTTTTTTTTTTTCTTGAAAAAAATATTTTAATTAATATTACTGTCTTGGCTACTAAATTACTGTCTTCAAGAGTAATTTAACTGTCGGATACAATAATTGAACTGTTAATTGACTTTCTTTTTTGAATTTTTTTTTCTTAAAAAAAAATATTTTAATTAATATTACTATCTTGGCTCAAAATTACTGTCTCCAACAGTAATTTAACCGTCTGAGACAATAATATTATTGTATTAATTAATTTTATCGTCTTGGCCTGCATTATTGTTGTCTTCGATTGTAATATTATTGTTTTCGACCGTACTATTACTGTCTCAAGCAATAATATCACTGTTTGGGACAGTAATATTAGTAATATTACGGTTCGGAAAAATAATATTCATAATATTACTGTCCGAAACACTAATATTATTGTCTGAAACAGTAATATTACTGTATGAGACAGCAATTTAGTAGGCAAGATAGTAATATTAACTAATATAGTTTTTTCTAAGATTTTTTTTTCAAAAACGAAATAAAAAAAAAGTCAACGCCGGTCACCGTCCGCCTGGTCAACGCCGGAATCTGGCCGGAAAAAAAAATTCAGAAAAAAATTTATTTTCTAAAAAAAAAATATTTTTTCAAAAAATTATTAAAATGGAGGTTAATGTGATATATTTGTTTAAATTCGGGGTCAATGTGTAATATTAAGGAAGTTAGAGTATAATGGATGAAATTGATAAAAAATATATTATGGAGGGTATTTTAGAGTAAAGACATGGTGATGGGTGTATTTGGAAGATTGTTGTTTATGTGGACCAATGTTCATTTAAGTCCCTTGTCATAGCTCTAATTATTAATTATTATTAATCGTCACTTAAGTTTTAGTTATAGGGGTTTTTATGTAATTTCACTTATAAGGTAGGTATCATACTTTTTTTATGGGGTTCGTACAAATCATACGTGTCACATTTTTATTGGTTGATTTTCAGTCGTTTGGGTCCGAGTAGTACAACCCCTCTCGGACCCTAGACAACCCCTATAAACATATGGAAAAACATTATAAACGGACGCTCCGTTTCTATGGAAATAACGGATTCCACTCAACAGCTGACATGTGGACAAAACTTAGCACTATTCTCTCCCTTTATGGGACCCACTTTTAAAAACAATTCCCTCACGCTGCGACACAAAAACAGCTGTGAAAACGACTATAATATTTAACAAAACGACTACAAAAACTCAAAAACGTTAATTTGTAGTTGTTTTCGTACAGTCAAAACAACTATATAATTTAACAAAACGACTACAAAAACTCTAAAAAGTTAATTTGTCGTTGTTTTTGTACAGTCAAAACAACTACAAATTATGAATCTCATTCAATACCTCTCATTTGTGCTGGCACCGCGCGAGAAGGGCCGTAACCAATACTAAAACTTATCCTCGTCGGGTGAAATCTAGCGTCGCCACCAAAACACAATGCCACCAAACCCTAGATCGCGACTAAACCAACCCCTAGAAAAATACTACCGCCGCCGCGCGAAAAACAACAAAAAAAACACCGTCAATCGCGTAGTACCACCTCATCTGCAGGAGATCTGGACCACACCATCATAATCGAGGAACATTGAATCGATAAAACGTTGTGGCTTTGAAGTGGATTGATGGAGAAGAGAGGAGAAAAGAGTTTGCCGCAACGTCGACGAAGGAAGAACGCTTGTGGAAGAAAAAAGCGGCGGGGCACGAGACTGTCGTTGTGAGCGGCGAGAGAGAGAGAAAGAAGGGATAAAGTGGATAAGTGAATAACGATGTAATCAAGAAGTAGAGTTAGTGAAGTAAAAAGGGTATATTGAGTATACTAGGTAACAAATGATTTATGATTAATTTAAAGGGTCTATTAGATATAACCCCTTTAAACATTCAAATAATAGGGGGTGGACCCAAATTTATATTTGCCATTTTGATAACAGCCCAAACTTTTCCTAATTACATAATCACCCTCAATCAAATCCCACAAAACCCGTTACTTTACCTTTTAAAATAAAATCAAATCCCTTCCTATTTTCCTGTTAAATCACTATCATCCCAACCCCACTATCGAGTAAACTGCAAAACCTCCCAGAACAACTTCCCGGTACGGCCGATTGAAAGGGGAAGACGTCTGCACTGCCGTGAAACGACGATTTTCGTGCACTCCGAGCAAGCTGTCGTAGGTACGTCGTCGCCACTCGCTGAATCGCTATCACCCATCGATTTGTTGATATGTTTTGGCTAAATCGACTATCACATTTGTGTAATTGCAGATCTGTTATAATCGCATACCGCATTCGAGCACTAAATCAGTGATATTGCAACAATTGATGGGCAGGACATCAACCAGAAGTGATATCGTCGTTGGCCGCCGCCGTCGCCGTCGCCGTCACTGCTCCAATCTAGGGTTACTCAAATCTAGGATTACTCAAATCTAGGGTTTTGATAATTCTTCGGCCCATAGTTGATTAACGAGATGCATAGTCGAATTACATCTGTATTAATATACTATCCCATATCATTTAATAGACTATCCCACTGGTATAATTTTACTATGGATCTTGTTAATCGACTATGGGCCGAAGAATCATCAAAACCCTAGATTTGAGAAGTGACGGCGGCGGATTTGTGTTTCAAAATTAATAGACTGTCTCATATCTTTTAATAGACTATCTCATGTATCTAATTCGACTATGAGTTTAGTTAATTGACTATTGGAAAAATAATAATATATATGGAAACTGAATAATATGTTTGTTTGAAATACTAATCAAGTAGGGTAATTTTCCTTATTATATGAAAACGATTAGGGTAAATAATAATATATATGAAAAAATAATAATATATATGGAAACTGAATAATATGTTTGTTTGAAATACTAATCAATTAGGGTAATGTTCCTTATATCATGTAATAAATTATCGTATTCATCTAATTCGACTATGGATCTCGTTAATCTACTATGGATCCCGTATTATTCAACCACATAGTATATTAATAATTTCAATATAGTACATTGATCTGCTATGAGAGTATATTACGGTCATAGTAGTGATATGAATTGTGTTACAAACAATATACCACTTAAATGACAAGAACATTGAGAACAACACCAACGTAAAGTATTCCAACATAACCAATAAAATAGTACATTAATAATCTCATAATTTCAATCTAGGGTTTTGATAAAATACATAAAACACATCATAACACAATCAAACCAATATGTCGAGTTAAAAAACTCTAGTACATTAATAATCTCATAATAGTATAATAAAATGATAACGGTAGTATCATACGGTATTCATAATAGTATACTACTGTATTACAACGGTTTAAAACTTAACCGAAGTTACCGAGCCATTACATCGTAAACACCTCTTTATAGCAACCAACCCACCAAACCTCAACAAAATCCTTACGAAATTCGCCATCGAAAAAACCTAAAATCATGAAACAAAATAAAAAATGCAGAATACTAAAAAATGATTAAATAGACTGCAAATACATTTGAATGACAATACATTAATATCATCAAAAATGAACTTAAAATGCAAAATCCATACGCTAATTTAAAAAAAACTACGAACTATATTTTAATGTACTACCCAGCACACTTAAATCGGCTGTTATAAACAAATAAACCAACTATCGATCGGGATCAAAAACATGAACTCGACCACAGCGGACAATTATTCCGATTATTGCATAAACCAACTACGAAGCTCATATAAAACAACTCTGGTCCGATCTGCGTGAATCATCCTCTTCTAACTCTGTCAATCCTCTTCCAAACAAACATCATCCGCCAAAAATAACGATGTATATATGACGATGTAATTTTGTTAAAAAACGTTCTACTTCATAGAGCCAAGTATCAACACAACTCTTAAAATTTCTAACCACCGTAATCGACAATCCTAGACATTGAGCGAAAAATAAAAACGAATAACGCATTCATACCCGGTTAACAACGTCCAACAACGAACGCTCAAATTCGATCCTATTTCAACGACGGTGCAGAAATCTTCAAAGACGATAAAGAACCGTTGGAACGCTGAAGAGAACCTTCGAAAAATATTGTACACGATTTGATATAACGGCCAATGATCTCACGCAATTTTATTCCGTGATTTTAGGCAACGTATCAGCAAATCTCAAATCACGTAGTAAAGGAAATAAATGCCGTTTAAAAATAAAACAGGGGTATTAAAGGAAAATTATATAATATATTTTGCCAAGTTGGCAAAATTGGGTCTATCTCAAAAAGAGGAAAAAAAAATTGGATCTACCTCATTAAAAAATATAAACAAGGGAGTTATCCCTAATAAACCCTAATTTAAATAGCAAATGAGGGGATCTTGATAAAATACAAATATCAAATGGATTGGTATGATGTGCAAGTGTAATTGAAGGGGTAATTAACCTAAGAATGGGGTCAAATTACTTTCCAACATTATTTATTTTCCTATATTAATTTCTCAATTCCAACAATTTCAGGGTATCACAGATCAATCTTTTCACATAAGGTTTATTATATATAACGTCGTATTAACACGAATTTTTGCTAAAAAAATCAAGATTGATAAAGTTAGTTTTATTTAATATTAATTTTCAGTTACTTTATTTTAGCAATTTGTTGAACACCGAAAGGCGTCTCTCTCTGATTGGTTGAGGGGGGCGGACCCCACCGGGGAAGACGAAAGTAGGTATCTCTTTTTGCTTTATATGGAATACTTGAATTAACATGTTATCCTTCCACGATGCGTATTCGTATACGTCATAATTGATAAATTCATCAACCGTTGTTCTTAAATCGACTTGTAATTGGCTTTCCTTAGGATTAATAGTACTCCCTTGTTGTTTCCGTTGCAAGCCCATGAAATAGCTATGCTAAAATGG
This sequence comes from Erythranthe guttata, assembly GCF_000504015.1. The sequence goes on from NW_012192981.1 coordinate 39,925, forward strand.
CTTCGATTTCTCCGAAAATTCACCGGGGTGTGGATGACACTGTACCATCCCATTCTTGTCCCTTTTAATCTGGAATTAATCAATCGAATTAAACCCCAACCAAACAAAAAAAATCGGAGGGGCAAATGTGCAAAAAAATAATATTTTAAGGGGCAACGTGCAATCAATTTCGGTGAACAAACCATCGGAATTGGGCTATCGGGGAAACGTGCAACAAAATAACATTTTGAAGGGGGAAAGTGCGAAAATTGTCTAATTTTCGTTCATATCAGAACAGTCATAATTTTTCCATTTGACTAAAAGTCGACCAGGCAAACTTTTGTTCGGTCAACTTAGTTAGAGAGCTTAATGTCACGAACTTGTTCTCTTAACAACGAACACTACAAGAAATATTGGTTTTAGTGACGATTTTGTATGGTCGCTAAAAGTTAGAAAATGGTAGCTAAAACTTCTAGCGACCAAAGTAAGCTTGGTCACCGGTGGTCACAATAGGGTAGCTATAACTAAGTCAACTTTCCCCAAAGTGTTGCGAATGCTAAGTGATGAAAAAACGAACAAAGAACTTAAGAAGATACGAGAGCTTTGTAGGAAAGTACTTGTATTTGAGTGCTTTGGATTTCTTGGATTTGTTGGAATGCTAACAAATGAAGTTCCTACTCCTATTTATACTAGGCCAGCTCCTTAATGGACGGTGTAGATTTATTTGATCTAATGGTTAGGAGTTGTTCACTAGAACACTCCAAAGAATTCTTACAAAATATCTACAAATGGAGGGTTCTAGAAAGTTTTATAATCCTTCAAGAATTTCTACCAACTCTATGTACACTTGGGCCAACTTGGGCCTAACCCTATTTGAGCTAAGTTTTGAACTCATTAATCTCTCCAACCCAAAAGAATCTGGCAAAGGATTGGGCCAAAACTGGCGGACCGTGACATTAGACTCAAAACAAATATTTAGACTGAATATTTCGTTCACCTCCACCTCATTTGTACTAAAAAAAACATATTAACTCTAAAATTGGTATTTCTATTCCATTTCTCCGCCTCTCCTTACCAGTCTCGCACCGCCGACCGCCTAATTTTCGCCAACCAAGCAGTGGGAAAGGTTTTTGTCATCGGACGTATTTCTCTTTTTCAGTCTAAGATGTCTAAATTTTCAGTATAAATTTTCTAACTAAGTTGTCCATTTTTAGTCTAACTAGACTCTCTATTTTCAATCTAAGCTCTCTAACTAAGATGTCTATTTTTAGTCTAAGATGTCCAAAATAAGTTGTCCAAGAGTTTTTTTAGCAAATTCAAAATATTCAAACACAGTGTTATCTAAAAAAATATATTTTACTGGGTTGTTGCCAATTTTTCTTTAATTTTATGCTATACAATAAGAGCAACTCCAATGGAGGAACTAAATGGGGTATCAAACTAAAAAACTACCACTTTGATGCTCCAAAATTAAAAAATCCTCCTCCAATGGAGGTATTAAAGGGAGAACTATTTTGATATTCAACCACCCCGAGGTGCAAAAATACTCCCTGGAAAATGAGGTATCAAAAATGTAACCACTCTATTAACCTATCACAATTTGCCACGTGGCATTTAATAATATAATTATTCATATATTTAAAATTTGATAATCTATTTGATACTTGTGGTTGGAGTGAATTTTTTTTCTAGAAGTATCAAAGTATTATATCAAGTATCAAATGAATGTTTAATGCTCCATTTTGATGTCTCTCCATTCGAGTTGCTCTAAATAAAATAAAAGAAATTCTAGATCCTCATATTAATAGCAATAAAATATAAAAAAATTTGGAGGGTTGGAAAAGGAACGGAGACATAAGTATTCGATGGATGAGATGGAGTAAACTAGCTCGAGCAAAAAATAATGGTGGTATGGGTTTTCGGGAGCTTCAAGCGTTTAACCTTGCGTTTCTGGCTAAACATGGATAGAGGATTCTGACCAGTCCCACATCACTAGCAACTAAAGTGTTTAAAGGTAAATACTTTTATAACTCCAATTTATTCGATGCTAAATTAGGCAGTAATCCTTGTTGGAGAAAAAAACTATAAAAAGCAATATTTTGTAAAGAAAAAGAATTGCTCCATCGTGATACGTGATTTTCATAGAAAATATATCAGCTTCAAGGCTTTGTGGTGAAGACACCAAGATTCAAGAATTATCACAAGTTTGCTTCTTCTATACAAAAAGAAGACCGATTCTTCGGGAGAGGGGCTTAAACAGATCTCGGGAGAAGATCAATCCGCCGACTGAAGGGATTCAGCGTTGAAGGGAGTTCAACCGAGCGGAGAGGAGGCTGGCATAATTGGAGTTACTAGTTTTGAGTATTGCACAAGAACGGCATCAAGATAAAGAGGGAGTATTTAATTTACTGTTTAAGTCCTAATATTGTGCCTGTAAAACTAAAATAGTGAATATTCGTTTTTTGCAGATCCTCGTGGATGTAGGCTACAATTGTATACGAACCACATTAAATTTGTGTTTCGTTTAATTCTGTTTTTACAAACTGTTTCACGAACTGTTGCAACACTTCACGCGCTAGTAACGAAAAACTGAATCAGACACAAATAATTAATATTTGCACGAAATAAATTCTAACACACCCGATTCTCGTTATCATTTTTCAGCATGATCTCGAGCTCCTTCACGAACACATCCATGGCGTTCTTTTGTAAGGAAATGGGAACAATAATCCCGTTCTCACCCTTTTTATTTTTGAAGGGTACGTAATAGCTCGATAACCCGGGTACAACACCGACTTCGCCTTTCGCCGGGCCTCCATAAACGGGTTTGCCCCATCCAAAATCGACATCTCCGAAGCCCTAATGCCTTATATCGGACACCGCGTAATTCCCAACCAATGTGAAATGGGGCCGACCTCTGATTACCAGAAGATCCGCCACCGATTTAACGTGCTCTTCCGTTGCCTTTGTTTTCGCCTTCATCACGAGTTCCACCGCGTAATGAAATGGATTTTTGGATAGGCTTTCCGCGGTGGAAATGGCGGCCACTAAAACAAAAGCGTTGCCGTAGGCCCGTAGTACCCAGCAGGGAGTGGAGGATTGATCCGCTTCCGGCAGTTTATGATGCATAGGATCCTGACCTCTTTGTTAGGGTCCGGAGAGAGCGATCGTGCGGCAGCGCCATAGGCAGGCTGTCAGGAGTTCGAACTTGGTGCAGTTGCGGTGTAGGTGTGGCGGCAGGCGGCCGTCAAGGGCGGATATTGCGGGGGCGCCGAAGAAGAAGGAGCGGTGCACCATGTCGTCGTCGAGTATAATTGGGATATTATTAACAACGTCATCGTACTCGTGGTGCGTGCATGTCACGCGTGGCGGATTACGCGCGCTGAGGATGTGCCTTTCCCAAATTGGTTGTATTGAAGGGGCTTCAGCAGCGAATTCTCCTACGGCAGACATAAATTCGGCGATTCCGGTACCGTCACTCATTATATTGTGTGGTTGAGGCGGAGGGAGAAGATGAACCCACCGCATTTCAGGCGCGTGACCTGCAAAAATTAGGTGCGAGTTCAAGAGTGATAATAAAAAGGATAAATTTCACTTTCCCTGTACTTTGGCTCGATATCATTTTACCCCCTTCTACTCCTGATTGGATCGATTTGCCCCTTGTATTTGAAAAATTGTTTTAATGTGGCCCTCGCCCTTAGTTTTCAGATCTTTGACCTTAACACAGTTTGATCTATTTCTAAAAATTACAAAAAATATCACCCCTCCCAGTTTAAATAATTATTAAAAAAAAAAAAATTGTGGCTGGCGTCGTGAACTATGTTTTCTCGTTGTCTTGAATTTTTAAATTTCTTTTTTAATACTCCCTCCTTCCCTCAATAGTTGTCACTTTTCTTAGTTGCACACATATTAAGAAATTCAATAAATATGCATAGATAGTAGCAAAAAGTATAGTAAATCACTAAAATGCCCATACCATTAATTAATTTTTAAATAATTATATTTCAATTAATTATGAGTGATGAAGGGCAAAATTGAAAAATTGCAATTAATTATTTATTTGAATAATAAAATGACAAATAATTTGAAATATGAAAAAATGGCAAAAGTGACAAATATTAAGGGAAGGAGGGAGTAATTATTTAAACTCGGAGATGTGGCGTTTTTGTAATTTCACATCTTAGGTCAAACGGTGTTAATGTCAAATATCCGACAACTAAGAACGAGGGCCACATTGAGACAATTCGGTATAGATTAAAAAGAGCAACACCAGTATTAGCCAAGGTCTAAAATTTCCCTCTACACACCGAATTTCACATAAATACTCAATGCTGAAGATGTCACTTCATCGTCCGAAAGGATGGAAATTAGGGTTGTCACAAATTAGCATGTTTGTAGTAACAAAGGATGATCATGACTAACTAGTGGATTTCGACGGCAACACGAAAGGGTATAATTGAGAACACAATTAAATATATATACTTATATACATAACTGAATAAGCAATAAAGGACAATTAGTGATTCCACCGGAACCGGGGACGTCATAAAGCAGCTCGTCAAGGCATGGTACCGGCGGTCGAATTTCATCACCAAACTGCTCCAACGCCACATCAGCATCCGCCTCAATGAACATAACCCCCTCGCCGGTGCACTCCACCACCAGCTTCCTGGCGGCGTGCTCCCTCAGCCGCCCGGCAAATGGGTAGTAAGGAACCAAAGCCTTGGCAATAGCTTTACGGATAACCTCAACGGGGTCCGCTTCGACGGAGGGAATACTCCGGTATAATTGTATGAACGGAACATGGAAACGGAGGCCCTCTTGATCGTCTATATCGGAGAGGGGTTTGAATTCGTGGGGTGTCGGCTTCGCCGGAAGGATTAGCTCTGGGTTTCGCCTCGTTACGTTGAAAATCAAAGGTTTTGTTATTAGGGCCATAGTATTAATTACTCTATTATATGGGTGGAGAAAATGTAGTACTAATCAATAAATTGGTGAATTTATACTTGTGATATGATGCATGTGAATTTTCACAAATCACAAATATAAATTATGTTGTTTCAGATAAATTGAATGGTCGTCGTCAACCGAACATGTTACTACTCTATATTATTTAATCAATTGGACTTAATGTATAAAGCATCCAAACATGATTTTTAAGGCTACGTTTTCAATGTTCAAGTTGATAAGAGAGTGGTCACACTCGCACGAGTCACATGTTCGGTTGTGAATATAAGTTTAGAAACCTCAAAATATCTTATTTTATTACCAAATTAATACATAAACCGACTAAAATAATTAAAATATTTCATTAAAATAAATAAATAAATTCAACCATTTCTCACGGGAATACATATGAGGATGTTTGGTTATGTTTCCAATGAGAATTTATAGTTTTCAAAATTTCTGATGGAAAAAGTAGTTTATTGGTTTTTGTGTAGAAAATGGGAATATGTTGGACGAAGGCGTATTTTTAGTTTTATGTAGGTGTAGAAATGGGAATATGTTTGGTTGTGTTAAATTTTCTCTACGAAAGTACGTGCAAAAGAAGAATATAATGATTGAGGATGATGATAGTGATTATTATTATTATTATTATTATTATTATTATTATTATTATTATTAGAAGAAGAAAGAGAAATTGGGAGGAGAGAGACTGTAGATATTAATGAGGAGAGACTAATGAGGAGAGACAAATGAGAGAAGAGAGAGTGTAAATATTAATGAGCAGTGATGAATAGAAGAAGAGAGAAATGAGTTGGTCGAATAAAATATAGGGCGAATGGCAAAAAGGCCCATCACATGGGACTTAAATGTATTTTGGTCCACAAAAATACCCTCCATAATATAATTCTTATCAATTCCACCCATTATGCACTAACTTCATTAATATTACACATTGACCCCGAATTTAAACAAATATATCACATTAACCCCCCAATTTTTTTTTTCAGAAAATAATTTTTTTTCTGAAATCTTTTTTTCCGGCCAGATTCCGGCGTTGACTTTTTTTTTTCCTAGAAAAAAATATTTTAATTAATATTACTGTCTTGGCTACTAAATTACTGTCTCAGACAGTAATACTACTGTTTGGGACAGTAATATTATGAATATTATTTTCAGGACCAATAATATTATTAATATTATTGTCTAAGACAGTTAAATTACTGTTGGAGACAGTAATTTAGCATCCAAGGCAGTAATATTAATTAAAATAATTTTTTTAAGAAAAAAAAAGTCAATTAACAGTTAAATTACTGTCTCCGACTGTTAAATAACTGCTGGAGACAGTAATTTAGCAACGAATACAGTAATAGTAATAAAAAATATTTTTTTTAAGAATAAAAAGTCAATTAACAGTTAAATTACTGTCTCCGGCAGTTAAATAACTGCTGGAGACAGTAATTTAGCAACGAATACAGTAATATTAATTAAAATATTTTTGAAGAAAAAAAAAAGAGTCAATTAACAGTTAAATTACTGTCTTCAACAGTTAAATAACTGCCGGAGACAGTAATTTAGCCGCCATAGCCATCGACCAAAATAAACCCTACCCTACCTTCAAAAACCTAGTCGTCCACCAACCCTAGCAGCCGACCAAATTAAACCCTAGCCATCGACAAAATTAGACCCTAGCCGGCATAGCGGTAGACCAAATTAAAACCTAGCCACCATCCACCGTAGACCTGACCAGATTAAACCTTAGCCATCGACCAAATTAAATCCTATCGTCATAGTCGTCGACCAAATTAAACCCTAGCCGTCGACCAAATTAAAACTTAGCCACCATCCGCCGTAGATCTTGTTGAAATAATAAACTAGATTAAGTGTATTAAGGAATATTCTAGAAGGTTAATTAATGTATTAGCTTATTCATGCATTTGGTTTTAATTAAAGTTCATGTACTAGTTAGAGGGGAAGAATTAAATTAAATAGTGATACATGCACTAGACTAGATTCATGTTGTGAAAATCCTATAAATACCACATGAACTCTAGCCATTTGTAACAAGTCAAGTTTTCAAGTTTAATAGAATTTTCCTATTCTCCTCCACTTCTCGTGTGTGTGTGTGTGTATGTGTGAGTGAGTGTTGAGTGAGTGTGCTCTCCATATGTCGAACGGAATTTCATTTCAAGTTCCAAAAATCACAAAAGAAAATTATTGAACTTGGTGCATCCGAATGAAGGCGTTGCTTGGAGCTTATGATGCTTGGGAACGGGTTGAGAATGGAGTTGAGGGGGAAGATGGTGCCTCCGTAAAGAAAGATCAAAAGACCCTTACAGTCATTCATCAAGGCCCAGATGAGATGATGTTTGAGAAGGTTCCTAGCGCGACCACCTCCAAGCAAGCATGGGATATTCTTCAAACTTCTTTTAAAGGAGTTGATAAAGTAAAGAGAGTTCGTCTCCAAACATTAGCAGGAGAATTTACTTCACATGAATTTATGGATTTCTTTGGAGTAAATGGCATACATCGTCCTATGACGGTTCCAAGATCACCACAACAAAATGGCGTGGTTGGACGAAAGAACCGGACAATTCTTAATATGGCAAGGAGTATGTAGTAAAGTAAAAATATGCCGAAGGAACTATGGGCTGAAGTGGTGGCATGTGCTGTCTACTTATCCAATCGGAGTCATACTAAAGGTGTTCGTGAAAAAACGCCTCAAGAAGCATGGAACGGATTCAAGCCAAGTGTTTCACACTTGCGAGTTTTCGGAAGTATAGCCTATGCACATGTACCGGATCAAAAGAGGACTAAGTTGGATGATAAAAGTGAAAGGTACGTGGTTATCGGCTATGATCAAAATTCAAAAGGGTATAAATTGTACAATCCAAGCAATGGAAAAATTATTCTCACTCGAGATGTGGTGATGAACAAAGCAGTTGGGAATGGGATAATTCAAAAGAGGAGTACAATTTTTATCCATTCTTTGATGAAAATGATGGTGATTTACATCCTACTAGTCCACCTCCACCACAAAGTCCGGCAATTGGAGAAGCAAGTTCTAGCGAAGGACCTCGGAGAACTAGAAGTCTAAGAGACTTGTATGATGCAACCGATGAGGTGACACCAAATTTTGGTAATTTAAACCATTTCTGTTTTTTTGGTGATTGTGAACCTTTAGGTTACGAAGAAGCTGCATGTGATAAGAAATTGAGAGAGGCCATGGATGAAGAAATCAAGGCAATCAAGAAAAACGAAACATGGGAGTTGGCAAAATTACCAAACGGGAAAAGCACCATCGGAGTCAAATGGGTGTACAAAATAAAAAGAAATTCCAAAGGCGAGGTGGAGAGATATAAAGCAAGATTGGTGGCAAAAGGCTACAAACAAAAGGTCGGCGTTGACTATGGTGAGGTTTTTGCTCCGGTTGCTCGTTTGGAAACTATTCGCTTAATGATTTCTCTAGCAGCCCAGAATCAATGGCAAATCCATCAAATGGATGTGAAGTCCACTTTCTTGAATGGTATTTTGGAGGAGTAAGTCTACATTGATCAACCTTTGGTTTATGAGGTTAAAGGGGAAGAAGACAAGGTCTTGAAATTAAAGAAAACTCTTTATGGCTTAAAGCAAGCACCTCGTGCATAGAATAGTAGAATCGATCAATATTTTCAAGAAAATGATTTTTCAAAATGTCCACATGAACATGCACTTTATGTGAAGAAGTCTAAAAGTGGTGACATGTTGCTTGTTTGTTTGTACGTCGATGACTTGATTTTGACAGGAAATAATCCAAAGATGTTCGAGGAGTTCAAGATGGCTATGGCTAAAGAGTTCGAGATGACACATATTGGCTTAATGTCCTACTACCTTGGCATTGAGGTGAAACAAGAAAGCGACGGTATCTTTATTTCTCAAGAAAGATACGCCAAGGAAATTCTCAAAAATTTTGATATGGAGAATTGCAAGCCGGTTAGCACTCCGGTGGAATGTGGAGTCAAGCTTTCAAGACAATGAAATGGTAAAGTCAATCCTACAAACTTCAAAAGTTTGATTGGCAGTTTGAGGTATTTGACTTGTACACGACCGGATATTCTATTTGCCGTTCGGTTAGTTAATCGTTTCAGGGAAGTTCCTACTACTTCTCATTTGAAGATTGCAAAGAGAATACTTCGGTACATCAAAGGTACACTTGACTATGGGATTTTATATTCTCATTCTCAAATTTTGAAATTGTTGGTTATTTTGATAGTGACTGGGCCGGTGACATTGATGATTGTAAGAGTACTGCCTGGTTTGTATTCTTTATAGGAAATTCATCTTTTACTTTGAGTTAAAAGAAACAACCCATTGTTACTCTTTCTACTTGTGAAGCGGAATTTGTAGCAGCAACTTCTTGTGTTTGCCATGCGATTTGACTTAGGAGTTTGATGGAAGAATTTCACGAACCACAAGAAGACCTGACGAAGATTTTTGTTGACAACAAATCAGCACTTGCATTGTCAAAGAATCCAGTGTTTCACGAAATGAGCAAACATATTCAAACAAAGTATCATTTCATACGAGAAAGTGTTTCTAAGAAAGAAGTGGAACTTGAGTTTATGAAGTCTCAAGATCAAGTTGCCGACATATTCACCAAACCTTTGAAGAGTGAAGTGTTTCAAAGATTGCGAATGTCTCTTGGTGTGATGAATCTAGTTGAAGGGGGAGTGTTGAAATAATAAACTAGATTAAGTGTATTAAGGAATATTATAGAAGGTTAATTCGCATGTAGTAGCTTATTCATGTATTTGGTTTTAATTAAAGTTCATGTACTAGTTAAAGGGGAAGAATTAAATTAAATAGTGCTACATGTACTAGACTAGATTCATGTTGGGAAAATCCTATAAATACCACATGAACTTTAGCCATTTGTAACAAGTCAAGGTTTCAAGTTTAATAGAATTCTCCTATTCTCATCCACTTCTCGTGTGTGTGTGTGTGTGTGTGTGTGTGTGTGTGTGTGTGTGTGTGTGTGTGAGTGTTGAGTGAGTGTTCTCTCCATATTCTATCTGACATAGTCGTCGTAACCTCCTGCCTCCATAACCATCCTCTTATTAACGCCCCTCCACCGAGATAGTTGCGCCATAGCCATTGCCCCCTCAGCAATGGCGAGAAGTGATGGAGAGGGAGAGCGAGAGAAAGAGAAACGAAAGAGGAAGAAAGAGAGAAAGTGAAACGAGAGAGGGAGAAAGAGAGAAAGAGAAACGAGAGAGGGAAGAGGGAGAACGAGAGAGAGATAAGAGAGAAGAAAATAAGAAAAATAGATCTCGGGGAAACGTGTTGAATTTATGGATTTACATTGAGGGCAAGTTTGGGATTAAAAAAAATAAAGGATGTGGGTCATATTTATTTTTGTAAAAAGAATTTAGTTCAGAAAAAAATATTAGAGTTGTATCTCATATCTAATTATGTTTCCAACTAGGGACCTCTAGCATATTAACCCTTAAATAATACAACTGTGCAAAAGAATTCCAAATTAACAAGATTATTTGTAATTTTTTGGAGAATTTTGGAAATATTTAGATTTTTTTAGAGAAAATTGATGAAAAATATTAAGGGGTGGTAACTGGGTTTTATCTAATTTGCGTTCTATTACAACTGTGATGTTATGTCGCCTTGGACAATTTTATCGCGGCATTCTCGTCAAACTATGAAACTGGCACGAACAATAAGGCTGAGTTGTTGGCTGATTGAAGGGCTGAAATTGTGTCGCTGCTTGGGCATCAAGTTTCTACAAGTCGAGAGTGATTCGTTATTGATTGTTAACGTGATTAATCAAGGGGCCAATATTAATTGGAACTGGAATATTTAGCTCGCGAATGTAAAGATTTGTGCAATAGTCTCTCTATCATATGTTCTCATATTTTTCGACAGCAGAACATCGTGCCAGATAAGCTTGCAGCTGTGACTCACTCTCACGTGAACACGGAAGAGTTACGTTTTTTCAAACGGATGATCTTCCTCGATCGGTTTGGCCTGGGTGGCTTTCGGAGCAACTACCTGGGAATATGGGAGTTTCGGGCTTAGTTGGCTTCTTGATGGATCGAAATTATTCTTGCGATTTTAATAGATTTTAAAAGAAGGGTTTGCTGGGCTGTTTTGTAGCTTTGGCTAAATTGCATATTCAACCCCACCTTGGGTCCATCCTGCAATTATTGAGGATTACTCTTCTTAGGAATAGTAGTTGTTGTTCTTTCATTTTTTGCCCTATTTCTGGGCTCTTTTGTAATAGATTGTATAGCACTTTGATTGTCCTTTTTTGGCCTTTCGATTGTAGAGGTACTCTTTTCCTTGTGTAAGCTCACACGGTTTTTAACGAGGCCCCCTTGTACTTTGAAAAGTATTTAATGGAAAAACTAAATTGGCAAAAAAAAAGGAGGAATTCTCATGTTACATGCACATGAATGCATTATTAAAATACAGCTCACTAAATCACGCCGAGAGGGAAGTCTTTTTTTTTGAAATTGAAACCATAGACGGTCCAAGAAGGCCTCAACCATATCTATGGTAAAATCGATCTCAGGCCCAGATCGCCCTCCTTAACCAGTCCTAGGCCGATCGCTAAACGATCTAATAGATAGATACAACGTCTGTCGCCATAGGACCCCAAAAAAACAGGGCGATACACGATCTGGGTCTGTGATGAATTCAACCTTATTTAATTTGGTCCCAGGTCGCAATCCGCGTGTGTGGGATCGCGATGTGGATCTTGTAATGTTTTGGGTGCTCTCGGTAATTGGCCCTCAGATCGCGGTCCGAATGGAGAGGATCACAATCTGTCATATTGTTGGTCGAAAACCTACACGCAAGTGCACGTATCGTACAAGTAATATAGTGGACTAAAAGTCCGGATATCGAACCCACATGGAATATTTAATTATCTAATCCTAGACGCTAAATTCTACCAATTATTATCAAGCCCACCCTACACAGTCGACTTTAGAGAGAATTAACTAAAATAAATTAAAAAGCAAGTTAAAACGACAAAGCAAGAAAGAAAATTAAACACGAAGATTTATCAGAGTAAACGAGCCTAGGATTTTATTCTCCCCCCTATGTGATTATTATTCCCCCAATTCCTTCAATTATGCAAGCAATTAACCCGGATTATTAACCTGAGATGCTAAAATAATCATAACCCGCTTCCGCGTGTATTACGATTCTAATACTCAAGATTCAATTACTATATTCCTATGCAATTAATTCTAGAACACAACATTAAGCACAAATCTCAATAATGGCTACCTAAGAGATTAACTATATTCCTATGTTAATACCACAAAGGCTCTTCTACCACAGTTCTAATTATTAACCCGATCTTCCGATTCATGCGATTAACAATAACATAAAAGCGCATAAAGTGGCCAGTTTCATGAACTTAATAAAACAAGTAGAAGAAATAATCCGGAATTAAAACTTGCATAAAATCATAGAATTGGGTTCATAAATCCCACATAGGGTTCCAAATAAAATCCTAGAAATAAGAAATTTAGCTACTCATGATTAAAGGAAAAACACAAATAAAATAAATCATAGACGATAAATCTATGCTTGAAGTCTTCGAATTCTTCGTCTTCGTTATTGCTTTGTTGCTCTCCAAATTGCGTAAAAAGATCCCTAATTGTGTGCTTGGATTGGTCTTATATAGGGTGAAGAACTTGGGGAAGAAGGCAGTTTCCTTGTGCAATTAAAATCCCTTTAGTGCGCAACTTCGGGGTATGGGACGGGGGTCCCATAATTTGCACTAAAACTGGGACGGGGGTCCGAGCCTTGTTTCTTCAGAATTTTGATATTTTCACTTTTGACCCATATTTTCGCCAAAATTGCAGTTTTGACCCCATACTTTTCCAATTCTTCAATTTGTACCTAAAATACAATAAATCAACTTTTTAAGCACCAATTATCGTTAAAACACACCAAAAGCTCAAATAAAAAGATGCGATAAAGTGTAAAAATATACACTTAACACATATGCGTCAACTTCAAACACTGTTTTAACTCTTTTGCAGTCCAAATTGGACAAAAGTGCTTCACAAAAGTTGTAGCACTGACTGTTGGCTTTTTCACTTTACTTGAAAAATCAACTCAACCGAAGGTCATATGAGGGAGGTATGTGTGACATACCGAACACTGCTACACTCCGCTAGAATCAACTTTACACTTGTTTAGCTTGATTGTCGATTTCGCTTCAAAAATCGTTTCGAATTGGGAAAAATAGTTCTCTTTACCTAAAACTAAAATAAAACAAGAAAGACATAATATATAAAAATAAAAAACTCGGACGAACGAAGACCATAATATATTACCTAGGTTTGCAGCGTTTGAAGGATCTCCTAGACTCGTACTATAGAGTGTCTGGCCAGATGGTCAACAGACATAAGAGTTCCTTCATCATCGACGAATCCTACGATTCCAACACCACCGCTCTTATTCGTCAGACCCCTTGATTTGTCGATGAGGACTTCCCATTCAGTGGTGAAGCCAGGATTTTGTAACATAGTAGGCTTAATATTTTGGTGGTTGGGGCAGCCCCCAAATTTATTTTAGGATTTTTTTTCTTTTTGAGAAACTTGAAGATAGGAAAAGAAAATAGAAAATAAAAACTTATACCTTTTTTTGAATAACTTTGAATTTTGGGTTGACTATATAGTAAAATTTGGGTGGACTAAATAAATAAATATATAAGTATAATAAAATGGAATGTTTTTCAATTGAATGTAGGCTTGAGTCCATCCTCGTCGAAGGGTGCAGTTACCCCAAATTCCAAGTCACAAATCCTAACCTCTTTATCCTACTTTTTAGAGTTATTTACTATTTTTCTTCGTCTTTTGCAATTAAAAAGACTTAATTTTATGTTTTTGTATAACTATATTATAAATTATATTGAAGCACATTATAAAGACAATAAGTTATATATATATATATATATATAGTAGTAAAAAAATTTAAAATTTGAGGGGGGCATGTCCACACCTGGCCCTACACTCGCTTCCCTACTGTTCTCATAACCTATTTAGGAGTTTTTTTGTACCGCGGTCATCAGAGTGGTATGTTTTTTCAGGCCCTCCTTCAGAAGCTGAGGGATCGTTTGTCGGGATGGGACAAGCGTTACATGGAATTGCTAAGGCGGCCGGCCTTGATCAAGAGCACGTTGTCTTCTTTGACTCTGTATTTGATCCAGATCATACAACCTCTAAAGTATAATATTGTCGTACCATAATAATATTATTGTGAATCACAACAATATTATTGAGGTTGATAGTATTATGACTGTCAACTACAGTAATATCACAATAGTACACAATAATATTATTATATTCACCGGTCAACAAATCAAACAAAATAAAAAAACCAGAAAAATGAAATAATAATATTAATGTAGTTGATAGTAATGTTATTGTGTTTACAGTAATTTTACCGTCAACCACATTAATATTACAATAATACACAATAATATATTACGTTGACCGGTCAAAAAATCAAACGAAATAAAAAAGTCAAAATAAATAATATTGATGTGGTTGACAATAATATTATTGTATTTACAGTAATTTTACTATCAACCACAATAACATTATATGACAGTAATATTATTGTTTTTACAGTGATATAACTGTCAAAAGTCAGTCGGAAAAAAGAAAAACGAAAAGTCAATGTAGAAACCGGCGACATAAAAGAAAATCAGATTTTTCTTTTTTTGAAAAATAAAAGTTAAAATTGGATTCTTTATGGTTTTTTTTTTCTGCTGTCGCCACCTCGGACCGGGCGGTCAATGGTGGTCTTCGACGATGTTGACTTTTTTTTTTTCCTGGACATTTTTTAAACCCCAGTAAAAAAGTAGTAATATTACTGTAGTTGCCATTAATATTAACTATATTATTGTTTAACACAATTATATTAACTTTATCTCAAATGTGGATCATGAAATCTTAAGATGAGTGTATATATTAATTTTAAAGACATGATCCTAAAATTTGGTGTTTTGTGGCGTTTTAAGATTCATTAACGATCACCTGACAAGATCCTTAAATTTGAACACATTAGTGCACTTATTTCATCTATGTTTTCTTCATTTTGAATTCTTAGCATGGTTTAAATTTTAGGAGCAATTTGCTATAGGTCCTTCTATAAGAGATTTTATATGTATAAATCTAACTATTAATTCCCTATTTTTATTATAGGGGAAATTTGCTAGACACCCCTTATTTTGGACTTATATGGCTAGAGATCCTAGTTGTTAGATGAATATAGGCATAGGTCATTGACCCAATAAATTCATATAAATAAATTAAAATAATTAATATATAGACCATAACACCCTCAATTAATAAGAAAACAAATCTTATATATCCTCTCTCTTCAATCTCCCGTTGCTTTCCCCCTATATAATTCCTCATCTCTCTCTCCTTCTGCATCTGAATTCTCACGCCTCTCTCTCTCGCTCTCTCGTGCTTCTCTCTTTTTCTTTTTTCTTTTTCGTTTTCTTTTTTTAATGAAGAAATATTATAGAGATGAAAAAACAAGGATCTTTTTAGATTATGAGAGGATTTCTTTGTGAAAGAATTAAAAAGGACGACAAACATCCCCTTCCATAAAAAATCAGAAATCCAAAATCCTAGCCAAATTCGCATTGTGTTTTCCGTAGGTAGAACCTCCCATCGTTTGTTGTTAGCAATTTCCGTTTGCAGTTGGTTTAATTTCATTTGTTGTTTGAAGAATTCCATTTGATGTTGAGATTCGATGCCTCTGGTTTACAATTTGCAAGGTATGTCTTAAGTTACATTTTACAAACATTTTGTTTAATATTTTTGTTGTAAGCAACTTGTTCTATAAACAATTTTTTGGTTGATGTATTTAATGATGCTGATTTTTTTTCTAATTTTTTTTCAGTTTGCTATTTGCATTTGGTGAAGTTATAGGTAGTTTATTGCTTGCAATTCAATAATGCAAGTTTTGCTCAATGTTTTTCTTCAATTTGCTGTTTGCATTTGGCGAAGTCATAAGTAATTTTTTGTTTGTAATTTAGTAATACAAATTATGAATTTTGTTTTTTCAATTTGATGTTTGCATTTGGCGAAATCATAGGTATTTTGTTGTTTGCAATTCAATAATATAAAATCTAATTTTCAGTTTGCTATTTGCAGTTCGCGGAGTTATAGACGTCGCAGTTCCCGGATCATAGGCAGTGGTGGGGCTGCGGTGACGTTTTTAGAGTATGAGTTTGTAAAATAAATTGTATATTTTTTGTTATGAATTAATTTATTTGTTTTAGTTAATATTTGGAAGAAAGATGTTTGGGAATTTGTTATGATAGAGAGATTTTTAGGGATTTAATTTGATTTAATTAAGGGTATTTTTGCCATAATAAATATTATTAATTAATTAAAAATTAAATTTTGACTTGGATTTACACACATAAATTATAATATAGAGGGACCTATAGCAAATTGCCCCTTTATTATATTTATTATTTTTATAGTGTCTAAAATACCGCTAATACAATATGAAAAAATAAAAATCTCCAAATAATAGTCAATCTTATAGAGGTTTTAATCCCATTTTTTTCTCCCGAGATAACATCGTTGCAAATCTTCAAATCCCAAAATACGATTTTATATTTCTTTCATCTTCTCCAACGCAAAAGCAGAAAACAACAAAAAAATGTGTTAGTTTGTTGTTAGTTTATCGTTCCTTTGATGTTTTGTCGTTTTCTAATTGAAATAAAAAACCCTAGATTTGTTTGTTTGTTGTTCATCATCCTCGTAACGCAAAATCGAAGAACTTCAATATCAAACAACATGGTGCGGAAACGTAAAAGTCCGGGTAATTAATTCCTTTTTATTTCTCCCATTTTTTTAGATGTTTTGATGATGATTTAATGACCCATTGTTGGTATTTTTATCTCAGGGGAAAAAAATGTTGATATTGGAGCATCGATCTGAGGTAATTATTCACACATTTTAAAGGTTTAGATTTATATTTTGTATGATTGTTTACCATATTTCTTACATTCTTGTTTGCATTTTTTTTCAGTCAGTTGTTGATGTTAATTTGTTGTCGTTTGTGTTGTTATTTGAAATTTGCATTTTACTGTGCATTATTTAACCATCATGTTTTTGTTTTTTTGTTGTTCTTGTGGTATGCATTTTGTTGTTCTTATTTTCTTCATTTTGTGGATGTTCATGTGATCTACTATTTATTTGCAATTTGTTACTTGTTTGCAATCGAACCATCATTTTCTTGTTTGCGGTTGCTTATTACACTTTGAATTTCTTATTTGTAATTTTCTATTTAAAATTTTCTTGTTTGCAGTTATTTGTATACACTTTGAATTCCTTGTTTGTAATTGCAGTTATTGTTTTTAATTTGCTATTTTTTGTTCATTTTTGCAATTTATTATTTGCAATTGAAAGTCTTGTTTAGTTTTATTTTTTGTGTGCTAACACAGGTACGCCAAAGAAGAAAAAGAAGCAAGGCATTAAATGACTCTTCGATTCTTCCAAAGGAGAAAAAACAAGAACAAATTAGATTGCAAACAAAGTCCTCACGGAACAAGCTATTACAGAAGATCCATGAATCCCACAATATGCACTCAAAACTCGTTTCACTTGTTTACATCTTCAACCGACATAAATTCAAAGAACACCACATTAAATGTGTCAGAAAAGTTGTATCTTGAAGTACTTTGTACTTAACGTACTAATTTGCTTCTAAACAAAAATTAGTTTTTTGGTGTTTGTTATAACATTTTTTTATTTTTTACTTTGTGTTTTGAAACTATTTCATATTGCTCGAGTAAAAAATGCGCTAGGGTCAGTGTTGTTTATTGTTTGTGTCTACTATGTTTGTTGTTTATTATTTGTGTTTGTCGTTTACTGTTTATTATTTGCATTGTTATTTATTGTTTATGTTATTTTAAGTTATAAATTGTAATTTGCAGTTTTCTATTATATATTGCAAATTTATTTTGATTGTTAATTTTGTATTTTTTTTCTTGGTTTGCTAATGTAAAAACAGTTAGAAAATGCAAATATAAAAAAAATGCAATACCGTCGAAAAATACGAAATAACAATTAATATTCAAAAATATATGATTTCAAACAATTAATATTAAAAAATATATGGTTTCAAGAAAGTTAATTAGTGAAGATTGCTATAGATATTTATGGAAATAAAATAAAAAAATATTTTTTACAAGAATTGAAAACTAAATTTCACAATAACTAATGGCTCTTTTAAGAGAGATAAAAATGTATGAGAGAGAGAGAGAGAGAGAGAGAGAGAGAGAGAGAGAGAGAGAGAGAGAGAGAGAGAGAGAGAGAGAGAGAGAGAGAGAGAGAGAGAGAGAGACGTGGGGTGTGGGGGAGAGTGGATATTGGGGAGAGAGATATATATTACGTATGTGTTAGAAAGAGAGAGATTTGTGGGATTGTTCCCTCAATTTCCAAAATAACTATTTATATATAAATAATAATTGAAGGTTATTTATGTCTATACACTAATAATTTTATTTTATTTTATTTGTCAATGAACCTACACCTATATATATTCATCTAATAGAATAGATATCTACCTATATAAGTCCAAAATTAGGGGTGTCTAGCCAATTTCCTCTAAATTTTAATGTCTCATGCTAACTAGATCTTGATTTGAGAAATTTCGATCAGTCAAGTTAACTAATCCAACCTAGAAGAATTGAGTGGATGGAAGATTATATTATCAATTAATGCCTCGTTTGGTTGCCAAGATAAGATAATTATCCTATAAAATAAAAGGCTTATAATTATTATTATTTATTTTATAAGATGTTTGTTATCAAATTTTGAATTTTTTATCTCTCCATTATTTAACAGTATTTGATATTTGGTTTCCTTAACATTAACCCAATTACATGAAAATGACCGAATTACCCTTTCTTATTGTACATAATTTTTTCTGCTTCTTTTTAATATTTATATTTTGTTTTTTTTTTGTCATTAACGTATATAATCATAGCACAATAATTTTATTTGACCTCTCAAGATCCAATTAGTTATCTCTCAATTAGTCCAGATAAGTCATGACAAAACTATTTTGGCGGGTCGACCCGAAAAATAATACGACTAACCAAACATCAAACTAAACCTTACTATTTAGTTAATCTTGGCTAATCTTGCCAACCAAACGGGGCCGCCCTAAGTTAATTTCTAGTTCCTTAAGCCCTAGAATTTCATTGAGCTGGAAACTAATTTCGAATCCAGATGTTGAAAATGGGTTTAATTAAAAATAAAATGACCTATTGGATCATTGTAATTATATTGATCATATAACAACTATATTTGCTTCTTTACATAGCTTGCTAAGCTAATGTGATTTTTCTCCAGATGAGACTACTTGATTCATTCATATTGTCTATCAAATGGAATTTGACCTCGAGCTTTGCTCTCCATATCAATTAGAGCATCTCCAAGGTTAAGACCTACAAAGGAGATGTTATATGCCTATATCTATAATACTTAATGAATAGTTGTTGATTTATATGCCTATAGAAATCAATTAACCTAAGTTGTAACAGTTAAGTTGTGGAAACAGTATTCAGTTACAACTGTAAATCTTGTGTTGTCACAGTTATATTCTACTTAAAGTAAATAAACAGAACACAAGAATTAATGTGGTTCAGACACAATTGTGCCCTACATCCACGTGGACCTGCAAACACGATTTCACTAGTTCAGATTTACAGTGTACATTAATAGGACTTATTAAAAACACTAAAGACTCCCTCTTTATGTAATATGCCGTTCTTGTACACAACTCGAACTCCGTGTTTCTTCCAACAGCAGCTCCACACCGCGTGCCTAGAACTCCTTTCTGGCCTGAACTCCCTTCAGTGACGCGGTTGATCTCCCAAGAGATCTATACAGCCAATCTGTATATGTTGACACATCCAACGATGGCACAGTTCTGTTCAGCAGAACGTTTCAGCGATTCTTCAAAGCAACGGAGTGATTTTTCTCCCAACAAAAGTGTCACGGTCTTTGTGAGGTGAGGAGCCTTATATAGGCGTGAGATTGGCCTCAAAAGACCTGTCTTCCAAAGGAACCGAATAACTAGGAAACAGAATCCTAGTCAATATCTAGTTCTAATCTAGATAACTATAAAAGATTCCTAATAAGAATAAAGTACAAGGAAATAAATCTAAGTCCTAAAGTATTACAAAGGTAGGACTCTAAATTTCCAAAATAAACATGGGAACAAATCTTTAGCCAATCTTTACTTCCCAAGTGAGGCGGATTTCTTCCTTCGTGGAAATCTGGCGCCAACAATCTCCCCATTTGGCATAGATTTGGTCAGAACCCATGTTTAACAAGAACTCCCCCTGCAGATAAGACGGAAAGAGAAAAGACTCCCCCTGCATCACAGACTGTTAGCACTCCCCCTGCATCACAGACTGTTAGCACATAACATCACATACTGTTAGCACAATAGCAGTGCTACTTAAGTATTTCCTGCAGTGAGACAAATAAGAGAGATATAGAATCACTCCAAAATTAACTCAAAAATAGTTATCAATGCAGATAAAGAGATAACACATAGAGTCAAAGATGAAAAAAAAGAAAACAATACTAGCTATTACACACCAAAAGTAATAGCAGATAGTTTTTAGGATAAAAAAAAGAGCTTATTGCAAATACCACCCCTGTGTAATCTCTAATTGTCAAAAACCCCCCTGTAATAAAAAAACTCACTAACTCCCCCCTGTGTTAACGTTTTCGAAGCACACCGCACCCTTTTTTATTTTAGGCTTTGACTAACTGTGAATAGACAAAGATACCCTTAGGGTTTTTTTACCAATTAGTAAAGTATAATACCTAAATTTTAGAATCACTTTAATTTTATAAATATTATGTATTTATTTTTAATTCTTAAAAAATAAAATTAAAATTAAAATTAAACAAAAAATTAAATATATATTGTAATATTAAAAGTTCTTATATGCTTTTTTTAATAGTATTTTTATATTCTTTGTAATTGTTTGTTACATTTTATATTAAATAACAATAATTATTAAAAAAGAAAAACAAAAAAGATAAAAGATAAAAGATAAAAGAAAAAAATAAAATATTTAAACAAATATCTTTATTAAATACAGTAAATATATGTTGATAATTAAAAAAATACAAAATAAAACATATCTTAAATATAATAATAATTATATAAAATAAAATAAAAAGTCTTCATTTTCTTCCCCTGCCACCATCCTCGTTTTCCTCCAACCCCCTTTTTTTATTCCGGGTTTAAAAACCCCCCCCCCCCCCCCCCCCCCTCATTCTTCCCATCCAACTCACAACTCAATTCAACCCAACACCATTACATCTTCAGATTTTCTTCCGCTTGAGGCATGCTGCGGCGGAGGTGTGCGGCTCGTGGTCGGTGAGATCGAACGGAGAAAATGGAGGCCCAGAAAATGAGTTTTCTTCATCTTCGTGCGGCGGCGGCGGCAGTGGCGGTCATCCTTGGAAGCAGAGGTTTCTTCGAAGTTTTCGGGCCACGATTGATCAAAATCCGCAGAGAATTGAAGATGGCCATGTCTGACATGAGAGGCTTCTGGAGGAAGATGAAGAAGGATGAAGAACGAAGACGGGAAAGAGAAAAAAAAAAGAAAAAAAAGAAAAGAAAAGAGAGAGAGAAGGGGAACGTGGGGGCATTTCTGAGAATTCACATTTGAAAATGGAGCAAAAATCGCACAAACAGGGCGTGACCGACACGATTTGTTCTTAGGGGGCTAGATGCTTTGACTTTGTTTACACAGGGAGGCATGGGTGAGTTTTTTTTTCATAGGGGGGTATTTGCCAATTCGAGATTTCACAGGGGTGGTATTTGCAATTACCTCATAAAAAAAACATAAAGACGAAAAACATAAATCTCTGCTTTAGTAACTAAAGCCAGAGAACAAATCATCATCATCACGAGAGCTGGGCTGTGAAGGAGTGAGGAGGGATGCCTGCTTTTTGCCTTTATCTTTGGTCTTGGTGGAAGCCGCAGGAGTTGGAGTTGTTGCTACTCCCCCTTTCTGACCAGAATGTGCCAAAGTCCTAAGCAGCTGATCCTGAATAGAGGCAAACCCTTGAGCTAGCTGAGCCTGGATAGACTCTTGAAAACGAGTGAGCTCATCCTTGGTGACCACATCAACCGGCGGCGGAATAGAGGCAGAGACAATTGGAGCCTTCTTCGCACGAGGGACTGTCTGAACAACAGAAGGATCGACAGGAGGCAGATCAGCAAAATGTTCAGAGAGGACCTTACCGTGGATAGTGATTGGACGGCCAGGAGGGTCCAACAGGGTGGCATCACGAGTGGGCAGGCCTTGTTTGATCAGAAGCTGATAGATCAGAGAAGGAAATGGCAAATGCTCACGCTCGGTTCGGGAATTGGCTAACGCACCAATCTGATTGAAAATCAGTTCACCAATATTGATCTTGAGGTCGTGAGTGATGCACCATAAGAACTCAGCTTGGGTTGGATTGAGAGTAGCATTGTGAGTAGTGGGAAACCAATTGGAAATGCCTATCTTAAACAGGACAGAATAAAGCTGAGTCAGCTTAGAAACATGAAAAGAGGATTTCAGACCGGGCCATTTCTTTAACACTTTGCCAGTGAGAACAGAGGCCATAGAATCTTTTGAAACAGAGGGTTTGTGAGACACCTCGTTTGGACATTTATAAAACTCATTGATCAAGGCAGGAGTCACAGAATAGAAGGAACCCCTCACATATACTTTCCCATACCCACGAGACCCCTCAACAGAAAAACGATCAGACAAATTCGCATAAAACTCAACAATGACAGACCTTTCGAAAGGTTGTGCACTCACAATAGTGCCCAACAACCCTTGAGATTTAAGAAGACGGAAAATCCCAGACAAAGCTAACACAGCCCTAGACAAAACACGCTCAGGAGAGCACGCCCGCTTACTCATACTATCACAATTTTCTTTAGCAAGAGCGGAATAAAAAAGGTTTGAGAAGCAGTTACCAGCAGAGAGTTGAGACCCCACAGATGAATCAGAGGATTCAGAACGCAGAGGGTCATCCTCAGGAATAGGTTCAGAAGAAGAGGATTGTTGACCTTCAGACACGGAGGCAGGAGTGGAGACAGATGGGCCTTCGTGTTTTCGATTAGAGCGGCGGAGTTGAACTGGAAACGCAACATTGCGGGGGGTAACCTCTGGATCTGAAGGCAGATCATCTTGTGGGGTTGCAGAGAGGCTATCACCGTCAAGAGCAGCCACACCGGTGTCAACAGGGTCAGGCACATCACTTGTCTTGAGACTTGGTGATGGCGAAGCCACAGGAGTAGAGATGGGGTCCAGATCTGTGGTGACGGGAACAGGAGAGACTTCCACAACAGTAGAGCGAACTTTCTTTGCGGATTTTCTGGACTTCTTCTCAGCAGGTGAGGCAGATGGAGTGTGGCGTCGTTTCTTGGAGCCCTCAGTAGATCGATTCTTGCCCATGGTGAATAGGGAACACAGAGAAAAACAAGACAATAGAAAAGAAACGGCGGAAGAGAAGAAGAAAAAGAACAAAGTGTGAGAAGCAAACCCTAAAAGAGGCGGATATTTAAAGCACAGGGACCGAGAAAATAGGCAGAAAAAGAGAGGACTCTTCAGATACTGGATATTTTCAAATCAGAAAAAGATCCCACAAAATCCGCCACTAATAACAAGCAAGATATTCTCCACACGAAACCTCAAAAAATAAAGAAGGCAGATGACATGGCTATAGCCACGTGGCCAGAGATAACTAATAGCCCAGGAATTCACAAAGCCCAAAAAATTTAAAAACAAATTTTAAAAGGAAAAAAAACTTTTAAGGAAAAGAAAATCAAGAAGATCACAAGACTAAAAGTAGAGGGCTTGGTTTTCATGAATTAATTAGATAATCTTAAAGAGAATCACAATAGAAGGCCACCAAGCAAGCTCTTGGATGCACGATATAACTATAACCCCATAACCATACTCAAGAAATCATAATTTAGGTAATTTTTAAGGGTTATGAATGCGTATGCGATTAGCACAACAATTCGATCGTGGACTTCAAGAAGAATTTCCTAATATATGCTTGAATATCATCCCAACCCCTCCTTTTTTTTTTTTTTTTTTTTTTTTTTTGAATTCAGACTATTTTTCTCCTTTTTTTTTTTTTTTTTTTTTTTTTAATTCGAACTAATTTTTCTTCTCCTCCCTTTTTTTTTTGTTGATATGATGTTCAAGCAAACATTAGGAGGGCAACCTCCTTAAGAATCC
Source organism: Erythranthe guttata (assembly GCF_000504015.1). Next base: position 64,178 of record NW_012192981.1, read on the forward strand.
ACATAGCTTTTAAATAGAAGTCAGAGATGCATATGCGGTAGCATAATTCTCCCAATAGAGGTATGATCTTTGAGATGAATGAGGTCATAGTCATTGATCACTCCCGATAGAGGGGGCAGCACACTTCTATCATGGTTATCTGTGGAAACAAAAATTAATTCACAAAAACTAACACACAAACAATTAGACAAAATGAACCTCCAATCATTCCTAGTCCAAAAAAGTGATGTCACATTTGTAGGTGACACATATAATGTCCGATTAAAGAATTCAAGTGCAATCCGGACACAAACTTTAATTGCACTTATCATAGAAAATTCAGTTTTGCACATGGCAAATCCCAAGCGCTTTACGCAAGGAATCAAACCTAAGGAAATCGAGGGGCTTTGTAAAAATATCAGCTAATTGATTGTCTGTGGACACATAATCTATAGTCACACGTTTCTGCTCAACTAATTGCCTGATGAAATGGTGTCGAAGATCTATGTGTTTGGTTCTAGAATGCTGGACAGGATTTTTTGAGATATTTATGGCACTTTCATTATCGCAGAATATATGAAGGAGTTTTTCATGAAAGCCATAGTCATTCAACATATGTTGCATCCAAAGAAGTTGAGTGCAACAACTACCTGCAGCTATGTACTCAGATTCAGCTGTTGATAAAGAGATGCAGTTTTGTTTCTTACTGTACCAAGATACTAGGTTGTTTCCCATGTAGAAACAGCCTCCAGTAGTACTTTTTCTGTCATCCACATCTCCTGCCCAGTCAGCATCACTGTATCCTGTAAGACAAGTATTAGTATCTTTGGAGTACCATATCCCTAGTTCAAGAGTTCCACTCACGTATCGTATGATGCGTTTGACTGCACTTAAGTGACTTTCTTTAGGATTTGATTGGTACCTAGCACATACTCCTACACTGAAACAAATGTCAGGTCTACTGGCAGTAAGATAAAGTAAACTTCCAATCATACTCCTGTATAATGTGGGATCCACGTCTGTGCCCTCACAGTCGCGTCCCAACTTTTCAGTAGGACTCATCGGAGTTTTTAGAGGCTTTGCATTATCTAACCCAAATTTACTTACCAGGTTCTTGGCATACTTGCTTTGTGTGATGAAAATTCCATCATTCATCTGCTTTACCTGCAAGCCAAGAAAGTATGTTAGCTCTCCAACCATACTCATTTCAAATTCGTTTGACATTTGAGAGATAAACTCATCTTTCTTGTGGTCAGAAGTAGACCCAAAAACAATATCGTCCACATAGATTTGAGCCAAAAGGATTTCGTTTTTAAAATTTTTGACAAATAGTGTTTTATCTACCCCACCTCTTCTATATCCTTTTTCAACTAGAAAGGTCGTAAGTCGCTCATACCAAGCCCGAGGGGCTTGTTTGAGACCGTATAGGGCCTTTTTAAGTTTATAGACATGTTGAGGTTTAAGTGGATCTTGAAAACCTTTTGGTTGTTCGACATACACTTCTTCATTTAAGAGACCATTTAAAAACGTACTTTTTACATCCATTTGGAAGAGTTTAAACTTTAAAGCACAAGCAACTGAGAGTAAAAGACGTATTGACTCAAGACGTGCTACCGGAGCGAATGTTTCATCAAAATCTACTCCTTCAATTTGGGTGTATCCTTGAGCAACAAGACGAGCTTTTTTGCGAGTTATATTACCAAGTTCGTCCGTTTTGTTTTTGAACACCCATTTTGTACCTATAACGTTTACCTGGTCGGGTCGTGGAACAAGTTCCCACACTTCATGTCGAGTGAACTGCTCAAGTTCCTCTTGCATAGCTTGTACCCAATACTCATCAAGAATTGCTTCTTTGATGTTTTTTGGTTCTATAGTAGAAGTATAGCAAACATACCTGACCATTTCTTGGTAATCAACTTTGGGCTTATTTCGAGTTTTCATACCTTCATCAAATTCTCCTATCACCTGTTCAGAAGGATGATTTTTTACAACATGTTTTGATGGTCTTTTTCTTTCTTCTGTGCTTTCCTTCGCTGTTGTCACTCCTTCCGTGCTTTCCTTCACTGCCGTCACTTCCTCCGTGCTGACGATTGGCGTTTGTACTGGTACAATGGTTTTTTCAGGATTAGCGTCTTCCTCATCCATTCCTGCAGATAAAACTTCGTTAAAAGTTACATTAATGGATTCCATAACAGTCATTGTACGTTCATTATAAACGCGATATGCCCTGCTGTTTAAAGAGTAACCAAGAAAGGTACCTTTGAACTTACCGAGTTGTTCTCTATCGTTCAGGATGTAACATTCACACCCAAAGACATGAAAGTAACTTAAGTTAGGTTTCTTACCTTTCCATACTTCATATGGAGTTTTCTTGGTACCTGGTCTGAGATGTACACGGTTTATGGTGTAGCAGGCAGTGCTCATGGCTTCAGCCCAGAACTTTGTGGCCACTCTTGCTGAGATGAGCATTACGCGAGTCATTTCTTGGAGAGTTCTGTTCTTTCTTTCTACCACACCATTCTGCTGTGGTGTCTTTGGTGCTGAGAATTCGTGGGAGATACCGTGTTTATCACAAAAGTTTGTGAATGAAGAGTTTTCAAACTCTCTCCCATGATCGCTTCGAATTCTTCCAATATTGCTGAATTTTTCAATTCGCAATTTTTTGCACAGAGTTTTGAACTCATAAATGGTATCTGACTTTTCCCTAATGAAGCGTACCCAAGTGAACCTTGAGAAATCAACAACACAAACTAGAACATACCTTTTTCCACCAATGCTCTCGGTTTGCATTGGTCCCATTAAATCCATGTGAATGAGTTCCAAGGTCCTGCTAGTCCCTGCATGATCTGTGTTCTTGTGAGATGTCCGTACTTGTTTTCCCAGTGGACAGTCACCACATGACTCAGGTGTGTCAGTCTTCAGTTGTGGTATCCCTTTTACGCAACCTGTATTAACAAGACGGATTAGATCATGAAAATTTAAATGACCTAGTTTCCGATGCCAGAGATCAGTGAGATCAGAAGAAGTGTGATGACATTGATCTGATTTGTCAATCTGATCAATTTTGTAGCAATTGTCTGATGACCTGTATCCAGTTAGAACACAATTTTTTCTTTCATCAAATACTTCACACTTACGCTTTGTGAACAATACAGAGTCGTATAGATCACACAACTGACTTACACTCAGAAGATTTGATTTCAAACCTTACACATACAGAACATTGTTCAAGTTTGGCAACCCTCCAACATTTAAGTCTCCTTTTCCCTTTACATAAGCCTTATTTCCATCTCCAAAAGTAACCTGTCCACTAGACATGTTATGCAGATTTGATAAGAAATTCTTTTCACCTGTCACGTGTTTGGAACATCCACTGTCAAAATACCAAGAGTTAGTAGCACATGCATTTAAAGATAAAATAGCTGACCAGCAGTTAGTACTATCATTTGTCATCCTTTGTTTATGAGAGTTGTTACTTTGAGAGTAAGTAACCCACGCAGCGGATTTGGATGTTTGATATGCTAACTGTTTATTTATCAATTTCCATCGTTTAAAGCATTTAGGCCTGACATGCCCTATTTTGTGACAGAAGTGACAGATAGGAATAAACTTAGTAGGATAGGTTTGGTTGTTCACACAAGAAGATGTGGAATTGACAAATCTGATTTCCTGGTTTGAACCAGTATTAGCATTAGATTGTCCATCAGTATATCCTAACCCAATTCTTTTGGAATTAGAAGGATGAGCATTTATGATTTCATCTAATCTATTTGAGGGAAGAAATGCAGTGCGATTTAACTTACTGACAGAAGCATCAAACATTGTGCGAACAGGCGGTGAAACATCTTGGTGATCATTAGCATGCACTTTTGGAAAAAGATTTTTCCTCATTCTTTTGCTCTTTCACCATCATAGTCCTGCCAATATTTCAGCAAATCTTTGAGATTGTCGATGTCTCTTTGTGCAAAGTCCTGTTCCACTTCAAAGACTTCAATCTCCATCTCAAGTTCATCAATCCTGTCATTCAGTTTTGTGATCACTCATTTGTTTTCTTCCTCTTGTTCTTTGATTCTTTCTTTCAGGAGTTTATTTCCATTACTAACTTCATGACATTGCTTCAGGAGATCATCCAATTGTTTTTGAAATTGTTGGATGGACTCTTCACCTTCATCTTCTGATTCGTCACTCCCTGTGGACAGAACAGACATATTTAGATTTACGTAATTTTCATTTTCCTGTGTGACATACCTGAGATGTGGCGGTTCTGTGCACGTGATGTCCTCAAGTGTGGCTTCTGTGATTCTGCAAGTTCCACAGAAATCATTGTTTGTATCATCGTCACTAGCTTCACTTTCATCATCAGACTCTGAGGTGTCATCTCTCCAAGTTGTGGCAAGTGATTTTCCTTGTTTTTTTTGAGTGTTAGCACATTCTGCTTGGATATGACCATAACCATGACATTCTCTACATCGAATTCCCTTCTTGACTTCTGGCTTATCTATAGAGGTCCTGGGTTTTCTCTCAGAGTTTGTAGGATGTCCATTTCTCTTGATGAATTTCCCGAAATTTTTTGCTATTAGGGACATGGATTTTGTGAGCTTGACTTCAAGTGCTGACATAGGAGCAGTAGGCACAGATGTTGTGGTGTCTGATACAGTTTGCAGAGCGATTTTCCTTTCCTTGTCCATTCTGCTGATGTTCAACTTGTTTTCAAAAGTTTGTAGATTTCCAATCAGATCCTCAAGTCGCAATGAGTCCACATCACTTGCTTCCTCTATTGCAGTGATCTTGTACGCGAATCTGTCTGGCATGGATCTGAGCACTTTTCGTACAAGTTTAACTTCAGGGTAAGTTTCACCGAGCCCATGAGCTTCGTTTGATATGTCACATAATTTGGAGTTGAATTCGCTCACGGTCTCATTTTCTTCCATACGAAGATCTTCAAACCGGGTGGCAAGCATTTGAAGTTTGGATAGTCTGACTGAAGCAGTTCCCTCGTACGCAGTTTGGAGTTTCTCCCATGCTTCTTTAGCACACTCACACGCAGAGATTATCTTGAATTGATTGATATCAATTCCATTGAATATAGCATTCAAGGCCTTGGAATTCATGTTTGCTGCAATTTGTTCGGCTTTGCTCCAGTCTTTCTCATGCTTCTCAGTTTCAATCCCTTTCTCATCTATGGCAACGGGTCGCTTCCATCCAGTTAACACTGTCCGCCATGCATCTTCATCCATTGATTTTATGAACATCTTCATCTTAGTCTTCCAATAGGAGTAGTTGGTTCCCGTAAGTAGTGGTGGGCGAGTCGTGGAACCTCCTTCCATATGAGAACTCATAGTACCTACGAATAATAAATGGCAAATAAATCAAATTCCCAAAATCACACACTATGTATATCTAGTGAGAGGCTCTTGATGCCAATTGTTGATTTATATGCCTATAGAAATCAATTAACCTAAGTTGTAACAGTTAAGTTGTGGAAACAGTATTCAGTTACAACTGTAAATCTTGTGTTGTCACAGTTATATTCTACTTAAAGTAAATAAACAGAACACAAGAATTAATGTGGTTCAGACACAATTGTGCCCTACATCCACGTGGACCTGCAAACACGATTTCACTAGTTCAGATTTACAGTGTACATTAATAGGACTTGTAGATTTATATGCCTATAAAAATCAATTAACCTAAGTTGTAACAGTTAAGTTGTGGAAACAGTATTCAGTTACAACTATAATTCTTGTGTTAACACAGTTATAAATCTACTAAAAGCAGAATAAATGAACACAAGAAATTAATGTGGTTCAGACACAAATGTGCCCTACATCCACGTGGACCTGCAAACACGATTTCACTAGTTCAGATTTACAGTGTACATTAATAGGACTTATTAAAAACACTAAAGACTCCCTCTTTATGTAATATGCCGTTCTTGTACACAACTCGAACTCCGTGTTTCTTCCAACAGCAGCTCCACACCGCGTGCCTCGAACTCCCTTCAGGCCTGAACTCCCTTCAGAAACGCGGTTGATCTCCCTTGAGATCTATACAACAGATCTGTATATATTGGCACACACAGCGATGGCACAGTGCAACGATGGCACAGTCCTGCTCCGCAGAACGCCTTGGCAAAACTTCGATGCTATGAAGTGGTTTTTCTCCCAAATAATGCCCGCGGTTCTTGTATGTCTTGGAGGCTTATATAGCCACGAAAATAAGCCCTAAGACCTAACTTGGGCCCTAAGAAATCAATTTAACTAGGTAATAGAATCCTAGTTGATTTCTACTTCTATTCTAGATAAGTACAAAAGATACCTAACTAGAATAAAATACATGGAAATAAATCTAAGTCCTAATAGAAGTATATAAGAATAGGACTCTAATAAATTCCAAAATAAATATGGAAAACAAATCTTTGCCAATATTTTAATTCCAAAACTTGGCGGATTTCCTCGATCTTCAATAACCGGAAATATGGCGCCAACAATCTCCCCCTTTGGCATAGATTGGTCAGAATCCATATTTAACAAGAACTCCCCCTGCATATGAGATTTTCTCTCTTTGCAGGAATGATTAACTCCCCCTGCATCACATACTGTTAGTACAACAGAAGTTGCAACACATAGATGTTGTAACAGAGAAATTTCCTGCAACACAAAGTTATCCAAAACAAGCCCAAGGCACAAAATAAAGATAACCAAGGTGATATCCAAAAGGCAGTAAGGTAATCATAACTATAACAGTCCTAAAAAAGACATAATTTTAAGCACTTCAAAAAGGACAACAAAAAAGTTTTTCAAGAAAACTTCCCTATAATCATAGTCGGAGAGCTGATCATTATCATGAGAATTGCTGGACGCTTTGCCTTGCGGTTGTGGACTGCTGCTTCATCATTGAAGTTTTTGCTGGGGCATGCGGAGTTGCATCTGGAGTTGTTGCTACTCCCCCTTTCTGACCAGACTGTGCCAAAGTCTTAAGAAGCTGGTCCATGGATAGTGATTGGACGTCCAGGAGGATCCAACAGAGTCGCATCACGAGTGGGCAGGCCTTGTTTGATCAGAAACTGATAGATCAGAGAAGGAAACGGCAGATGCTCACGCTCGGTTTGGGAATTGGCTAACGCACCAATCTGATTGAAAATCAGTTTACCAATATTGATCTTGAGGTCGTGAGTGATGCACCATAAGAACTCAGCTTGGGTGGGATTGAGAATAGCATTGTGAGTAGTGGGAAACCAATTGGAAATGCCTATCTTAAACAGGACCGAATAAAGCTGAGTCAGCTTAGAAACATGAAAAGAGAATTTCGGACCGGGCCATTTCTTTAACACTTTGCCAGTGAGAACAAAGGCCATAGTATCTTTTGAAACAGAGGGTTTGCAAGACACCTCGTTTGGACATTTATAAAACTCATTAATCAAGGCAGGAGTCACAGAATAGAAGGAACCCCTCACATACACTTTCCCATACCCACGAGACCCCTCAACAGAAAAACGATCAGAAAGATTGGCATAAAACTCAACAATGACAGACCTTGCGAAAGGTTGTGCACTCACAATAGTGCCCAACAACCCTTGAGATTTAAGAAGGCGGAAAATCCCAGACAAAGCTAACACAACCCTAGACAAAACACGCTCAGAAGAGCACGCCCGCTTACTCATACTATCCCAATTTTCTTTAGCAAGAGCGGAATAAAAAATGTTTGAGAAACAGTTACCAGCAGAGAGTTGAGAGCCCACAGATGAATCAGAGGATTCAGAACGCAAAGGGTCATCCTCAGAAATAGGCTCAGAAGAAGAGGATTGTTGACCTTTAGACACGGAGGCAGGAGTGGAGACAGATGGGCCTTCGTGTTTTCGATTAGAGCGGTGGAGTTGAAAAGGAAACTCAACATTGCGGGGGGCAACCTCTGGATCTGAGGGCAGATCATCTTGTGGGGTTGCAGAGAGGCTATCACCGTCAAGATCAGCCATGTCGGTGTCGACAGGGTCAGGCACATCACTTGTCTTGAGACTTGGTGAAGGTGAAGCCACCAGAGTAGAGACGGGGTCCAGATCTGTGGTGACGGGAACAGGAGAGACTTCCACAGCAGTAGGGCGAACTTTCTTTGAGGATTTTCTGGACTTCTTCTCAGCAGGCGAGGCAGATGGAGTGTGGCGTCGTTCAGGCATAGAAGCTGAAGTTCTCACTAAGAAATGTTGTGACAATGAGTGATAGGTCAACGAGGGAAAAGACAGACACTCCAACTTTTTGTGCGAGAGTTAGCAAGAGCTCCATCTTGAGCATAGATGTACTCCCCAATGTTGATAAAAACAGCATGAGTGACGCTTCAGGGAAACTCAGTATACAGTGATCACAGCGGCTTTGGTGTACTTGACACAAAGGACTAAACAGTGATTTGATTCTTACACCGGTAAAAATCTTTATTCAATTCAGGAGCCACATTGAAAAATTTCCCTTTCCAAGTAACCGCGAGTCCCATCAACGGAGAATCAACAGAGAGTTATGACTCTGGTGAAGATTCTGATGACTCAGATCTAGTTGGATGTACGGCAGTAAATGCAGCATAAGTCTGCTCTGAAAGAGATTGGTGGCCACTCGAAGCGTATGACTCATCCTCAAGACCTTAATTGCTCTCAAACTTCCTTTGAGGCCGGTAAAGCTGCACATGGGCACTGAGCGTAGTTTCTTCAATTGCGACATGGTCTTCACCACCAACATCTTCTGCCTTAGACATGGAAGGATCACTTATTGTCCAGCGGATCAGAGACAGCACCTTATTCGGAGCTTTGGGGCTGGTGACTGCACATGTGTGAGTATGGGCTCCGGAATTATGGCCATGAGAGAAATGGGAACTACAGAGACACTGTTGTCGTCACAAACTTTGACGTTTTTCCAGACTTCTTGTCGGACGGTGATGCACAGTTGTTTGTGCTTCCTCGTTTCAGACCCCTCGACCGATTTGTCTCTTTCCATAATAAATCTGTGGAGCACAAAAAAAGAGAATAGACGAGTAGCTTTCGAAAAGCATAGAGAGATATTGGAGAGAGAGGTCGAGTATAAGAAATATTGAGAAATCTTAGAAGCCCTAAAGATAGGATGATAACAGATCCCACAAACATCATGATAAAACTGAAGTATATTCCCACACGCTTCTTCAGAGATTCAAACAGATCACGTATCAAGACATCCATGTGTCAACAGTCAGCCAGAGGCCACAATAAACTCAGAAACCCTAGAAGGGGCAGATATTTAAAGCACAAGGACCGAGAAAAGAGGCAGAAAAAGAGAGGACTCTTCAAATACCAGATATTTTTCAAATCAGAAGAAGATCCCACAAAATCCGTGACCAATAACAAACAAGATATTCTTCACACGAACATCAAAAAATAGAGAAGGCAGATGACATGGCCATAGCCACGTGGCCAGAGACAACTAGTAGCCAAAAAATTCACAAAGCCCATGTATAAAAAATTCAAGAAAGTTTTTAAAACAACAAAAAGAAAAACATAACATCTTTTAAGGAAAAGAAAATCAAGAAGATCACAAGATTAAAAGTTGAGGGCTTGGTTTTCATGAATTAATTTGATAATCTTAAAGAAAATCACAATAGAAGGCCACCAAGCAAACTCTTGGATGCACGATATACCTATAACCCCATGACCATACTCAAGAAACCATAATTTAGGTAATTTTATTAGGGTTATGAATGCATATGCGATTAGCACAGCAATTCGATCGTGGACTTCAAGGAGAATTTCCTAATATATGCTTGAATATCATCCCAAATTTTTCTTCTTCCTCTTTTTTTTCTTTTTTTTCTTTTTTTTTTTTTTTTTTTTTTTTTTTTTTGAATTCGGACTATTTTTTCTTCTCCTTTTTTTTTTATTTATTTATTTATTTAATTTTTTTTTTAAATGGACTATTTTTCTACTCCTCCCCTTTTTTGTTGATATGATGTTCAAGCAAACATTAGGAGGGCAACCTCCTCAAGAATCCACATAGCTTTTAAATAGAAGTCAGGGATGCATATGCGGTAGCATAATTCTCCCAATAGAGGTATGATCTTTGAGATGAATGAGGTCATAGACATTGATCACTCCCGATAGAGGGGGCAACACACTTCTATCATGGCTAACTGTGGAAACAAAAATTAATTCACAAAAACTAACACACAACCATTAGTCAAAATGAAAACTCCCATCATTACTGTTCCCAAAAATGATGTCACATGAGCAGGTGACACATATAATGTCCGAGAAAAAAAATCAAGTGCAATCCGGACACAAGTATTAATTGCACTATCATAGAAAATTCAGTTTTGCTCATGGCAAATTCCAAGCGCTTTACGCAAGGAATCAAACCTAAGGAAATCAAGAGGCTTTGTGAAAATATCAGCTAGTTGATTGTCTGTGGACACATAATCTATAGTCACACGTTTCTGCTCAACTAATTGCCTGATGAAATGGTGTCGAAGATCTATGTGTTTGGTTCGAGGATGCTGAACATGATTTTTTGAAATATTTATGGCACTCTCATTATCACAAAAGACATGCAACTCTTTTTCACGAAAGCCATAGTTATTTAACATATGTTGCATCCAAAAGAGTTGAGTGAAACGGCTACCTACAGCTATGTATTCACACGCAGCATTAGATAAGGAAGTGGAATTTTGTTTCTTACTGTACCAAGATACCAAACTGTTACCAATGTAGAAACAACCTCCTGTGATGTTTTTTCTGTCATCCACATCTCCTGTCCAGTCAGCATCACTGTTCCCTGCAAGACAATTGTTAGTAACTTTTGAATACCATTTTCTCAATTCGGGTGTTCCACTAAAACATCGGATAATGCGCTTTACAACACTCAAATGACTCTCTTTAGGGCTTGCTTGGTACCTAGCACAAATACCTACACTGAAACAAATATCATATCTATTAGCAGAAAGATAAAACAAACTTCCTATCAAGCTCCTGTATAGTGTGGAATCAACGTCTGTGCCTTCACAATCTCGTCCCAACTTCTCAATTGAGGTCATTCGTGTTGTTAAAGACTTTGCCTTTTTCAACCCAAATTTACTTACCACGTTCTTGGCATATTTGCTCTGTGAGATAAATATCTCATCATCTAGTTGCTTTACCTTGTCATTGCTCAGAACCAGTGCCCACATGTCATTTCGAGAAAACTGCTCAAGTTCCTCAAGCTTGGCTAACACCCAAAATTTATCAAGAGTTGCTTCTTTGATGTTTTTTGGTTCAAAAGTGGAAGTGAGATAGACATACCTGACCATTTCCTGGTAGTCAACCTTGGGCTTATTGCAAGTTTTCATACCTTCTTTACCAGTGGTAACATCTTCAGTTGTGACATAAGATGTCGGCACCGATACTTCTGTGATTTTGTCTTCTGGTATTTCTCTTCCAATGCTCTCAGTTTGTTTCCCCATTAGAAATTCGCCACATAAATCTGGTGTATTGGAATTTAGTTGGGGAACACCTTTCACACAACCTGCATTGATATTTCGTGTTAGATCCTGAAAATTCAAATTCCCCAGTCGATGATAACACATATCTGTGATATCAGAGGTGGCGAGGGGAGACTGTTCAACTTGGTCAGTTTGATCAATTTTATAACAATTATCAGAGGATCTATAACCAGATAGAACACACCTGTGGTTTCGATCAAAAACTTCACACTTACGCTTGGTGAACAACACTGAGTCGTATAGATCACATAGCTGACTTACGCTGAGTAGGTTTGATTTCAAACCCTCTACATACAGAACGTTGTCAAGGTTAGGTAACCCTCCAACATCCAAGTTACCTTCTCCTTTCACAAAGACCTTGTTTCCATCACCAAGAGTAACTTGTCCACCAGACACATTATGCATGTTCTTTAAGTAATTAGGAACACCTGTTATATGCTTGGAGCAACCACTATCAAGATACCAAGAGTTCGTAGTACATGCTTTTAAAGAAAGAATAGCAGGAAAGCAGTTTGCATTATACTTATTCATCCATTTATTATCAGAGTATCTTCTTTGGGAATTGTGATCCCATGCAGCGGAATTGGATGATTGATATGCTAAACTCTTATTTATCAATTTCCATCTTTTAAAGCATTTTGGCCTAACATGTCCTACTTTGTGACAGAAATGACAAGTTGGCACAAACTTTTTTGTATAAGACTGTGAGGCAACATGTTGTGGAGTAGGTTTGACAGTATTATTCACAAAATTAATTTTTCGATTTGGATTAGGTTTACCATCGAACTTACTCCCAATATAGCCAAGACCAAGTTTATCAGGATTTGAGGGATGAGCATTTAAAATTTCATCTAACCTGTTTGAAGGAAGAATCGTAGTGCGATTTAACTTACTGACTGATGCCTCTAACGTTGTTGCGACAGGGGAGTTGTCACACTTCAGGTTGAGGCAGGGTTCAGCATTTTTCTTTGGAGCAGGATTTTTCTTGATCTCCCTTGCTTTATTGCAAACGTTGTTTCGCAAATGCCTCAGCAATTCTTTTAGATTGTCAATATCCTTCAAAGCAAAATCCTGTTTTACCTCCAGTACCTCATTTTCCAATTCTAGCTCATCGATTCTGGCCTTCAGATTGACTTTAATTGCTTCATTCTCCTCTTCCAGTTCCTTCACTTTCTCCTTCAAACACCTGTTTTCATCACCAACCTCATGACATTGCTTGAGAAGATCATTAAGTTGCTGTTGAATCTTCTCGATGGAGCATTCTTCACCATCCTCTGAATCTTCTTCTCCTGTGGACATAAAAGTTGTGTTAAGATTAGTACGATTCTCGAGTTTACGAGTAGCATACCTGAGGTGTGGTGGCTCAGTGCATGTGTTAACATCCTGTGTCACTTCAGCGACCTTAATGGGTGACGGCTCAGTGCATATGACATCATCATGTGTCACTTCAGTGATCCTGCATGTACCACAGAAGTCAATACTTGTTTCAGCATCACTTGCTTCACTTTCATCATTAGATTCAAAGTTATCGTCACTCCAGGTTGTAGCAAGTGATTTTCCTTGCTTCTTCTGAGTGTTTGCACATTCAGCTTGAATATGACCATAGCCACGACATTCTCTACATCTAATCCCCTTTCTAACTTCTTGCTTGTTTGTAGGACTTCTGGGATGTCCATTCGTTTTCACGAGTTTTCCGAAGTTTTTGGCTATTAGAGACATGGATTTTGTTAGCTTGACTTCGAGTGCTGTCATGGGAACTGAGGGCACGGATGGTGTCGCAACAGACACAGTTTGTAAAGCGATTTTTCTCTCTTTATCCATTCTACTGATGTTCAACTTGTTCTCAAATGTCTGCAAATTTCCGATCAGATCTTCAAGTCGCAATGAGTCCACATCATTTGCTTCCTCAATAGCTGTGACCTTGTATGCAAATCGGTCTGGCATTGATCTCAACACTTTACGAACAAGCTTGACTTCAGGATAGGTTTCACCAAGACCATGAGCTTCATTCGAGATATCGCATAGTTTCGAATTAAAATCGCTTACGGTTTCATTCTCTTCCATTCGAAGATCCTCAAAGCGAGTGGCGAGCATCTGAAGTTTTGATAATCGAACAGAGGTTGTCCCCTCATAAGCTGTTTGTAATTTTTCCCATGCTTCTTTGGCACACTCACATGCTGAGATGATTTTGAATTGATTGATATCAATTCCATTGAATATGGCATTCAATGCTTTGGAATTCATATTTGCGGCAATCTGTTCAGTTTTGCTCCAGTCTTTTTCATGTTTCTCAGTTTGAATTCCTTTTTCATCTGTGGCAACAGGTCGTTTCCAACCAGTCAGAACTGTGCGCCATGCATCTTCATCCATTGACTTGATGAACATCTTCATCTTGGTCTTCCAATAAGAGTAATTGGTTCCAGTAAGCAGTGGTGGGCGAGTCGTGGAACCACCTTCCATATGAGCATTCATAGTTCCTATGGAAGACAAAAGGCAAATAAATCAAATTCCCAAAATCACACACTATGTATATCTAGTGAGAGGCTCTTGATGCCAATTGTAGATTTATATGCCTATAAAAATCAATTAACCTAAGTTGTAACAGTTAAGTTGTGGAAACAGTATTCAGTTACAACTATAATTCTTGTGTTAACACAGTTATAAATCTACTAAAAGCAGAATAAATGAACACAAGAAATTAATGTGGTTCAGACACAAATGTGCCCTACATCCACGTGGACCTGCAAACACGATTTCACTAGTTCAGATTTACAGTGTACATTAATAGGACTTATTAAAAACACTAAAGACTCCCTCTTTATGTAATATGCCGTTCTTGTACACAACTCGAACTCCGTGTTTCTTCCAACAGCAGCTCCACACCGCGTGCCTCGAACTCCCTTCAGGCCTGAACTCCCTTCAGAAACGCGGTTGATCTCCCTTGAGATCTATACAGCAGATCTGTATATATTGGCACACACAGCGATGGCACAGTGCAACGATGGCACAGTCCTGCTCCGCAGAACGCCTTGGCAAAACTTCGATGCTATGAAGTGGTTTTTCTCCCAAATAATGCCCGCGGTTCTTGTATGTCTTGGAGGCTTATATAGCCACGAAAATAAGCCCTAAGACCTAACTTGGGCCCTAAGAAATCAATTTAACTAGGTAATAGAATCCTAGTTGATTTCTACTTCTATTCTAGATAAGTACAAAAGATACCTAACTAGAATAAAATACATGGAAATAAATCTAAGTTCTAATAGAAGTATATAAGAATAGGACTCTAATAAATTCCAAAATAAATATGGAAAACAAATCTTTGCCAATCTTTTAATTCCAAAACTTGGCGGATTTCCTCGATCTTCAATAACCGGAAATATGGCGCCAACAGGACTTATTAAAAACACTAAAGACTCCCTCTTTATTTAATATGCCGTTCTTGTACACAACTCGAACTCCGTGTTTCTTCCAACAGCAGCTCCACACCGCGTGCCTAGAACTCCTTTCTGGCCTGAACTCCCTTCAGTGACGCGGTTGATCTCCCAAGAGATCTATACAGCCAATCTGTATATGTTGACACATCCAACGATGGCACAGTTCTGTTCAGCAGAACGTTTCAGCGATTCTTCAAAGCAACAGAGTGATTTTTCTCCCAACAAAAGTGTCACGGTCTTTGTGAGGTGAGGAGCCTTATATAGGCGTGAGATTGGCCTCAAAAGACCTGTCTTCCAAAGGAACCGAATAACTAGGAAACATAATCCTAGTCAATATCTAGTTCTAATCTAGATAACTATAAAAGATTCCTAATAAGAATAAAGTACAAGGAAATAAATCTAAGTCCTAAAGTATTACAAAGGTAGGACTCTAAATTTCCAAAATAAACATGGGAACAAATCTTTAGCCAATCTTCACTTCCCAAGTGAGGCGGATTTCTTCCTTCGTGGAAATCTGGCGCCAACAATAGTGTTATACCAACTCAATTTCTACTGATCTACTCCAACCATATCATCTAAAATTTAGCATTTTATTATGTATTATTAGGAGATACTATATATAATCACCAAATTTCACTTTTACGGTGGCATGGGGTTTGTATTTATTTGTTGATGGTTTATTGATTATTTTAATATTATTTCCTTTAGCATTTGTCTACAGTAGATAGTATATATACCACTTGGAGGTATGGTTTATTGATTATTTTAATACTATTTCCTTTAGCATTTGTCTACAGTAGATAGTATATATACCACTTGGAGGTATGATTTTACCTAGCCAGCCACAATTTAGTTACTCTGTTGGAGCTCGTTTTTTTTGTGCATAAATGATATAATGCTATATTTATAGATGATAGGTACAATTTAGCATCTCCTTTGGAGATGCCCTTACATGGGTACGATTTTCATGTCTCATAAATTAAAAATATCAAAGGCCTTATCGCAGTTGTTTCTTTATTTTTTCTTCAAAAAGATGAAATTTTCACTTAATATGCCTATTTTGTGTAGTGAAATTTTCCCACAAAAACCTTTGGTAAATCAAGAGGATACTGATCAATGCGATTTGTCTGGAACTTCTACCCGAAGCATATAGTTTGTAAAATGTTTAAAGCACATTGACTTGGCTATGGTGAATGGTCGAAATTCCTCGTGTTTACAGAGTATGCGACATGATCATCAGGTTTGAAAATAAATAATATGCAACATATCCAAACTTTTTGTGACGCATAAATTGTCTGAATATATTTTTTAACTCGTGTGATGAAAAAAAAAATTGTCACAATAAGTAAGTTGAGAGATACTTCTTGTGGCGATAACAATTTCTAGTGACAAAATGAATGTGTTGTGTGACGAAAATATCTTCATGAAAATATAAGAGTTGTGACGAAACTTTTTGTCGTCTAAGTTTTTTGGTGACAAAATTGTAAGTTGTTGTGACAAAAGAAATTGTCACACAATTTTTTTTTATGTAGTGTGACCAATAATACTGAAAGGAATCTCAACCAAACTTAGCCGTTAAGTATGTTAATACATTCATGATTATCTGGAATATTTTATAGCATAATACAAATGTTAAATTGGAACAAAAAACTATTTGGGATCCACGGGAGCGCCTTTAAAAAGAAGGTGAGTAAACCTCAAAGATATGAAGCCAATCACATCTTTTTCCCTCTCTCTTTAATAATATATTTATCTCGCACTTAAACTATTTATATCACCTTTGACAAAACTGACTTGACCGTCAGAGTGCTAACTCAGCATAAGTTCAGACATTTTTCCTCAGTTTTGCAGGCACATGTCTTTATCAATTTCCACGTCAACATAATCCTCTCATAAAAGACAATACAAAATCTCTATCCCACACCCATCTAAAATCAAAGTAGCAAAACTGCACCCCCATCAGTATTAAAAAAAATCAGGGTTTTTGAGTTTTAAATCATAAAAAAAAAATTAACTATGAATTTTTTAAGAAAAAACTAGCAAAGATATTAAATGAAGAACGAAATGATAAGTACACAAAGAAAAAAGTTAAATGCAAAGGCTAAATGATAAATGCAGATGGCCAAAATGTTGTTTGCAGATATGCGGGATTTGTGTGGGGTTGCAATTTTGGAATAGAATGTGAGGGGGTATCCACAATAATGAATGATGTTTGGATCTAGTTATGTTGAAGTGATATATTAAAGTCTATCTCAAACACAAGTTTTCGAAATGAAAAGAGAAAATTATTTGGGGAGCTTAACAAATATATCACTAGCTTTTCCATGCAAGGATTGGATTATTATCATTCTTTTCCACCAACTTTTCAAGCTCCTTCGTGAACACTTCCATGGCGTTTTTAGGTAAACAAATGTAAACAACTATTTCTTGTTATTTTTGTAGGCCATGTAAACAATCAATAGTTCAGGAACTAAACCAATGTTTTCTTTGGCCACGCCTCCATAAACGACCTTGCATCAGATACTCCATAACTCCCGACAAATGAAAAATGGGACACTCCTTTGATTATCATTGGATCTGCCACTGACTAGAGTTTTGCCATCCTCAAGAGCTCCATTGCATAATGATATGGATCTTTTGATAGCTTTCACTTGTGGTCGTGGTTGTGGGGTGAATGCAACAGTTCCCATAGTACCCATCAGGGTTGTGGGGTGAATGCAACAGTTCCCATAGTACCCATTGTTGGATTGAACCGTCTTCGAGCCCATATAGGATTCCAACCACTTCATTAGGGTGCAGAGAGAGGGCGATTGGTACAACATTGCCAGAGGCATGCTGTTACGACTTCAAACAGAAGGTACATCGGCGACAGATGGCTGCGGAGGGCGGACATCTGGTCAGTGCCGAAGGAGAAGGAACAGTGCACCACTTCGTTGAGTGTGGTCACGGTTCTTTGGATGTCGGGTATGTCTTTGTACTCGTGGTGCGTGCGTTGTAGATTTGTTTTTTTTTTTGAATTATTTTATTTTCACGCCGTTGATTGGTCAACATAGTAAAATTACTGTGAATACAATACAATAATATTTATGTCTTACACACTAATATTAAATATGTTTTACCATTTTTTTCAATTTTTTTTAACAACCAACACTATAATATTACCGTGCTAACAATAATATTACAATCTGAGACAGTTATAATGCCAAGACGAGACAATCACAATAATATTATTGTGTTAAGATCAATATTATCTGAGACAGTAATATTTTTTAGACCAAGACAATAAGATTATTGTGTTAACAATAAGATTATTGTGTTAACAATAATATTATTATCTGAGGAAACAATATCGCAGGCTAAGACAATATTAATGTTTCAGACAGTAATATTTAATGTTTTGAAAACTGGACCGAACAGGCTGGTTTAACTGGGAACCGTCCTACAGTGTGGTTGGGGTTAGACCATGAAACCGATGGAATCTAAAACTCGGAGCAAACAAGATAGAACTGGAAATTCGGAGGTTCAACCGAAAATCCGGAAACAGGAAAAAATAAACCGGATTTTTGTGAAAAAAAATTAAAAACACATAAAACAAATCGGATCCGCGATCGAGGTGGCTGGATCTAGTTAATAGTGACGGTAATGAACCAACTTGGGGCGGAGAAGCGTTTAAGGTAGCCGGATCTAATCGGCAACGGTGGTGGTTGACCCACTTTTGGCGGAGATGCATCTATCGACTT
>NW_012192981.1:82914-95414 GCF_000504015.1 Erythranthe guttata
AAATATGTAGTCCTAGAGGACTTTTTTTAGGGGAATGTTAAATGTGGGGTCCCACTTTTAGGGAGAGGGGTAAATTGGAGTAGGGTGGGCATATGGACCCCCATTGTTTAGGGGAGGGTTTTTTGGGTAAAGAGTACTACCAGATGCCCTTAAGCCACTAGTTTATTGTGAAAATTTTAGTTTTCAATTCTTGTAAAAAAGACTTTTATTTTATTTTCCATAAATATCTTATAGCAATTTTCATTAATCAACTTTCTTGAAACCATATATTTTCAAATATTAATTGTTATATCGTATTTTTCGACGGTATTGCATTTTTTTTATGTTTGCATTTTCTAACTGTTTTTACTTCAGCAAACAAAAAAAAAAAATTAACAATCAAAATAAATTTGCAATATATAATAGAAAACTGCAAATTGCAATTTACACATTAAAATAACATAAACAATAAATAATAACGGAAATAATAAACAGTAAACGGCACGCACAAACAATAAACAACAAACATAGTAAACACAAACAATAAACAACACTGCCCCTAGTGCATTTTTTACTCGAGCAATATGAAATAGTTTCAAAACACCAAATACAAAATAAAAGATGTTATAATAAACACCAAAAAACTAATTTTTGTATAGAAGCAAATTAGTATGTTAAGTACAAAATACATCAAGAGACAACTTTTCTGAACACATTTAATGTGGTGTTCTTTGAATTTATGTCGGTTGAAGATGTGAACAAGTGAAATGAGGTTTGAGTGAATATTGTGGGATTCATGGATCTTCTGTAATAACTTGCTCTGTGAGGACTTTGTTTGCAATCTAATTTTCTCTTGCTTTTTCTCATTTGGAAGACGTCAAAGAGTCTTTTAATGCTTTCTTTCTTTTTTCTTCTTTGACGTAGCTGTTTTAGCACACACAAAATAAAACTAAATAAGACTTTCAATTGCAAACAATAAATTGCAAAACTGAACAAAAAATAGTAAATTAAAAACAATAACTGCAATTACAAACAAGGAATTCAAAGTGCAAACAAGTAACTGCAAACAAGAAAATTTCAAATAGAAAATTACGAATAAGAAATTCAAAGTGTAACAAGCAACTGCAAATAAGAAAATGATGGTTCGATTGCAAACAAGTAACAAACTGCAAACAAATAGCAGGCCACATGAACATCCACGAAATAAAGAAAACAAGAACAACTAAACGCATTCTACAAGAACAATAAAAAAACAAAAACACGATGGTTCAATAATGCACAATAAAATGCAAATATCAAATAACAACACGAACAACAACAAATAAACATCAACAACCGATTGAAAAAAAAATGCAAACAAGAATGTAAAAAATTTGGTAAACAATCATACAAAATATAAATCGAAACCTTTAAAATGTGTGAATATTTACCTCAGATCGATGCTCCATTATCAACATTTTTTTCCCCTGAGATAAAAATACCAACAATGGGTCTTAAATCATCATCGAAACATCTAAAAAAATTGGATAAATAAAAAGGAGTTAGTCTTGTTCGTGTCATCGTAGTTGTCTTTTGTCTTTTGTCGAGTCTTCTAGTCCTCTTTTCTCTTATTCTTCGTTCTTTTGTTTAGAGTCAAAAATAAAAATAAATCAAATTTTGGGTTATTTGTTTTGAGTTTCTTTGAGTCTAAGTTAGGTTTTGTCTAGAGTTCAAAAAAAAAAAAAAAAAGGAAATAAAAAAAGAAAAGAAGAACGAATTTTTTTCTTTGTTTTTCAATTTCTTAGAGTCTAAGTTAGAGTTTGTTAGTGTCTAAAAAAAAATAAAAAAATTGCTTTGATCATGTCCGAGAAGGCCGGTTATTACGGAGAAAGAATTGAGCAGCGTAGGATGTCGTCAATGGGCAAACGCTTCCAACAACTCCAAGATCGGATAGAAGGAATTGTTACCCAACTAAAGGAACTACACGAAGATCGACATGTTCGAGGGCCATACATACGACGTGATGTTCACCAACCAGTTATACCTTATCCCGATAAAGAGGTAGATCCTGATGGAAATTTTGGTGTGAACGCTACAAAATTAAGGAGGGAGAGTATGGGACGAGGGTTCATATTTGAAACTTCGAGCCGAGGATACTTTGGTCGAGAAAGAGATGGGGTAGATCGAAACCTCAGCTCAATGAAATTGACTATACCATCTTTCCAAGGTAAGAGTGATCCTGATTCGTACATTCAATGGGAAAGAAAGCTTGAGCTCGTATTCGATTATCATTATTATTCCGAGAAGAAAATGGTGAAGCTCGCCGTCGAAGCGTTCATTGACTATGCAACTACTTGGTGGGATCAATTTGTCTTCACTAGGCGCCACTGTGGCGAACCACCAATTGAAGATTGGGAGTCCATGAAGGCAATCATGAGAAGGAGGTTCGTCCCTTCACAATATTATAGGGACTTACAATTGCAAAGGTTGAGGCAAGCTACTAAGTTAGAAGAACGGAGTTCGCCGCGGTGGGAGTCACAAAGGAGTTCTCCAGCGAGCATGGTGAGAGAATCGTTACAAAAGCCTAAAAGAGAGAAATCAAAAACCGAGCAGCAATTCAAGACTAGTGTCCAAGCAAACAATTCGTGAACTTGTGGTCCAACATTGAGGATGATTCTGCAAAGGAGAAAAAGATTATTTACGTGTCACCACCTCAGGGGAATGATAACATTGAAATTCCCATGGAGAAAAATGTTCTAGACATCGTGGAAAGCATTGGTGTAAAAATTGAAGGGATGCAAGACGATATTGTTGAGTTGCAACCCAAGGAGGATGAAAAGTGCAAAACCGCCCCACCAGTTGAAGAAGAAATTGAAGGTTCGGATTCGAGGACGAATCCTTTTGAAGAGGTGGAGAATGATATGATCCAACCAAGCATCGAAGTTAATGCCGAGCTAAGCAAAGTGCAAACTCTCAGTGTGAATGTTGATGAGATGGCGGTGCCTAGAGAGATGCTTCAATCATTCTCTATAGAGAGGTTGAACGCATTGGAACTTCAAGCTACAAAATACCTGCGTTCATATACAAATCAATGGCTGCTAGATAGTATGTTTGGCGATGTGGTGCAGAGATGTATAAGTTCGCTACCAAACAGAGAGATCGATCTTGTTTACACTCCTTATGATATTTGTCCGGATTCGAGGACGAATCCTTTTAAAGAGGGGGAGAATGATACGATCCGCACAAGCTCCAAGACAAAGAATTGGAAGAAGAGAAAGCGAGTGAGATTAATGGAGCCGTTCGTGTTGGGATTGAAGAATAAAGTCTTGAATCAGGCCTTTGAAGAGTCCATGGTTTGGAATTGGAAGAAAAGAAAGAGAAGAATTCGTTGGACAAGTCGAATTCCATGCATCCGAGATTCTCGCCTATTCTAGCCGAGTTTACCATTCGAGTTATAACTCTCGCATGTGAAGTCCATTTAAGCTGATTCAAAATGATTCGGAAAGCTAACTGAAAGATCTACAACTTTTATGTTTTGAGCGAAGAGATATTCGAAGTGGAACATTGTCGAAATTGAGCTTTAATTGCATGCACGTGCACAACACAATGTCGCGAGTTAAGAAGGGTGATCGAGAAGTCGACTTGAAGATCAAGTTATCTTATTTAATTATGCACGTTTTTTATTTAGGTTTTATTGTGTTTTTTATTATTTTAGAGTCTTTTATGGTTAGAATTTGCTTATTTATTTATTTCCTTATTATAGTTTAGGTAGGAGTCCTTTTCCTTGTGAAAAAAGGAGTCTTTTTAGATCTTATAAATAGGTTGCCAATTTGGCTTATTTTACAGGACGGATTTTGATGATTTAATTGAGAATATTCTCTTTGGTTCTTTAAGAACTCTTCGAACATATCGGTGGATTCCGTTTGTTCACCCCGACTTATCAATCGATCTTTCACAATCGATTGTGGCATCTTCACATACCAAGGTTCTTGCCTCTTTATAGGCAACGGGTCGCGGTTCCACCTTTTGAATGTTTGTTTTTGGATGTTTTCGATCTTGCTTCCGCGTAAGGTATTAGGGTCTCGTAACAAGTTCTACGGGGTTCGTATCAGGAATGATAAACAAACAACAAACGAACACAATTTTTTGTTGTTTTCTGCTTTTGCGTTGGAGAAGATGAAAGAAATATAAAATAGTATTTTGGGATTTAAAGATTTGCAACGATGTTTTCTCGGGAGAAAAAAGTGGAATTAAAACCTCTATAAAATTGACTATTATTTGGAGATTTTTATTTTCCATATTTTATTAGGGGTATTTTAGACACTATAAAAATAATAAATATAATAAAAATAGGGAATTAGTAGTTGGATTTATACATAAAAAATCTCTTATAGAATGACCTATAGCAAATTGCCCTACTTATAAATGAGGAATCTTATGGCAGTTTCTTCCATTTTCTAAGAGACAAAAATACCCTTAGGCAAGTTCAGATTTTGAAGGAAAATTGAGTAATATAAATTGATTGTTAATTATTATAAATTAATATTAACTTATGACATTAAATAACTATATTATTAAGTATTTTTCCAAATATAGTATATATGGGCAAGTTTAAACTAATAGATCAATTTATGTAACAAAAAATCTAGATGCACGTAAAATAGAATTAACGAAAATAATAATACCACCGTGAAATTTTAAAATTATTTTTAATTATCGTAACATATATCGTTATCTAAAATATAATTAAAAGAACTCTTCATTGAATTAATTAGTATCAAATTTCTTCAGTTGAAGAATTTTTATCACTTTCCGAATTTGTATCTATGTTTACTAATAAAAAAATAGTTTATAAAATTCATAATTTTATCTATGCCAATCAATAACAACTATATGTAAGGTTAGAAGTATGAGTAATATAAATAAATAAATAATTAGTTTAATTTATTTATAAAAATAAATTGTAATCTTTCATTGAATAAATTTTTCATAATTCAGGAATACTCAATTATTGATAAAGAAAACTATCTTATTCCTAACGACTGTTCAACTAATTCCTAATGTATTTATTAATATTTAATTAATAGCAACTTTATTGAACTCAGAATTTGTATAGTCTGAAGTCTTTAATGTACATTCATGATACCCCAAACAATTTTTGTTTAAATAAAACGGCACAAAAGACAAAATAACATATGTTTTTTTGTAATCTATTTCATGCTCTAGACATTAAAAAATAAGGTTACACTATGATCCACCACGACACCACCACCTACGACCATAAAAACTGTGGAGAATCAGACATGAACCACCGGTGGCTACATAGCATCTTACATCGATTTTTCAAGAGATAGTTGTTTGCATTTTGCGGTTTCAATAATGGCCAGCAATGCCGATATGCACGGTGACGGTAATGAATTTAATAATTATTAGACAAATTACAAAAAAATCACTGATGTAAGGTCTAATTATAAAAATCCCCCTTATTTTGGCGTATTACAAACCCCCCTAGGTATGTTGTCGTCTTACGTAGTCTTCCTATATATGGTGATACTTTTAACGGAATCTTTTTTATTCCATGAAATATTCATCTGAAAAGGTCATTTCGGCCTTTGTTGGGTAACTGTAAGCATATTAATTACTTAGTGGACAAAATGTAATATAGTTAAATAAAACCGTAATTACTTTTAATTTTAAAAATGTAATGTATTTCTTAAGTTTATAATTATTAAAATAAAAAAATATAAGAATTAAACCTATCTTGTAACATTAAAAGTTTTTATTTGTATTGTATTTGTTTTGTTTACAATTTCATAATTATTTGTTCAATAAAATCGATTTGACATATTTTGGAAACATAGTCCCATATTTCTTATTTTAGGTTAAAAATATTTTCATTATGTTTTAATAAATTTCTAACAATATTTCAGTTTTAAACAAATAAAATGCAAAAAATATATATTAAATATGAATACATTATGAAAAAAATATATTATTTTATTCGTCAAAAGTAACACCACAAGGGGATTGTGCAAGACGGCGAGGGGGGGGGGGGGGGGGGGAGAGAAAATAAAATATGGGGGATTTTATTAATTAGACATTACTTCGAGGGTTTCTTGTAATTTAGCATTTATTATTTTTCAAATAAGAAGGGTAAAACGGACAAGATACATTTTCTATGAATTTAAACGGTCAAACGTTGGTCAGAAGGGGAATTTTTTCATTACACACACATGAATGATTTTTT
Source organism: Erythranthe guttata (assembly GCF_000504015.1). The sequence goes on from NW_012192981.1 coordinate 89,120, forward strand.
TTTTTTTAATTAGCCTTACCTCGTGGGGTATTTATAATTTGCCCTTATTATAAAGAATGCATGTAAAAATTATTTATTAATTATTTGTTATTTTATATTTTTATGTTGGCTTCTATATATTCATTTCTTAAGTAAATGATTTGACTTCAAATTTTCTAGATTACGTAAGTTTTTGTTGACAACAACAAATATAATAACACCTGAGGCTGGACTCAAATTGTAAATTTGGAGGCAAATTCTTAAGATCTCAATACTTACAATTTTAATTGATAAATTTGATAGGTTTCCGTTATATTGTTTCTTCAATAATTGAGGATTTTTTAATTAATTTTGGAAGGTTTATTTCCAGTTTGCACCCTCGAGATGTAGCATTATGGAACTTTGCATCGCCACAAAAAAAAAATAATATCCCGTTCACCCCAATATAAGTTTTAAGGTTAATGAAGATAATTTTATGTTTTAGTATCATTTATAAATGCAATTTTTCTTTTATGTGATAAATATAATTCAAAAATAGAATTATGATAAATAAATCACAAATTTGTTGAATATGTACCACTTTTTCGGAATTGGTAAAATATTGATGATTTTTTTTTGTATGAAACGATATTTTTATGTAATTTTGTGAAGAACTAGTTGAAGGATGGAAAAGTAAAATACTTAATACTTTGTACACATAAAATAAATATTTTTGTATGGGTGTAGTCATCAATGATATTTGATCTTTGCAATAGTATATATTTTTGTGGTGTAAAAGTTAAATTGTTTAGTTATCCCCACCATTCAACCATTTTCTCACAAAAGTACTTGAAATTTTTCGTAAATTATATATATATATTTTGTTACTAAAGATCAACAAAACAAATAATTTACTTAGAAAATTTTGCTAAAACAATTGTGGTGCAATGTGAATGAGTAGTTACCTTTTGAGAGTGTAAAGTGCTATTTTTTTTTTTCGGGGGTGTAAAGTGTCGAATGTTGTATTTTGAGTGCCAAGTGGAATAATTAAGTCATTTCAGAAGGAGAAAAAAATAAAATGAAGTTATAAAATCTTCACAAAATTTCAATTATTTTGGCTGACATGTTTAGGGTTTAGGGTTAACATATACCTCACTGCAAATATTATTAATTTACTCACTTTCTTGAGTTACAATTTCAATTTTGTCTTTCTCGATTATGAACACATGTGGTGGTAATAGATGTTTTCTTGTGTTACAATATATTACAAAATAAATTGAGGAAAGTTTGTATAAAAAATAATCACATCAGTGACAGCATTACTGCAATGATATTGATGAACCACAAAAAAATATTATTTCACCCACTCGAAAATTAGCAAGAAAAAAAAAAAGGTTCAGGGACAGGGATCAATGAAATCCATATTCTTGCAAACTTTTGAGATTTTTTCTTGCTTATTATGTGAAGGAGAAGTTTTCTTGACCAATTTATCAGGAACATCAATGTATTTGACTCTATTTCTATTCCAACTCCACATTATTTCGGTGGAGCAGTTGAACATCCAACTTTGTTTCATATCTTTTAAAAAAAATTAACTCAGTCCCCAAATTGTAAGGTTATTATTAAAATAAGGAGATATATTCGTAACTTACACTTTCACCCCTCAATTGGGATTTTCTTCATCGTTTCACCATTCCGCAATTTTAAAGGAGTTTTCAGGTAATGTTGCAAATTATTGTGATTAATTTTTGGAGTTCGCTTCAAGATTTGAAAGCAAAAATTAAGTTACAGAAAATAAAAAGTAATTAATGGAATCATGAATAAAAATACAAATAGAAATTATATGAATCTAAACATATTATATTATAATATTAAACAAAGCTAAGTTAAACTATAAATACCTTAGCTTTAACAATCAATGAATTCTATTTTAAAAAATAAAAATAATGACAATAATAACCTATCTATCCAAAAAAATATGATAGTGTTCCAAGAAGATCAAGTTGCAAAAAAAAAAAAAAAAAAAAAAAACTAATACAAATAAAAAGAAACGGGTAAATAACATTTTCCAATGATGATCGATATGGGAAAAAAATCAAGATGAAAGAAAATTAAAAATAAAATATTAAATAGAATCTTGTATATAAATATAAGTAGAAATTATGAATTTATACATATTGTAATATTAGACAAAGTTTGACTAATGGATAATATCAATATATTCCAAATAACTTCGATATTTTAATTTGTATTATTATTTTCATCGAATAATATGCCAAAAAAAAAAAAAAAAACTCCGATTAAATTGACACAAGACGTGCAACAGACGTCCACCTTCCTAGTATTATAAATAATACTAATTATTAATTACAAAAATTAATATAAACAGTTTAAAAAAAAGATTTGAGACAAAGTGCTTGGGCAAACTAAATGTATTGGCAACAACTTTTAATTCGTTGCCCCGAACTTTCCGTAACAAATAAAAGACAACAAAGCTAGCAACGACTTATTTTCGTTGCGAATGGAATTAGCAACGAAATTATATACTTTCCACAACGAAATTCGTTGTAGCCAAATGCGAACTTTCTTGTAGTGAGAAGTTGCAAAAAACAAAAATAAAAAACTAATACATATAAAAATAAACGGGTAAATAAAATTTTCCAATGATGATCGATGTGGGAAAAAAATCAAGATGAAAGAAAATTAAAAAAATATTAAATAGAATCTTGGATATAAATATAGGTAGAAATTATGAATCTATACATATTGTAATATTAGACAAAGTTTGACTAATGGATAATATCAATATATTCCAAATAACTTCGATATTTTAATTTGTATTATTATTTTCATCGAATAATATGCCAAAAAAAACGCCGATTAAATTGACACAAGACGTGCAACAGACATCCACCTTCCTAGTATTATAAATAATAATAATTATTAATTACAAAAATTAATATAACTAGTTAAAAAAAAAAAAAAAAAGATATGAGACAAAGTGCTTGGGCAAACTAAATGTATTGACAACAACTTTTAATTCGTTGCTCCGAACTTTCCATAACAAATAAAATACAACGAAGCTAGCAACGACTTATTTTCGTTGCGAATGGAATTAGCAACGAAATTATATACTTTCCACAACGAAATTCGTTGTAGCCAAATGCGAACTTTCTTGTAGTGAGAAGTTGCAAAAAAAAAAAAAAAACTAATACATATAAAAAGAAATGGGTAAATAACATTTTCCAATGATGATCGATGTGGGAAAAAAATCAAGATGAAAGAAAATTAAAAAAATATTAAATAGAATCTTGGATATAAATATAAGTTGAAATTATGAATCTATACATATTGTAATATTAGACAAAGTTTGACTAATGTATAATATCAATATATTCCAAATAACTTTGATATTTTAATTTGTATTATTATTTTTATCGAATAATATGCCAAAAAAAAAAAACCCGATTAAATTGACACAAGACGTGCAACAGACGTCCACCTTCCTAGTATTACAAATAATACTAATTATTAATTACAAATATAAATAGTTTTAAAAAAAAAAGATATGAGACAAAGTGCTTGGGCAAACAAAATTATACAAGGTCATAGGCGTGAAGTCAGTAGTGTGAGATAAAAGTAGAAACAACACCAATTTTAAATTACCAAAATTAATAGAATAACTAAGAAATTAAAAAAAAAATCAAAAACCCGATTGAATCGGTCCAATCGTAACCACATAGCTTGTCCAATTCTATGTCCAATCCAGTTCAGAAAATATTGGTAATATTTGCAATCCAACACAATAATATTACTGTGAAACAAAGTAATATTGGGTGCATGGAAAGTTTTGTGACCATAGTTCAAATATGGTTGTGATTCATATGGGTTGCAATGGTGTTTGTTTTGTAATAGTTTTACAACAATTATATTATTTGCATGATGGTTACATGAACAATTTTGGAATAGTTTTACAACAATTGTCTTTTTTCTTTTCGTCAAATAGTCGTCCATGAATTTATGTAGGTATTAAGATGGGATGAAATGATTAATCATGGATTTGGACTTTCGGTGAGTTTGTGAAGACTTGAAAAAATTAATATTTTTTAGTAGCGAAAGTAATAAGACTAGTGTTTTGTGGATGGAAAAATTACTTCTGTTTTTGTTTTTTGTCTTACTTACAATTATCTCTAGCACTCCATATTTACAAGATGACTCTTCGACTCTTAAAAACTCTCGAGCAATGATGAAAGTGAGGAGTACATTAATCTTCTAATAAATTTACAAGATGACTCTTAGACTAACAACTCTTATAAATCTAATTTAATATATACATAGGAAAATCAAAAGACAATTGTCTAGATACATCTAGACAACGGTGCTTCAAATTCACATTTATTCCAACATTCAATCCCCCACTTATTCCAACATGAATTCCCACTTCTTCCAATATTGAATTGCCACTGATTCCAATATTGAATTCACATTAAGTCCACTTATTCTGAGACTTCTACCAGGGCACATCAAAAGAAAATTTTACATCATCCCTCACCTTTATCATTACCCGAGAGTTTTTTTTCTGTTGCATCGAACAATAAGAGGTGACATAGTGGGTACATACTTCTTCTCTGCTTACCATCATACATAGGAGCCATGATTTTTGTAATATATGCAAGTTTTCATCGTTTTATTGTGGTTTCAAGTTTGTGGAACTAATTTTGCTTTTTTTTTTTAGATTTTCGGGGTTCCAGGATAAGTTTTTGAGTTATGGACTAGGAGAGAATATGGGTTAAGAATCTTGGATTACATAGGTGGGTTCAAAGTTTGGTCTCTTTAGAGTTTCTTGGACTGTCGACGATCTAATCTTAGATGCCGATGAGATGATTTTTGATTAAGTTTAGGTCTAGGCCGAATAAGAAAATTGAGTAAATTGAGAAGCCTAATAATCCTCAAGAAATTGCGTAGACAAATAGTTTGGTCCCTCCAAAACTAGTATGATGCTTCGTTACGTTGTTTATTCTCGTAAAATTCAGTCTTCTGATTTATAATATTATGCTATTTGTTATCATGAAATTTATCTTTTGATTCTTAATTATATATTGGGATGCATGCATGTTGAATTCAATTAGACGAATTGTTGAGAATAATCATGATTTTCTTTCATTTTTTCAAAATATGACCATGATTCATGTGATTGTGATGCATTTTGATGGAATATGTGGCATATGTTCATATAATTAGATAACATATCCAGGGACTACTATTTTCTGCTCTAAAAAAAAAGAAAGTCTCTCTATTAGTGAGAACCCTCTCCAACATTATTTTAAATGCAAAGTACAAATTACATTCTGAACTATGTGGGTTGTACCAATTTGCTAGCTTGAACTACAAAACGTCTCAAATACCCCCTCCATTTAAATTTTGTATGTAAATGCTGATATGGCACTTTGACTTTATGATTTCTAGCCAATTTTTTCCATCGTGGACATTTTCTGACTATTTGCCCCTCTATTCATATATATATATATATATATATATATATATATATATATATATATATATATATATATTATTACAGGTGACAATGTATGGCTGCAGTTATCTGCAGTTATGTAGTCAGTGACTTGGGCGTAAAAGCAGTTGCCCGTCGAATTGCTAACAATATAGTAAGAGTTGGCACATTTGTCTATACCGTATTCAACAAGTAATATAGCATGGATCATTGGCACTTAATTTGGTTTTAATTTATGTCCACAAGAGATCTTACAATCCGACCGATACTCGGTTGTGTGCCAATAACTTTCAGTACTTTGGTCAATGAAGCATTAATCAAGTTCAACACATTGGTTATCCGAAATCAGGAGAGCTATGGTACTGATGTAGGTTGTGGTATCCCCTTATACAGTTGTCGAGCCTCCAATGTTATCACATATCCCTTTATATATTTATATCTGATCGAGGTGTTAGACAAGTAACAACCTCGGTTATGGCTTGTATGGTGTATATCTCGACCGTCATATTTTTTTGTGAACCTAGTCAATGAGCTCTTGAGGAGCAACACAAAAGAATTCCTATCTGCATGTTGAATTTTTAGCTTACAACTGACTACATCAGTTGTTTCCATGGTCCAACAAGTTTTGGAATCTCCTTGCTCTTGGATGGGGAATCGAAGCGATTCTTTACCAACTCCAACAACAGGCGGACTTCTTAAGGGCTGGATTCATCAGAGGCTTTCGACTCGATGGTGTCGTATGCCTAGAAGCAACATGATGTTTCCAAAGCAGTACGCCAATTATAATCTTGATCTTCATGCTTACTACCTTTGTCTATTTTTGGA
>NW_012192981.1:97914-113336 GCF_000504015.1 Erythranthe guttata
TTTTCGAATTTTCTTTTTATGAATTTTTTCCCGGCAGGTTAAATGATGTTTACATTTTTTTTTTACTTTTTTTTTTAAACTATTTTTCATTAATTTTGTTGTCTTGTCCTGCAATATTACTGTCTGAGACAGTATTATTGCAGGACAAGACAATAAAATTATTCACAAAGACAATAATATTATTAGTCTGACTGTAATATTACTATCTCAGACAATTCTATTGTGGTTTAACATAATAACATTAATGTATTAATTAATTTTATCGTTTTGGCCTGCAATATTGTTGTCTCTGACCGTATTATTACTGTTTGGGACAATAATATCCTTACCAACACATAACTCATCAGTTTAGTGTTGGTTGACCGCCATTACTGGTCATTTTGTTTTCTATTTTGTCTTAATCCTACTATCGATTTTTTATTTTTTTATTATGATTATGTATTCTTTTATTTTTTTATTATGATTATGTATTCTTACTACATGTTTTATTTTCATCACCTGTTTCAAGTACAAACTTTGATTGATCTGATTCCCATTGCATCAGAAAGACAAGAACATGTTCTATAACTTTGATGTTATATACTTGCTGAAATTTTATCTTGATCATGTTCAAAAGTCGTACTCAATATTATTTTTGAGGGTAAATAACATTAAATCGCCTAAACTTTGTCCGTTTTTGCGAATTCCAATGTCACCTGAACTCAATAAGTTGTGCCACATTGCCTTTTTTTTCTTCTTATTTCAGGCCAAAATGGCCGGAAGTAGGCACACGCGCATTGCACAGGTCATTTTGAAGGGCATTTTTGTCTTTTCATTTAACATGCCCTAATTTGCTCCAATTTTCCCTCAATTTTCATTAGTTGGCCGAGAAATAGGTAGATGTTCACGGTGTGCTCCGCCATTGTCGTTGAGGAGTTTAATAATGGAGGTTATCCGAATCTGGATGTCGGCCCGAAATATTCCACCGAGAGAGAGAGAGAGAGAGAGAGAGAGAGAGAGAGAGAGAGAGAGAGAGAGAGAGAGTCGATGTTTGTGTGGATAAAAATAAACTAAAAAAAAAAAAAAAATGGGGTTGGTTTTGTTGATAATTCTTCAATTGTTGGTCGGACAGATATGAAGAAGCAACAATTGCTTTATATAAGTGCCATGACAGAGCTGTTAGATCTGTAATTATTTTAGTACGTCACGTAAACTGAGCAAGGGGTTGATCCATCGGCAATCCCTCCGACCCTCAAGTCAGGTGTATGGATAGACAAAGTTGTAGATAGAATACAAGCAGTAATATAGAACGAATATTGAACGTACCTTAATAAATGAGTTAGAATCTTCATTTATACCTCGTTGATTGGGTTGGAGTTGGTTAGTTAAGATGGTCGGGCTCAAACCTTATCCGAAGCTAATTGGACCTTCGTTGTAGTGTCCTTTAAGTTTGGCTCGTGGCCCAATAAGTTAAGAAATTGTATGACTATTATCTGTCCCAAAAGTAATCACAGACATACATGGACACACACACCTTCACTTAAAATCAAACCAAAATTTCAATTCAATTTTCAGTTGTGAGATCATCAACAGTTCAGTTGTAAGAAAACTATATTTTCTTTAAAAAAAAAATTATCACTAAATTATTTAATTTATGGATCTTTTAATGTAACTGATTGAAAATATTTGGAAGAAAATATGATTTTCAGATAACTTGATAACTGAATAGCTGAATGATTTTTTTTCGTAAAATATTTTATTTTGATAAAAAAAATTAATTTTAAATATGTTGATGAAATGTAATTTTGCACTTTATAGTTTCAAAATGATTGATGAATAAAAACAATAGTTGACATTTGGCATTCAAAAACATATCACAAAAATATTAAATTGCATGATTTAGTTTTAAAAACTCATTTGGGATGCACTATGCATGATTTATTCATGTGTTTCGAGGGTGATAAGTGTAAAAATGGTATATTTCAAGGGTGCAAAATATGATTAAGCCTAAAATAAATTAATAATATATAATAATAAATAAAGTATCTCTTGTATATCAAATACATAAATAACTACACTATAATTATGGAATTAATTCCTTCTGAGATTATTTAAATTTTCTCTCTTTTATGCTTTGAATTAGTTACTCTTTTGAATGGATTTTTATCATGTTCAAGATTTACACACAATTGCTATCAAACTTGTGCAAATATATAAAGGGGTTTTGTGCACAAGTCTCCGATCAACCATCTTTATTATTCTAGGTTCAAATGTTATATCTCTTTCGTCAATAAACACATCCATTTAATATGTATTATAAATAAGGGCAAATAGCAAATAGGCCCATGACAAAGGCACTTAATTCAAAAGGAGACATCCAACTTTTTTGTCTTCAAATATTTTCAGCTCATTCAAATTTATTTGCAAATAAGGAAAACCCTTTTATATATACCAAAACTACCCTCGATTCATTGAAACCCAAATCAACTTCAATTTCATGATTTACACCCCCAATTTAGTCCAATTTTACCAATTAACCAATATTGATCATAATTTCAATTTTGACCCGCACATCCCCGGAGACCGCCGGTCTCCGACGTTGACTCTTTTTCTTTCTTTTTCCGTTAGGTCAACCGCTGTTGAACGCCGGGTCTCCGGCGTTGACTTTTTTTTTTTTTTTCTTACAAAAATATTTTAATTAATATTACTGCGTTGGCTGCTAAATTACTGTCTCCAGCAGTTATTTAACTGTTGGAGACAGTAATTTAATTGTTAATTGACCTTTTTTTTTCTTAAACAAATATGTTAATTAATAATACTGTCTTAACTGCTAAATTACTGTCTCCAACAGTAATTTACTTGTCTGAGACAATAATATTATTGTATTAATTAATTTTATCGTCTTGGCCTGCATTTTTGTTATGTTCGACTGTACTATTACTGTCTCCAACCGTAATATTAGTGTCTTATGCAATAATATTATTGTTTGGGACAATAATATTAATAATATTACTGTTCGGAAAAATAGTATGCATAATATTACCGTCCAAACAGTAATATTACTGTATGAGACAGTAATTTAACAGCCAAGACAGTAATATTAACTAAAATATTTTTTTAAGGAAAAAAAAAATTCAAAAAAAAAAAAAGTCAACGCCGGAATCTGGCCGGGAAAAAAAATTCACAAAAAAAAATTCTGAAAAAAAAAAAAATTCAAAAACTTATTAAAATGGGGGTTAATGTGATATATTTGTTTAAATTCGGGGTATTAAGGAAGTTTGAGCATAATGGATTTAATTGATAAGAATTATATTATATGCAGGGTATTTTAAACTAAAGACGGGGATGAGTTTATTTGAAATACCATTTTTTTTTTTAATTTCAGAATTTTTTTTTGCCGCTGGTCTCCGGCGTTGAATTTTTAATTTTTATTTTTTTTGTGGTCTGTTTTTTCCACCGCCGGTTCCGGCGTTGACTTGTTTTAGTGGTTTTTTTTTATGCCCGTCGCTAAACGTTTACCATAGTTGTGCTGTCATTAACAGTAATTATACTGTCACTAACAGTAAATTAACGTAATGATACTATCGTTGACAGTACATTAACGTAATTGTACTGTCGTTGACGGTACAATTAGAGTCAACGACAATATTATTACTATTATTTTGGTCATTTTTTTTCATTTTGTTTGATTTGTTGACAAGTTAACGTAATTATATTACTGTCGTTGACAGTAAAATAACTATAAACACAATAATATTACCGTCAATCAAATCAATATTATTATTATTTTTTTTTTGGGTTTTTTGTTTTGAGTTATAGAAGAAGTAACGTAATAATATTACTGTATATTATTGTAATATTACTGATTGTAGACACAATAATATTACTGTGATTGATGGTAATATTACTGTTTTTACAGTAATATTACTGTCAACCATAGTAATATTAATTCTTTTGGCTTTTTATTATGTTTACCTTTGTTGAACGGTTAACTTATTAATATTACTCTATTACACAATAATAATGAATTTTGTTGTCTTAATATTGTTGTGCTAGAGATTAATATAGCAATATTATTCTGTTAAACTGTAGTATAGTTAATTTTACTGTGTTTAACAGTAATATTGTTAATATTACTGTCAACCACAACAATATTGTTGTTTAAAAGGGGGGCAAAATGATTTTAAAGAAAAAGAAATCGAAAAAGTCAACGCCGGAAACCGGCGGCAAAATCAAGAAGGAAAAAAGAAATCAATGCCGGAGACCGGCGGTCAACGGCGGCGACGGACGAAATTGTCCATAAAATTGTGTTTTGGGTCAAAATCGAATAATTTGTGAAATTTACTGTCAAATTGGGATTATATTAAATTAAATGATGAAATTGGAACATATTAAATGTGAGGGGATATTTTAGTCTTTTACAAACCTATGGACCATGTGTGAATTTTTTTGTAATTTTTTTTTATCTGAACCCCTTAGGAATAAATACTCATTGATAGCCTTATTTGTAAAGTGCCCATATATAAAAGGACTAATGAAATTGGATTAGTATTAAAATAGTGTAAAAAAGGAAAAGAGATCATATTGATTATATTGTTTTACGTATATATATTTGGGCTTTAATTACTATATATACACAAGATCCGTTCTTAAATTTATAAATATTCTTTCACATGCATGAGGTGAATATAATCCTAAAGTATTCAATTCTTTTGCAGAAGAATTTGTGTATTTTATAACAATTATAAATTGTATAGCAGCACAAACTATAAAGCCAGTTTATGACTTTAGAACTTTTACATAATAACAGAAGGCCACAAATGAAGATTGCAAAGTTGTTTTCAATTCTATGGGTTGTTGTTCTCTTGTTATCATGTAAACTATTTCAACTTTAATCACCCATAATACAATAATTATAGGGGTATTTTTAACCAAGGATTGGGTAACTGAAAATCCTATGAACTTAGGCTAAATTACAAAAGAAGAAAAAAAAACTCCAGTTAGCCGCGATTATTAAAATTCCCCCGAAGTTTGTTTTCTTCTTACAGCGAACCCCATAGGGTGCAATTTTCACATAATCTTTATGAGTCAATGGAATATTGCCTGAAAAATACCGATTGTATCTCTATAGACGTGATATCTCTTTATGCTACGTTCTTTTCTAAAGACAAAAATTACCCTTAGAGGGACCTCCTTTACACGGAATTTTTATTCTTCTTAAACAACACTGTTGAATTTGAATGCCTATCAAAGTCCACTCATCTGTTGAGACAGACTACATGTTACGACATTAAGTGACGTAACAGAATTGTTGTGTTGTCACAGTAATAAATCTACGAAAAGCAGAATAAAGAACACAACAATTTAATGTGGTTCGGATACAAACGTACCCTACATCCACGAGGACTTGCAAAACTAGTTCAGATTTAAGTGTACATTAATAGGACTTAATAAAACACTAAAGACTCCCTCTTTATGTGATACGCCGTTCTTGCACACGACTCGAACTTGTTGATAATCAAAGAAATTCCTCATCCGCACTCTTGGACTTCCTCCAATGTTGAACTTCCTTCAAACGGCGGATCGACCTCTCCCGAGATCTTTTAAGCACTTCTCCCGAAACGCCGATCTTCTTTATGGCCTGGTAGAAGAAACCTGTTCTGTTGCCACACCAGTCGTGCAGACAGGGCTGCAGCACGGGCTGCACCCTTCAAAGCCTTTATGCTGGGATTTTTTCTTTTTAAAGCTCCATCGGACTCATATGAGGTTGAGGGCCTTATATAGGCACGAAATCACCACCCTAAACCTAACTTGGGCCCTAAGAAATCGATTAACTAGGTAATAGAATCCTAGTCGATTTCTACTTCTATTCTAGATAAGTACAAAAGATACATAACTAGAATATAATACATGGAAATAAATCTAAGTCCTAATAACAATATTACAAAAATAGGACTCTAATTAATTCCAAAATAAACATGGAAAACAAATCTTTGCCAATCTTTAATTTCCACGTATGGCGGATTTCTTCAATCTTCACAAATAGAAATCTCGTGCCAACAATCTCCCCCTTTGGCATAGATTGGTTAGAATCCATGTTTAACAAATTTGTATCTTTAAAAAGTAGTATAAAGAAATGTTACGTCTACGGGTAGAATTGGCATTCTTCGTGCCAATAGTCCATGGGCTCAAAAAGGTTCTGTGGAAAATTACACCCTAAGTTGATGTAAGACGGAAACAAATGTCGGGGAATTTTGATAATTACGGATAGGTGAAGTATTTTCGTAATTTTGCGTAAGTTCGCAGAGATTTTTATAATTTACCCAATAATTTATGAGAAATAATAATATTATAACAAAATCAATTTTTTTGTTTTGATTTTATTGGTTAAGGGCATAGGCAACTGTAGTGAACAATGTGAAACGAGGTTTGGTGGGATTGGTGAAGAATCAACCACCTTATCAACTTGTGCGTGCTTCTTTAACTGCCATTGATTATTCATTGGAATTTAACCAATAAATTTTATTATTGGTAGTTTTTTTTTTCTCCCTTTTCTCTTTCTAAATAAGATGGAGATCATATAGGATTAGAGATATTGGAACGGAATTTTCGAATTTGGAACTGATACGAACCCCGTAGAACTTGTTACGAGACCCAATACTTTACGCGGAAGCAAGATCGAAGACATCAAAAAACAAAGGATTCAGAATGGCAGAAGCAAGGAATAATGACCCCATAGCTTTAAAGAGCTAGAAACCATTATTATCTAGGTGAATTATAATATTGACCCGTGGTTATAAAGAACCAGAAACTAATATTATGGCACTAAGAAAATTACAAGAATTCACTTGTAAGATCCCGAAAATTGTTGTAGAGCGGCGAAGGAGAATTAATCTCACCAAATACTCAAGTAATCATTAAAATTTGTCCATCAAAATAAACCAAATGTGCAACATATTTATATGATCTAAAAAGACTCATTTTTCACAAGGAAAATGACTCCTACCTAATCTAAAATAAGGAAACTTATAAATAAGCAAATCCTAATTATAAAAGACTCTAAAATAATAAATCCGAAATTAAACGTGCATAAATAAATTAGATGACTTGATCTTCAAGTTGACTTCCCGATCACCCTTGTAACCCGCGTAGACATTGGGGTGTGCACGTGCATGCTCTTAAAGCTCAATTTAGACACCGTTTCACTTTGAATCTCTCTTTGCTTACAACATGAAAGTTGTAGAACTTCCAACTGGCTTTCCATAGAAATTCGAATCACTTGAATTGGACGTCATATGAGAGAGTTATAACCCGAATGGTAAAACTGCCAGAGATAGGCGAGAATCTCGGATGCATGGAATTCGACATGTCCATCAAACTCTCCTCTTTCTTTTCTTCCAATTCATAAACAAGGACTCCTGAAAGGCCTGATTCAAGACTTTATTATTCAATTCCAACATGAACGGCTCCATTAATCTCACTCGCTTTCTCTTCTTCCAATTCTTCGTCATGGAGCTCGTGAGGATCGTATCATACTCCCCCTCTTTAATAGGATTCGTCCTCGAATCCGAACAAATATCACAAGGAGTACGTGTAAACAAGATCGATCTCTCTGTTCAGTAGCGAACTTACACATCTCTGCACTGCATCGGCGAACACACCATCTAGCAGCCATTGAAGTGGATATGAACGTGAGTATTTTGTAGCTTGAAGTTCCAATCCGTCAAAGTTCTGTATAGAGAATGAAAGAAGCATCTCTCAAGAGACCGCCATCTCATCAACATGCACAATGTTAGTTTGCACTTTGTTTAGCTCGACATTAACTTCGTTGCATGGTTGACTCGTATCAGGAACCGTATTTTCCGTTCCGATTTTCAAAGTTCAGATTTTCGGTTTTTTCGAATTTATTTAGAACGGAATCGGAATGGAAAAAATATTGTTTTCATCCCTCAAGTTTGCACTAATTTCAAATTTTGTCTCCCATGTTCACAAACTACACATTTGGTCCCTTATGTTTCAAAAATTCAACACTTTTAGTCATTTCCGTCAATTTTTTGTTAAAATAACATAATAAGGCGTGTGTCCATCACTGCCTTAACTAAAGGAGTAACGGTAAATTGACGACAATAGAAAAAAGTGTTAAATTATTGGAACATGAGGGACCAAATTAATATGTATTTTTTTTTTTTTTTTGAACATGGGGGATCAAATGTGAAATCGGTGAAAACTTGAGGGATTCAAGCTATAATTTTCCCAAATCGAAATTGTATATAAATTACTGGAAATTTCGATTTTCGATCGGAATTTTTCAATTGTTTGTTCGAGATATACAATATAATTTTATGATATATTTTTTTAATTCCTTAATATAACTTATGTGATATTTTATATAAAAAAATAAAAAATACCGAAGAGTCAAGTATATTAAAACTTTAGAAGAGATTATTGGTATCATAAACTATTTGTTGTGTCTTTTCCTTATCAAAAAATCTTTATTTCAATTTGTTGTTCCCACATATGGTTTTATTTATTGCGTTTTGTCGAACTCTCTTTCAGATTCTCTTGCATTTTCCTGCAAAATATCGAAACAATACTGTGAAAATTCCTATTACATCCAAATTTGGAACAAGGGATTATAAGCTAATGTAATTTTCAAATTTTTTTCCGAAAAAAACCATGGCCGATCCTTTGTGATCGATTCCCCCCTTACATAGGATTAAAGTTGAAGTGTTGAACCATAGAAGTGTAAATCTCCAAATTAAAGTCGAGCTATATATATAATTCAATAAATATATAGCTATTTGACACGGCACACACAGTTTATGCTTCCGAGGACCTCTTTGATTTGTGCATATTGCAAATTACAGTTAAACCTCTATCAATTAATACAATTGGAACTAGCAAAATCTTATTAATTTAGTGAAATGTTAAATTATCGAACTAATAATTTAGTATGTTTATACCTAGTCGGGGTCGAAAAAACATATTATTTAGCAAGGTTATTAATTTATCGAGTTTTTACAGTATGTTACTTTTTGGCCAATCGACCACAACCTGATGTTTCCAAACCGAAAATCTATATAGGGTGGTGTTTACAAAAACTTATTTAAAAGCAGAAGTTATATATTGTGAGTTAAGTTGGTTTTAAGTGTTTATTTCTAAAAGTTGGGGTGTTTGTAAATTTACTGAAAAATAAACTTAAATAGAAAAAAGCAGGTGTTGAAGATATTAATACTAAATGATACATTTCGCTAACAACTTAAGCTTTTTAGTTGAGATGGTCATTCAACATGGTATCAGAGCCAGGCCAAATGAAAGGTCCTGAGTTCGAATACCACCGTCACCCAATTCAAATATTTCAAGTGCAAGGCTTCAATTGTAATTCGCCTGCACTTGAGGGGGCGTGTTAGATATATATTAATACTAAATGATACATTTCACTAACAGCTTAAGCTTTTGGTTGATATGGTCATTCAACAGCAGGGTCATGGAAAATTTAAATAGAAAAAGGAGGGTCATGGAAAATAAACTTAAATAATAAAAAACAGGGTTATGGGTGCTTAATAAATTATGGCGAATGGCAAAGAGGCCAATGACAATGGACTTAAATGCACATAGGTTCAGACAAAAAACAGACTTTCAAATAAACTCATACCCATGTCATTTGTCGAAAATATCCTCCATAATATCATATTTATCAATTCCATCCATTATAGTTTAACTTCCTCAATATTACACACTGACCCGAGATTTTAACAAATATATCACATTAACTCCCATTTTCATATTTTTTTGTAATTATCGATACCACAGAGACCTTAAAATTATTTTAGCATACCTCAAGGGTGTGGGTGTAATTTACCCTTCAATTCATCCATAATTTTGTCATAAGTTCCCGTCAATCCTGAATCGTCATGTCCAAATTCTTAATTTCACATAGGGAAACTAAGTTATAACAGTTTGCACTGGAAAAACATGTTCGATCAAGTTGCCCAAAAGGGATGTAGCAGCATTAATAAGCCTTAACGAGTGATTCATGTGTTAACGTGGGTCGAAGATTTGAAATTGGAAATTTGCAGAAAATAAATTATAGATTTAATGAATTTGGGGCAAGTTAGAAATTTAGATAAGAAGTGGGGTTGAAATGGGTGCCACGTGCAAAATACGAATTTTTTTTTGTCGAATTTAACCCCATTGTCAGTGCTAAGAAAGTACACCAACAAGTGTTCATATAGACTATAATCAAATATCAAATGAATGTTTAATGCTCCATTTTTATGTCTCTCCATTGGAGTTGCTGGAAATTGAGTTATCAAAATACTTGCTGGAAATTGAATTATCAAAATTGTAACCTTCTAAACATCCAATCAGAAGTTGACACGTGACAATTACAAATAAAACAACCCATAAACTTTCAATTGATAATTAATTTGATAACCATGGTTGGAGTAGATGAATTCAAAATCAATATTAAAATAATTCTCAAATATCAAATGAGTATTTGATAACTCAATTTTAATATTTAGCATTGGAGTTGCTCTAAGATATTAAAAACAACTTATAAGATGTTTAAAAGTTTATAAGCTCTTTCAAAGTACTTGGTATTTTTTTATTTTTTTTAAATATTAATTTTTTTTAAATAAGCTGTTTGAGAGCAAATAAGTTTTTCTTTTCTTTTTTTGAAGTACTTCTACCTCACCCTTTTATTTAAGCTCTTATAATGAGTGAAATAGCTTATAAGATCATTATCCAAACACTTTAAAAACTAATCCAAAAAATAAAATGTAATAGCTTATCAGTTCTTAAAACATTTTATCAAAAATTAGAGTTTATCATCTGTTTAAAATAAGCTTAATGAAACGGGATACCAATTGGCCGGTGAAGATGATATCTATATTCTATAAAACGTGATAATCATTTTACTCAAAAAAAAGAGAAAACAAAAACGAAAAAAAACAAAAAAAAAATGAAAGAAACAAAAAAACAAAAAAAAAAAAAACAAACGTGATAATTGTATACTTAAACTGGCCGATGAAGATGATATTTTATGAAACGTCATAATCGTTTTACTCAAAAAAGAAGCAAAAAAAAAAGAAAAAAATAAAAAATAAAAAATAACAAAAAAACGTGATAATTGTTTACTTACAAATGACACGTAAAAAAGACGACTATCACAGTAATTGAATTCCAGAATCTATAAATCACCGTTGACCAAGTTCAACGTATATATCCACAAAATATTCATTAATTGACTACCAACCAACTTTTGTTTGTTTTTCAAGTTCTTGTTTAAAAATACAAGTTCATTATATTTCGGTCAATGAGAGAGGTTCAAGAGGTACCTTCCATGGAAACTCTATATATTATGTTTTCTATATAAATAATTTGATTAGATATACTAAGGATTTACATATTAGGTCATATATTAATCATGTCTTATAATTATACTCCATCTGTCATATATATAGGGCTGGCAATCGGGCCATGTGAGCCGAGTTTGGGTTGGCTCAAGCTCACATACCATCGGGCCTCGTTACTATAGGCTCAAGCTCACATACCATCGGGCCTCGTTACTATAGGCTCAAGCTCACATACCATCGGGCCTCATTGTTATAGGCTCAAACTCGGCTCATGTATTTTTTCGGGTTTCGGGTTTATACCGGGCCCCATTACTATATAATTGTAATGAGTAAAAAAAAAATTATAAAAACACGTAATAAACAAGATTTACCTTCATTAAAGCCAAAACTTAAACGATATTTGCAAGTTATTGGAAAAACTTAAAAACAAGACCAAAAGAAGTAAAAAAGATTAGTTACTTTTGTTATTGGAAATGTTTTATATTCTCAAATCTCGGTGATAAATTTCAACAATTAGACATTGATGTATTTTTGCATTTGATCCATATTTTACTTATTGTCACCGCCACCGCCACCGCTACCACTTAAACTTCATTTTATTTTGCAAAATAAAATAATCTTATAGGTTCGTAACTTGTATAGTTGTATGTTGTCATAGCATTACAATAATAAATATATTATATATTTTATTATTAACCTAGTCGATCGGGCCTTATTCGGGTTGAGCCATAGTAGGCTCAAACTCGGCTCATTAATAAGTCGGGTTTAATAAAATGGCTCAAACTCGGCCCGGCTCACCAAAAAGTAGGCTCGGCGCAAATATAATCGGGCCGAACCATCGGGCTTCGGTTAGGCCCGGCTCAATTGCCGGTCCTTCTCATATATTATTTATTTAAAAAAAAAAAATTGTCCCAAATTATTTGTCACTTTACAAATTCAATGAAATATTAGCGGGGTTATTTTTAATTTTACCATTTATCACTCTTTAGAGCAACTCCAATGGGAGCATCAAATGGATTATCAAACTCATAAACTACCTTTTTGATATCCAAAAATTAAAATTTTTTACTCAATGGGAATATAAAATGGGTAAGTATTTTGATATTCTACATCTTTGTATCTAAAAATACATCCTGAAAATTGAGTTATCAAAAAATAACCACCTAAATATCCAATCACAAAATGACACTGGACAATTACAAATAAAACTATTAAAAAACTTCCAATTGATTATTAATTTTGATAACCATAGTTGGAGTAGATAAACTATAAATGAATATTAAAGTATTATCTTGATTATCAAATGAGTATTTGATAATCCAATTTTGATATTTAGCATTGGAGTTGCTCTTGATTAATTAAGTAAAGAAATTTGAATCACGGGGATATTTTAGTAATCTCCTTTATTTTGTGCTATAACCAATGCACATTAATGAATTTTCTTAATATGTGCACAAGTCCCGCAAGGGATGTCCTAGCGGTTGGAGCAAGTGGTTTTATGTCAATTGACCACATGTTCAATTCCCCTTGCCAACAGTCGTTAGGTCGAGCTCGTCACACATGGTTAGCCTGATATGGTTTATATCGCTCCATTTGTTTGCAATGTATTATACGAGAATGTAAATTTATTCAGTGAACTTATATGGTTGGCTGCAGATTCCTTCATTAAAAAAAATATGAAACGTTAAATAGAATTATATTTCATTTCTCTCAATAGGAAACATTAAATAGAATGGGAAACGGAACATTAAATAGAATGGGAAACGGTAACCTTTATATAAATTAGTTTAATTGAAAATTGATTTTTTTACATAGAAAAATCCAAATAACTGAAATTATTGAAAAATAAATTCATAATAGACACATAGCTAATGTCTACTAGAAATGAGATACAGACAAGAGGACCACAAATTTCCTACTTATGATGTTGCCAGTAACAAATTCATGAGATATATATATATATATATATATATATATATATATATATATATATATATATATATATATATAGCACATATTCAACACACGCATTAAAAAAATTGGTCTTTATAAATAAGTTTATCAATGGGTATTTATTCATAAAGATATTTAGACAAAAAACTTTTTTACCAATAAGTCCATACATGGTCCAAATTTTTGTAAATGACTAAAATAATCCCTCATACTTTAATATGCACCAATTTTATCCTTAAACTTTATTTAATCTCAATTTGACCCCAAATTTCACAAATTATTCAATTTTGACCGAAACCTTTTTTTTACTAAAAAAAAAATTTCCCGCCGGTCTCCGGCGTTGACTTTTAAAAAAAAATTAATTTTTTTTTCTTCCGGATTTTTTCGCCGATTTCCGGCGTTGACTTTTTCGATTTTTTTTTTCTTTTCTTCTTTTCTTTCTTTCTATAACCTTTTTTTTTCGTTTAAACAGAAATATTGCTGTGATTGACAGTAATATTAACTATATTACTGTTAAACACGGTAAAATTAAACTAAACTACAGTTTAACACAGTAATATTGCTATATTAATCTCTAGCACAGTAATATTAACACAACAAAACTCATTATTATTGTGTAATAGAGTAATATTACTATGTTGACCGTTCAACAAATGTAAACATAGTAAAAAACCAAAAGAATTAATATTACTGTGAGTGACAGTAATATTACTATAACAACAGTAATATTACTATAACAACAGTAATATTACTGTCAACCATAGTAATATTACAATAAGAGACAGTAATATTATTACGTTACTCCGTGAATAACTCAAACAAACAAAATATTCAAACAAAATAATAATATTGATGTGGTTGACAACAATATTACTATATCAACACTAATATTACCGTCAACCACAGTAATATTATTGTGTTTACAGTAATATTACAATAATATACAATAATATTATTACGTTACTCCGTGAATAACTCAAACAAAACAAAAAACCCAAAAAAATAATAATATTGATGTTGTTGACAGTAATATAATTGTGTTTACAGTTATTTTACTATCAACGACAGTAATATAACTACGTTGACTTGTCAATAAAGCAAACAAAATAAAATAAAAACCACAAAAAATAAAACTAATAATATTACATTAATTTACTATCAACGGCAGCACAATTACATAAATGTATTGTCAACGGCAATACAATTACGTTTATTAATTGACATTGGCAGTATAATTGCGTTAATTTACTGTCAGTGACAACACAATTACGGTCAACGTTTAGCCGCGGACGTAAAAAAAAAAAAAAAAACCAAACAAAAAAAAATATAAAAAAAACACTAAAAAAAGTCAACGCCGGAGACCGGCGAAAAAATTCGGAAGAAAAGAAAAGAAAAAAGAAAAAGAAAAAAAAAAAAAGGCAACGCCGGATACCGGCGAAAAAATCCGAAAGAAAAGAAAAAAAAAATTGAAAAGTCAACGCTGGAATCCGGTGGCAAAAAAATATTTTTTGGAAGAAATTTTTTTTTTGAAATTTTTTTTTTGAAAAAAAAAATTTCGGGTCAAACTTGAATAATTTGTGAAATTTGGGGTCAAATTGAGATTAAATTAAGTTAATAATGAAATTGAAGCAAATAAAAGTATGCTAAAAAAAAGTCAAAATTGAATTTTTGTGGTCAAAATTAGATTTTTGTGGACAAAATTGATTAAATTGGGGTTACAATTAAGAATTGGGTATACAGGGTTAAGGGTAATATTGTTATATACATGAATGTTTCATTTATTTATAATAAATATTAAAAGGATGGGCTTATTGGTGAAAGAGATATAACCCCTAAACCTAGAATAATAAAAATGCTTGGTTGGGGACTTATGCACAAAAACCCCTTAAAAAAATTCTAACCCACAACTTCTAAGCAAACACCGATGTGAGAGAGGCTCCCGATATTAATAAGCTAAAGCTTAGTTGATATTTGATACATATCCGTACCATATTTAGTTCGATAAAATCTTTAACTTAAACATACAGTAGAACATCGATAAATTAATATTTGACAAATTAATACCTTAGTTAAATAATAGATTTTTTTATCCCGACTCGGTGAAAATATATTAAATTATGAATTTTATAA
>NW_012192981.1:116783-138462 GCF_000504015.1 Erythranthe guttata
ACTTTATTCTATGAGGTTACTACTGTGGTGAGTAACTCCTTAAATGAAAATTTTTGCAGAGTTCCGGATCTAGAAGAAATTCTCAACGCTATTAAGGGACCGAAGGCGTCTAGTTCTCCCGGCAATGACGGATTCACGGGGTATTTTTATATAGCATGTTGGGAAATTATTAATGATGAGCTGGCAAATTTTATTGTCAATTTCTTTCGCGGGGGTTATTAACTGAAGGAAATGTGTCTATCCACAATTGTATTGTTACCAAAAGTCGAGAATGCAAGGAGTATGAGCGATTTCAGACCCATTAGTTTGGGTAATTTCTCGGGAAAGATTGTTTCTAAAATTCTAGCGAACCGATTAGGCAAGATTCTTCCTTTTATTATCTCGGAGGAGCAAGCTGGATTTGTACAGGGAAGGGATATGACTACTCACATTGTTATGGCACAAGAGTTGACGTGAGATATTGATCGAAAGTGTTCGGATGGGAACATCATTATTAAACTGGATATGGCGAAGGCTTATGACCGATTGGAGTGGAGGTTTCTCTTGAAGGCCATGCGCTCGTTTGGTTTCTCCCAACATCTCTTATTCTTTTAACATCAACGGACTCCTGACCGGAAACCTCAAATCTTCTCGCGGGGTTCGGCAAGGCGATCCCCTCTCTCTTCTTTTATTTATCTTGGCACAACAAATTTTGACCATCTATCTTAATCGGAAAATGGTGACGAAACAAATTATTCCATTCAAGGTTGGTCGAAATGAAGTGGTGGTTTCTCATCTTTTGTATGCGGATGACATACTTATTTTCTTGAATGGAGGGCAACAATCTATGCAAGCTCTTATGGAGGTTTTAAAATCTTAAGAACGCTCTTCAGGGCAATTGGTGAATGCGTCTAAAAGCCACATGTATGTGATTAATCGGTGATAAATCGGAAATAAATCGGTTTTTAAAATTTAATATAATATATTTGTAGATATTATTTATAAATACTCAAAACATAGATAAAAAATATTTAACATAGTTATATCTCCATCATGTATATATTCTAATAACATACTAAAAGTTTAATAATAATAAGATCATAATACATAAATATCCTTATAAAATATAAATAAAAAGGCAATTTTTTTTTGAATTTACATACATTCTTGGCATACATCATTAGTTCTTTAACAATAATAATTAACATAAACAAAATAATACATAAACTCATTTTTTTTTATTAAAATCCCAACTTTTATTTTGATTTATAAAAAAAAAAAAAAAAAAAAACCGATTTTTGACCATTTTTTGCCGATTTTTGCCACCGAAGTTTGACCCGCCTTAAAGGTTTGACCGCCTCGGACCGCCTCGGACCGCCTCAGACCGCCTCAGACCGCCTCGGACCGCCTCAAACCGCCCCACAGGCAAAAAACCGATTTTTCAAACCTTTACACTAAAATCGTAAAGGTTTTGGACCGCCTCCGCCTCGGCGACCGATTAATCGGCCGCCTCGGCCGATTTTTAGAACACTGATAAATACCATCAATTTCTCACACCAAAAAACCACACACTACACAAATATAACTACAAATCCTCCATAATTCTACAAATTAAATACACTTCAATTTCATCCACAAAAAAATGGCGGCTCTAACATTCAAAGTAACGAGGCAAAACCCGGAGCTAATCCCTCCGGCTAAGCCGACGCCACACGAATTCAAATCACTCTCCGACATAGACGATCAAGAGGGACTCCGTTTCCAAATTCCGGTCATACAATTCTACCGGAATATTCCCTCCGTCCAAGCGGACCCCGTCAAGGTCATCCGTGCCGCCATATCCGAGGCCTTGGTTTTCTACTACCCGTTCGCCGGTCGGCTGAGGGAAGTTGCCGACCGGAAGCTGGTGGTGGAGTGCACCGGCGAGGGGGTTATGTTCATCGAGGCGGATGCTGACGTGGCGCTGCAGCAGTTCGGCGATGACCTTCAGCCGCCGTTCCCCTGCCTTGAGGAGCTGCTTTATGATGTACCTGGTTCTTCTGGAATTGTTAACTCCCCTCTATTGCTTATTCAGGTACAAATTTTGAAATTTTTTTGAATCCCCCCAATTTTTCCTATAATTAAATATTTCAAACTTGTGCTTCTAAATTAACTTTTCATTTATTTCCTTTTCCTTTTATCTATTTAAAAGTACTTCTTTTAATTTACTTATTCATCAAATATTTCAACAAAAATAAAAACAAAAAAAAAACAAAAAAAAAAAAAATTCAAAATTTTCGGGCCGACCCGGAACCGGCCCGAACCGGCGGATTATTGAATTAATTAAAAAATTATAAGGTAAGATTATTTTTTAGGAATATATTGATACAATTGTTATACTTATGCTAATATTAAAATTATATAAGCACTATATTAATATAATAACTAGATTAAAAAATTAAAATAAGATATCCAATGATCAAAATTCAAACCGTTTTCTATGTTTCAACAATTAAGAGCAAGTCGTCTGTAGGTCACGCGCTTGAGATGCGGCGGGTTCATCCTCGCCCTCCGCCTCAACCACACAATGAGCGACGCCTTCGGCCTCGTCCAGTTCATGACCGCCGTCGGCGAAATCGCCCGCGGCGCCAAATCCCCGTCGATCCCACCGGTGTGGGAGAGGCACCTCCTGAACGCACGCGCCCCGCCGCGCGTGACCTGCACGCACCGTGAGTACGACGAGGTGCCCGACACCAAAGGAACCATCATCCCACTCGACGACATGGTCCACCGCTCCTTCTTCTTCGGCGCCGCGGAGATCTCCGCCCTCCGCGGCCGTCTCCCGCCGCACCTCCGCCGCTGCTCCACATTCGAACTCCTCACCGCCTGCCTCTGGCGGTGCCGCACGATCGCCATCTCCCCGGAGCCGAACGAAGAGGTCCGGATGCTCTGCATCGTCAACTACCGGAGCCGGATCAACCCGCCGCTGCCGAAGGGCTACTACGGCAACGCCTTCGCATTCCCCGCCGCCGTCGCCGCCGCCGGAGATCTCTCCAGCAACCCGTTCGAGTACGCGCTGGAGCTCATAAGGAAGACGAAGTCCGACGTGACGGAGGAGTACATGAGGTCGCTGGCGGATCTGTTGGTGATCAGGGGGCGGCCACACTTCACGGTGGTTCGGAGTTACGTGGTTTCCGACCTGACCCGAGCCGGCATCGGAGATTTGGACTTTGGGTGGGGGAAGGCGGTGTCCGGAGGTCCGGCGAAGTGCGACGTAGGAGCTATACCTGGGGTTGCACTTGCGAGTTTCTACATACCGTTTAAAAATAAGAAGGGGGAGAACGGAATAGTGGTTCCGGTATGCTTGCCGGCGGACGCCATGGAAGTGTTCGTGAAGGAGCTTGAGATGATGGTGAGTAGAGAAGATGACGACAACTCGGGCCGAATCCCAGTCTTCGTTGCTTCAGCACTGTGAATTATTTATAATGTGGTTGTACGTTTTGCATTATATTTTCTACCTTGTTTCGTGATTATAGTTTGTTTATACTCCTCTGTTCCAACGTTTCATAATAAATGTTTCATAATAAATGTCGTTTTTTAAAACTATTTTGTTCAAAATTTGTCTATCACTTTAGATTATTAATACTGTATTAACTTTTTTTTTTTTTAACTTTAGAATTCAATTTTAAGTATTAACTATATTATCATATTATTAAATCATTAATGTTATTTTACTATTTTTAATGTGTTTTTTCCTAAATACAAGAACATTTATTGAAATTTTTAAAACTGTTAGAATTTATTTCGTGCAGATATAAATTATTTGTGTCAGATTCAGTTTTTCGTTACTGTTGCGTGAAGTGTTGCAACAGTTCGTGAAACAGTTCGTAAAAACAGAAATAAACGAGACACAAATTTTAATGTGGTTCGGATACAATTGTACCCTACATCCACGGGGACCTGCAAATAAAATTTACTAATTTTTAGTTTTACGAATACAATAATAGGACTTAATCAAAATACAAAGACTCCCTCTTTGTTGACGCCGTTCTTGTATACTACGCTGAATTATAAATCTTCAATTTGCAGCACGTCCCTTGCTCCGCACGGTTGAACTCCCTTCAACGCTGAATCCCTCAGTCGGCGGATCGATCTCCTCCCGAGATCAGTTTAAGCCCCTCTCCCGAAGAACCGATCTTCTTTTTGTATAGAAGAAGCAAACTTGTGATACTCCTTGAATCTTGGTGTCTTCACCACAAAGCCTTGAAGCCGATATATTTTCTATGAAAATCACGTATCACGATGGAACAATAAAAAACGAGAGGAAAAATATTTTCTGTGAAAAACTTCTCTCGATCAAAGACGTTCCGGGAGCAGCAAAAATAAGAGCAGAAAAAATATAATTTTTCTTCTCCAACAAAAGGTACAGACATAAAAAAACGTTGATACTCCTGTATTTATATTCCTGAATAGAAGAGCCCTACAAAATTGGAGCCCATTAGGTTAGTGAGAATCTTACGTGAGGAAACAAAATTGTGTAGTAAGGAAAGTCTTTGTCCAAGAAATTCCTTGCTAACATATGACTTATATAATTAAATAAATTAATGACAAAATAAGAGTTTAAAGCATTAAAGAAACTTCCCTAGCTTTACATACGCGTTTTTCACACGTGTTGAAAAACCAAAATTAGAATCCTCTCGGATTCTAACAATCTCCCCCTTTGTCATCTATTTATTATAATCAAGTCCTCCCCCTTCGTCAAATACCTGTAAATAAAACAATTAGATGATAGACGTAAGCAATAAAACTAAGGATCATCCTCAGCATTAAAGGAACCGCTAATCATCATCATCTCTTTCAGCAACAAGAGTGACATCAACTGCTGCAATAGTAAGTGCCACAGTTTCAGCAACTGTTCCAGCAGTAGTGGCTTCGGCAGGTGGTTCACAACGGAGTCAGCTCCGCCTGCATGTGTTTCTCCCCCTGTGGGTGGTACTTGAGCAGCTCCTCTTTTAAATGACTTCATTCTTTCCCTTTGCTTACTTGGCTTGGTAGATTTGGAGAGCGGTGGAGGTAAATCATCCACGTGATAAGAGACTCAGCAAATAACGTCAGCATTAGCTCCTCTTTTTATATTCTTGTGAAAACCTAAACCAATTAATGACAATAAACACAATATTAGAAAAAGTGAAATTCCTTCTATTTTGGATACACACGTTCAGGTGTTAATATGGAGAGATAAATTATTTCTTCTCAAATTATCTAATGAGATAAATAAGGAAAATATGTCCCTCGTATAAATACACATCTCCATAGAATTCCACTTCGTGTTGTGGACTTAGAATCCCACCGAGATTCTAACACTCTCCCCTTTTGGCATTGATTGGTCAGAATATTTACTCCCCCTAAATATATGATACCTGCATGAACACGGGTTAGCAAATTCAGAATAACATCTGCACATATAAACTGTTGCAAAAGTTTATCAAACAGTTCAGCCGATACTGTAGACTGTAAATAAACCACAGTTTCAAGACGTAAAAGTATTGTACGGAGGTCCGGCGAAGGGCGGCGTAGGAGCCATACCTGGGGTTGCGAGTTTCTACATACCGTTTAAAAATAAGAAGGGGGAGAACGGAATAGTGGTTCCGGTATGCTTGCCGGCGGACGCCATGGAAGTGTTCGTGAAGGAGCTTGAGATGATGGTGAGTAGAGAAGATGACGACAACTCGGGCCGAATCCCAGTCTTCATTACGTCAGCACTCTGAATTATTTATTATGTGGTTGTACGTTTTGCATTATATTTTCTACCTTGTTTCGTGATTATAGTTTGTTTATACTCCTCTGTTCCAACGTTTCATAATAAATGTTTCATAATAAATGTCGTTTTTTAAAACTATTTTGTTCAAAATTTGTCTGTCACTTTAGATTATTAATACTGTATTAACTTTTTTTTTTTTTAACTTTAGTAATTCAATTTTAAGTATTAACTATATTATCATATTATTAAATCATTAATGTTATTTTAGTATTTTTAATGTGTTTTTTCCTAAATACAAGAACATTTATTGAAATTTTTAAAACTTATGTAAAGTTGAAAAGGACGGTTAATTCGGAACGGAAGGAATAGTTTATAGCCTATGAATTTCATAAAACACATGGAAAGAAAGAGGATTTAATATGCATCCTTTTCATATGTACTTGTGAATTTGTACGATGGTAAGTGGTAACAAATTTTCGGCTATTTCCCGTTTTTAATGTGATAAACGCGTCGAAGTTCATTTATTCTTAGTAATACTTGGAAATTGGGTAATTGACACTTTGCATTCTTGAATTACATAGGCATAGCATTTTGCGCCCTTAAATTAGGAAAAATAGTACTTTGCATCCTTCAATTACGAATTCCTTGATACTTAAATTAGGAAAAATAGTACTTTGCATCCTTCAATTACGAATTCCTTGATACTTTGCACCCCTTGCACTTTTTGGCTGGAAATGTGATGGTGACTTGTTTAGAGGGATTTGAAAAATGGCAGATTTGTCTTTCTCCAATTGCTCAGGAAATTAAAAAGTTCACTACTCATTTCTTCACTTTTTTTCCATTCGTTCCCTTCTCATTTCTTCAAAATCCTTGAATTTTTTTTGCTCATGTTTTCATTTTCTTTTTCAAATCTTCTCCATGGCTAGAACAAATTCAGTTTCTCACTCGCTTGCTAAAAAACTTGAAGAAGACAAAGTGACTAAAGGTGGAGCGCAAAAGGTGAAAGCAGGGCCGGCCCTGGGTGGGGCGAGCAGGGCCCACGCCCAGGGCCCAGTTTTATTAGGGGCCCATTTTTAGTGTTATATATATATATATATATATATATATATATATATATATATATATATATATATATATATATATATATATATTAACATTTTTTGTGTCAAAAAAATATTTTTCTACTGTATAACAAAAAGTTTATTCTTCTATTGTAAAAAAAAAAATTCTATTTATAAATTTTAAAGCTATAGAATTTAAAAATCTTCATTTTTTTCAAACAAAAATTATTTCATACATTTCTAACATTTGCTTTTAAAAAGAAATATTTAGATATACATAAATATTTTTTAATATTTGATAATGAAATTTAAATTAATAAATTTTTATCTATATTATTTTATCAAAAAAGAAAAAAAGGAAAAAAAAAAAGGTCGAGGCGTTGCCCGAAACCTCATATTGTTAAGGGCACAAAATATATTCACGCCCCGGGCCCCCAAATACGCCGGACCGGCCCTGGGTGAAAGGAAAAGGTGAAACAATTAAAGATCGAGATACAAACATATAAAGAGAAGGCAAAATATGTATAGTCTTTAAATCAAAATGGTGGTAGGAGTTTAAATTTTTCAATTTTGGGATTCAAATTTGATTGGTTGAAATGTGCTTGTCCTGACTCTGTGCAAAGTATCGGAAATCTGCAAATTTTATGAATTGTAAACTCATGTATTATTTTCTTGTTATTTAGCTTTTTTGAGTTGTAAGAATTAATTGGAAATCCATAATTTTTATGAATTGTAAGCTGCAGTTCAAAATCTGCAATTTTAATGAATTATTGGCTTTTGTAATAGTTTTTTTTTTTCCAGCTCTAGTATATATCTTCAAACGAAGGTTACAAAGTCTTCAATTTTTGACTCATGCAGATCTTTATTGTTGAAAATGAGTCCCTAGAAGATTTTTTTTTTTAAAATATGTATTATATACGTGTAACGGGACAAATTCGCCCCTCTTGAAATCCACTAAATCAGTTGCCTGTGATTTTTCAAGCCAAAAAGTGGAGGAGGGTGCAAAGTGCCAAAAAATTTGGAATTGAATAGTCTAAAGTGCTATTTTTCTAATTCAAGGATGCAAAGTGCCAAACCTACGTAATTTCAAGGATGCAAAGTGCCAATTACTCCAAACATATTTTGTGTTTCTATAAAGGGCTCATTTGAGACGCTAAACCAAAATCATCTTTATGAAAAACCTTCCAAGACGTAAAAATCATCTTTATGAATAACCTTCCAAGACGTAAAAGTATTGTACTGTCTTTTTATGCAATTTTCACCTGATTGTATTCAGTATTTTTACCATTTGCATTTAACGTTTTTGGACACGTATTTTTACCAACTCGGTTCCTGCTGGCCGAATCCCAGTCTTCATTACGTCAGCACTCTGAATTATTTATTATGTGGTTGTACGTTTTGCATTATATCTTGTACCTTGTTTGGTAATTATAGTTTGTATCTGTTCCAATGTTTCATAATAAGAAAAACAAAAAAATGAAGGGTTGAGAGCTTAGCTCAAGATATTACTTCTTTAACCCTAGCTTGAGTGCCGTACATCTTCCTCCTGTTTTACCGGCGGCATGCAATCCCCGTCCACAACTACAGGCCGTCCTTCATTCGCAGCGATGCTCGCGGCCAAACGCATGACATCTCCTCCTCGCCTCGTCCCCGTTGCCCTAGCACCTCGTCCCACGGCCTCCGTCGAACACGCCCCTGCGGTATTTTTCTCACCGATTGAAATAGATCAATTAAATCGTCAAGTCGATAACACGTTGATCATGAAATTCTCTGCTGGTCGTCCGAGTTTACAAGATATCAGATCCCACATAAACTCGGAGTGGAACTTCTTGTCGTCCGAGCCTGCAATTGGGTTTTTGGATCCCCGACATATCACCATTCATACGGGCTCTATCCAAGATGCAAAGTTAGCACTCTCCCGCAACTCTAACAACATCAAGAATTGTATGTTCCGTTTGTTTCGTTGGACGCCGGAATTTACTATTGGTAAAGACAGTAGCAAAGTAGCGGTTTGGGTTCGTTTACCGAAACTGCCGCTCCCATATTTCAATGTCTCGTCGTTGGAAAGAATTGGAGCGGCGCTCGGTAATGTTTTACGAGTGGATGAAAGAACGCTTGCATTCACGCACACTCATTACGCCCGGGTGTGTATTGAGGTTAATGTGGCTCAACATTTGCCGGAGTCGATTTTTATCGGCGTATCGAAGGATGATGGGTGGTGGCAGAAGGTAGACTATGAGGGCAATCACACATATTGCGCTCATTGTGGATTATTGGGGCACTTAGTAGGAGCGTGTCGAAAGAAACAAGGAGTGACAAAACCCCTTGTAGCGAAGACAAACCCGGTGGGACAGCCTCGACATATGCTCCGTCGGGGTGCAGCTGAGACCATTCCCGTTGTAGTAGAAGATGATAGAGTCGTTGGTACCGATGGTATACATTTTGAGCCGCAAAAGTTCTCTAACAAACACATTTTTTCCGTAGGTCATAGAATATATTTGGATTCTATGGAAACCTTTTGTTGATATACAATGCTTAAATATTTTCGCCTAAGCAATCACGGTTACTATATCCAGTCCTAGCCAGCCGTTGTTCACTGCTTCCTTCATTTATGCAAGTTGTTCACTGCTTCCTTCATTTATACTGAACGGAAAAATATTTGGGCTCACATTACCGCCATGCATGCTGTTATATCCACTCCATGGTTAGTACGTGGAGACTTTAATGCCATTTTAGACGTTATGGAGAAGAAAGGAGGGTTGGTTGATATCTCCCGTCTACTTGATTTTCAGAATTTGGTGTTGCAAAGTGGTTTAATGGACGCGGGATTTATTGGGAATCCATTCACTTGGAGCAATAATAGGACGGGACCTGCGAGGATTTGGAAGCGTCTTGATCGGATCCTGGTTAGTCCCTCGTTTCACCTTTCTTTTCCATATTTGAAGGTCGTTCATTTGGAGCGCACTTTGTCCGATCATGCGCCTTTATGTGTGAGTTTTGAGCAGCCCCTGGATTCGGTTCGAACCAGATTTATTTTTTAGCGTATGTGGGTAGATCATAGCTCTTTTCTAGAGACAGTCAAGAAGGCGTGGACTATTCCCGTATTTGGGTCTCCGTCGTATATTTTTCAGCAGAAAATGCATAATGTCAGGCGTGTTCTTAAGCGGTGGAATTGGGAAGTGTTTGGTGACCTACAAAGTAATATCAAAGCTTCTCAACAAACAATTCAAGCGTTTGAAAATGAGCTTCAACAGGGCTCGAATGACGAGATTTCGGGGCATCTTGTGGAGACTAAGAAACATCTTAATCGTCTCGAAGACTGGGAAGCGGAGATGTTAAGTGCCAAGGCTCGACTTGCATGGGAGAAGGATGGGGATCGCAACACCGCTCTTTACCATGCGTGCATCAAAGAACGGTGCAAACGTTCGACCATTCAAATTAAGAGAGAGGATGGATCCATTACGACTGATCCTAACGAAATAGGTGCTATAGCGGAATCTTTTTTCGCTAATCTTTTCAAGGCGTCGGACTATCATATGGACTAGACTTTATTCTATGAGGTTACTACTGTGGTGAGTAACTCCTTAAATGAAAATTTTTGCAGAGTTCCGGATCTAGAAGAAATTCTCAACGCTATTAAGGGACTGAAGGCGTCTAGTTCTCCCGGCAATGACGGATTCACGGGGTATTTTTATATAGCATGTTGGGAAATTATTAATGATGAGCTGGCAAATTTTATTGTCAATTTCTTTCGCGGGGGTTATTAACTGAAGGAAATGTGTCTATCCACAATTGTATTGTTACCAAAAGTCGAGAATGCAAGGAGTATGAGCGATTTCAGACCCATTAGTTTGGGTAATTTCTCGGGAAAGATTGTTTCTAAAATTCTAGCGAACCGATTAGGCAAGATTCTTCCTTTTATTATCTCGGAGGAGCAAGCTGGATTTGTACAGGGAAGGGATATGACTACTCACATTGTTATGGCACAAGAGTTGACGAGAGATATTGATCGAAAGTGTTCGGATGGGAACATCATTATTAAACTGGATATGGCGAAGGCTTATGACCGATTGGAGTGGAGGTTTCTCTTGAAGGCCATGCGCTCGTTTGGTTTCTCCCAACATCTCTTATTCTTTTAACATCAACGGACTCCTGACCGGAAACCTCAAATCTTCTCGCGGGGTTCGGCAAGGCGATCCCCTCTCTCTTCTTTTATTTATCTTGGCACAACAAATTTTGACCATCTATCTTAATCGGAAAATGGTGACGAAACAAATTATTCCATTCAAGGTTGGTCGAAATGAAGTGGTGGTTTCTCATCTTTTGTATGCGGATGACATACTTATTTTCTTGAATGGAGGGCAACAATCTATGCAAGCTCTTATGGAGGTTTTAAAATCTTAAGAACGCTCTTCAGGGCAATTGGTGAATGCGTCTAAAAGCCACATGTATGTGGGTAAGTGGGCTGAATCTGTGGGTCAGTCTATTGAACAATTGACAGGCTTTCGTCGTACGTCTCTGCCGTTTCGATATCTTGGCATACCGATTTATTCTGGTCGTACCAAGGCTGAATACTTCGAATATTTAGTACAAAAAGTTCGTGGTAAACTTCAGGGGTGGCACGGTAAACTTCTCTCCTTTGCGGGCAAACTAACGTTGATTAAATAAGTTATGGCAAGCATCCCGATTTATTCGCTAGCATGCTCCAAAGTCCCGGCCTCTGTTCTTGTTCGTCTAGAACAACTTATGTCTTCCTTCTTGTGGAGCTCTGGTGGAGAATCGCGAACCCACTGGGTGAGGTGGAAAATGGTTTGTACCCCTATTGAAGAAGGGGGTTTGGGTATTCGAGATCTCAAACAAGTCATGCGGTGCTTACATGGTAAACTATTCTGGAAGGTGCTGCAAAATTCCTCATTATGGTCCAAATTTGCTCGGGCGAAGTATTATGATAAACGAGTTCATATTACAAGGAGATCCGCCTCTCCATTATGGATGTCGATTTGTAGCCATGCGGAGAGTTTAGCGGACTGTACTCAATGGTTGGTGGGCCGTGGTGCTATTAAATTTTGGACAGATAATTGGCTAGGAGAGGTGTTAGTCGGACCTTTACCAAGCGATAATAACTTGACAATTGCGGAAGCCTGGCCCCAATTTGCAGACCTGCTGCAAATTATACCACAAGAATGGCATGAAAAGATGAAGAAGGTTACTTTAGAGATGAATAAACCGGATCGTTTGATTTTTACCCTCACTCAATCTTGTGAATTTTCGATTAAGGAATATTGGCGTCATATTAATATGCCACGTTTGCGCGTCTCGTGGACAACTCGTATTTGGCAGCCTTACTTACCTCATCGAACTAGTGGGTTTTCATGGAAGTTAATTCATCATGCATTGCCGGTTGATCAACGAATAATTTCTCGGGGTATTCGATTGGCTTTAAGATGTGTTTGCTGCCAATCGCCTTGCCCGGAAGATATTGCTCACCTATTTTTGCACTCAGATATTGCGGTACGGGTTTGGAAGCACTTCGGCTCCCTTTTCCAAGTCCAAGATCGGTTTGAGTCGCCCAAACATGCTTTGTGCGTTTGGGTCCCGCGGCCATCCGATCTCTCTCTTTATGCGATGATTAGGAATTCGGTGGTATGTCACATTTTTCGTGAAATTTGGAATGCTCGGTGCCGGGTGGTATATGCTGATGGGGAAATGTCAAGTGCTGAAATTATTCGTAAGGTTTACTACCACACGCAGAACTTGGTGGCTTTGCATCGTCCCAGGCAATCTTCTACCAAGATTCAAAGTCATCGTATTCAAGCCGCTGGTCTTCCGGTGGTGCAGCCGCCTCATAAACGGGGCGCATGGAACAAATGGGAATTTCCTTATGCACGAAAGTATACGCTTAATACAGATGGTTCTGCAAAAGGTGGGATGAGTTCAGGAGGCGGTATTATTAGAGATTCGAGGGGGAATATTGTCGCTGGATATTCTTCGTTTTTCGGGCATGGCACGAACAACTCTGCGGATTTTTTGGCTATAGTTTATGGCTTAAGAATGTGTAGGCACATGGGTATCCTTCATGTTACGGTGGAGAGTGACTCGTTGTTCGCTTGTTGGCTATTAATGCAATTAAAACCAAGGTCGTTACATGGGAGTTAGAATATATTCTTCGGCTTTGTTGGCAGGAAGTGGATTCTTCTTTTCAATTCAAGCACATAGTACGTCAAAAGAATACGGTGGCAGATCGCTTAGCTAATTGGGCGTATAATCTTACGAATTGTTTCACCAAGAGATCGCCGTTAGTCCCCGCATTGTTGCAAGTTTCGATGAAATGAGTAATATGTTGCTTGGGTTCCCCTTTCCGTCGAATTGTTGAAGTTTTGGGGTTTGTTGGTGGAAATACCTACACGCAAGTGCACGTATCGTACAAGTAATAAAGTAGATTTTAAAGTCCAAGTATCGATCCCACAGAGAATATTTAATTATCTAATCCTGGACGCTAAATTCTACCAATTATTATCAAGCTCACCCTACACAGTCGAAAGGTGATTAATAAACTAAATTAAACTAAAGCAATTAAAAAGACAAAAGCAAGAAACAAATTAAACACGAAGATTTATCAAAGTAAACAAGCCTAGGATTTTAGTCTCCCCCCTATGTGATTATTAATCCCCCAGTTCCTTCAATTATGCAAGCAATTAACCCGGATTATTAACCTGAGATGCTAAATTAATCATAACCCGCTTCCGCGTGTATTACGATTCTAATACTCTAGATTCAATCACTGTATTCCTACGCAATTAATTCTAGAACACAACATTAAGCACAAATCTCAATAATGGCTACCTACGAGATTAACTATATTCCTATGTTAATACCACAGAGGCTCTTCTGCCACAGTTCTAATTATTAACCCGATCTTCCGATTCATGCGATTAACAATAACATAAAAGCACATAAGGTGATCGAATTCATGCACTTAATAAAACAAGTAGGAGAAATAATCCGGAATTAAAACTTGCATAAAATCATAGTAAAGGGTTCATAAATCCCACATAGGGTTCCAAATAAAATCCTAGAAATTAAAGAATTAGCTACTCGTGATTCTTATGATAAAGAAAATAAAAGAAATAAATTAAATAAGAAAAACTATGCTTGAGTCTTCGTTGATCTTCGTTCCTCGTGTATTGTGGTGTCTATTTTCGTGCTTATGGTGTAGAGACTTTTTGCTTTTATAGGCTTTTCTTGATAAGGAAGTAGTGGAAACCTAATAGGAATCGATTTCCGCCACTTTCCCCCATCAGGATTTGTTCTTCGATTTTCGCCATGTTGGAATCCGAAGTTGTGGAATGTTTTGTAAATAAGAATTGTAGCCCTTGAAATTAGCTTTCCAATGCCGACAAAATCAGCTGATTTGGAGTTCGTATGATAGAGATATGCTCGAAATGGTGGACACTGCCAAAGCTGTGGCGAGATTTCTTCTTCCAATTTGATTTATTTCCTTATTTGCTACTTTTTCCTTTCTTTTTGATCTTTTTTTTCCCTCATGGACACATAATTCTCGTTTTCACTTATATAACACAAAATCAATCAAATAAAGCACAAATATAATTAAATCTAAACAAAAGATCAACGTAAAGTAAACGTATTGAGCGTAAAATCTACACTCAACACACCCCCAAACTTGAACTTTTGCTTGTCCTCAAGCAAAATCTAATCGTAAGCAAATAACTCAACTACCGGATCTCATCACATAGATTAATGACCAACTTCATGTTTTCAGAACTTGTAATTATAATGATAATTCTTAGGCATTCGCAAGCTCAAAATTCAAAAGCACTTAGTCACTTACCATAGCCAAAAACCACAAATCATGCAATTGCTTCAAGCATCCAATATTTGTAAATTAAAGATAGAAAAAATTTATGCTTACATGCATATGTTTGACTCCAAATACTCACCAACTTATTCTACTCTACTAATATCAAAAATTAAGCTATTGGGATCATTGGGGCTTTGTGGCTTCCAATTGTTAGGCTCTTAGGTTCGAGGTAGGAAATATGGGTATATGTGGCTATTATTCTTGAATTCGAGGTGATTACGCCAAAATTTGAAAGCTAGGCGTTTGAAACATGAATTCACCTCTAAGGACTTTAATAAACTCGATTCTCGAAAGTTCAAAAGTTTCCACTTTTGCTTTTGAGGCAATGGATCGAGCTTTCAAAAATAATTTCAACAACTTGTCCTTTCTTCTCCCTTCTAGTCTCATCTTCTTCGTCTTCTTCTTGTTTTTTTTCTTTTGTTTTGTCTTTTCTTTTATAAATATATATAGAAGCCTATATACTTCTTCGTCTTCTTTTTTTTTTCTTCTTCTTTTTTTATTTTTAAGAAGAAGAGAGATCTTATAAAAAATTTCGACCGAACTCCAAGGGGCAATTTTTAAAAAATCTCTACTTTTCTACCTTATACACATTGGCTAAAAGAAAGAACACCTTTTCTCCGAGGCCCAAATCAAGGTTCTAAGGATAATTTCGATAAAAAGGTCGGCTTGAAAGGCCCAAACGGTTCAAAGAAGGCCCAAATCATATCCCAAATCACTCACTACTCAATACTTCGTATCATAAATTTCCTAAGTTGAGTTCTAAAACTGAACATAGCATGATCTAGCACAAATTAATTCCAAATTTAAAATACAAAACATTCAACCAAAGCAATGCACAAAGTGTGATTCCTAGCAATAATTTGCTTCTAAGTTCCGTTGAATCGAAAGCTAAACAAACATCTAATCCTTATCACCCAAAACAAGCAATTTCATCATCAAACATTGATCATCTGTCATCATCATAACTCATCGATGCGTTCGACTCAAGCAATTTTTTTTTTATAAAGAAAACAATAAATAAACGAAAACGACTAAAAAGAAAAAGAAAAATCCTAAAGCATACAATCTAAAACATATAAAGCACATAAAAAGTGTTTTTCCACCCCCAAACTTAAAATTTACATTGTTATCAATGTAATTAAAACGAAGTTTAAGGATAGAATACACCTTGATTAGTCGAAACGTCCTCCACGTGTTGCACCCCTCCATCTTTTCCTCTTTCAGGCAAAAACCTTTTTTTTTTTTTTTTTTTTTTTTTTTCCAGGGGTATTTCGGACGGTCGTCCCACATTTTGCATTGTTTTTGGGACGGCCGTCCCACAAACAGTAGGTTCACAACTCGTCGTAACTTCTCCGGACGGCCGTCTGGGGTTTTGGCTTGATTTTCGGACGGCCGTGTTGGCTTTTTGTGTCCGTTTTTCGACCTAAAAATTCAAACATGATTAAATTATTAGATTGCACGCTTTTATATATTCTAAGAAAATTAAAAACAACTAAAAATACGAAAAAATATGAGAAAAAAAAACGACAAATGCTCGGGTTGCCTCCCGAGAAGCGCTAAATTTTAAGTCTTCAGCCGGACTTTGCTTCTTGAAATTGTTATGTCCAATCCAAAGGCTTGTAGATTGCGCATCCATCCATGAGCTTTGTCACTTCAATTGCAACCGATACAGGGATAGGATTGCAATATGTCAGGGTCCACTTTAGCTTGTAATCTTTCTTGGTTGTAATCAATCGGTACGAAGCCAAGATGGGATCTTCATCACCCGCTCCCTCAAATCGGTACACAAAAACCTCATTTCCGCGTATAACCTCCACTTCAAACACATTTTCCTTCTTATCAACCTCTATTGATTCCTTCAAAGTCACGTCATGAACAATGATAAGATCCTCAATTTGAATATTTGCACTAACCACATCCATCTCCTTCTTCTCTTGTTCCGAGACATCTTTGGAGTTTAGCTCGATTGCATTCTCATATTCATCATCCTTAAGCGTCTTCGTAAGTTCTTTTCCCTTCTCATCGACAATATTTTCTAGGTGTAAAGGATTTTTCTCACTACAAGTTTTAGACGGATTTTCTTTGTTGCAATCATTCTCGATATCGTCTGAAATATTTTTAAGAGATCTCTAGCGCTTGAATATTTCTTCCAACTGTATCTCCAGTCTTCGGATAGATGCTTGAGTGGATTTCATAAATTCTTCAAGGACGGAGTTCAAATAACACTCCTGAATAGTGGGTTCTCGTGGCGTGTTGGTGTATGTGTTCCAATAACAACCGTTGGTATTATCTATGAAATTATTCGCTTTCGGTGCATACCAACATTGGTTAGTGTAATGATCTCTACCACATATTGAACAAAGTAATGGCATATCATAGGTATTTTAGAGGTATTCGCCAGAGGAAAGCCATTCATATCCCGTTTGAGTTGCGCGAAAATTGTAACCTGACATAAAACCAAAGAAAAAAAAATATTAAAAAAAAATAAAATGAAAAAAATAAAAATTAGTTTGGGTGAATCGTCAAAATTGTTCAAATTTAAACTAGAATAAAATAAATAATTAAAATAGTCCCCGGCAACGGCGCCAAAAACTTGTTGGTGGTAATACCTACACGCAAATGCACGCATCGTACAAGTGATAAAGTGGATTTTAAGTCCAAGTATCGATCCCACAGAGAATATTTAATTATCTAATCCTAGACGCTAAATTCTACCAATTATTATCAAGCTCACCCTACACAGTCGAAAGATGATTAATAAACTTAATTAAACTAAAGCAATTAAAAAGACAAAAGCAAGAAACAAATTAAACACGAAGATTTATCAAAGTAAACAAGCCTAGGATTTTAGTCTCCCCCCTATGTGATTATTAATCCCCCAATTCCTTCAATTATGCAACCAATTAACCCGGATTATTAACCTGAGATGCTAAATTAAACATAACCCGCTTCCGCGTGTATTACGATTCTAATACTCTAGATTCAATCACTTAATTCCTACGCAATTAATTCTAGAACACATCATTAAGCACAAATCTGAATAATGGCTACCTACGAGATTAACTATATTCCTATGTTAATACCACAGAGGCTCTTCTGCCACAGTTCTAATTATTAACCCGATCTTCCGATTCATGCGATTAACAATAACATAAAAGCACGTAAGGTGATCAAATTCATGCACTTAATAAAACAAGTAGGAGAAATAATCCGGAATTAAAACTTGCATAAAATCATAGAAAAGGGTTCATAAATCCGACGTAGGGTTCCAAATAAAATCCTAGAAATTAAAGAATTAGCTACTCGTGATTCTTATGATAAAGAAAATAAAAGAAATAAATTAAATAAGAAAAACTATGCTTGAGTCTTCGTTGATCTTCGTTCCTCGTGTATTGTGGTGTCTATTTTCGTGCTTATGGTGTAGAGACTTTTTGCTTTTATAGGCTTTTCTTGATAAGGAAGTAGTGGAAACCTAATAGGAATCAATTTCCGCCACTTTCCCCCATCAGGATTTGTTCTTCGATTTTCGCCATGTTGGAATCTGAAGTTGTGGAGTGTTTTGTAAATAAGAATTGTAGCCCTTGAAATTAGCTTTCCAATGCCGACAAAATCAGCTGATTAGGAGTTCGTATGATAGAGATATGCTCGAAATGGTGGACACTGCCAAAGCTGTGGCGAGATTTCTTCTTCCAATTTGATTTATTTCCTTATTTGCTACTTTTTCCTTTCTTTTTGATCTTTTTTTTCCTTCATGGACACATAATTCTCGTTTTCACTTATATAACACAAAATCAATCAAATAAAGCACAAATATAATTAAATCTAAACAAAAGATCAACGTAAAGTAAACGTATTGAGCGTAAAATCTACACTCAACACACCCCCAAACTTGAACTTTTGCTTGTCCTCAAGCAAAATCTAATCGTAAGCAAATAACTCAACTACCGGATCTCATCACATAGATTAATGACCAACTTCACGTTTTCAGAACTTGTAATTATAATGATAATTCTTAGGCATTCGCAAGCTCAAAATTCCAAAGCACTTAGTCACTTACCATAGCCAAAAACCACAAATCATGCAATTGCTTCAAGCATCCAATATTTGTAAATTAAAGATAGAAAAAATTTATGCTTACATGCATATGTTTGACTCCAATACTCACCAACTTATTCTACTCTACTAATATCAAGCATTAAGCTATTGGGATCATTGGGGCTTTGTGCTTCCAATTGTTAGGCTCTTAGGTTCGAGGTAGGAATATGGGTATATGTGGCTATTATTCTTGAATTCGAGGTGATTACGCCAAAATTTGAAAGCTAGGCGTTTGAAACATGAATTCACCTCTAAGGACTTTAATAAACTCGATTCTCGAAAGTTCAAAAGTTTCCACTTTTGCTTTTGAGGCAATGGATCGAGCTTTCAAAAATAATTTCAACAACTTGTCCTTTCTTCTCCCTTCTAGTCTCATCTTCTTCGTCTTCTTCTTGTTTTTTTTTCTTTTTTTTTTCTTTTCTTTTATAAATATATATAGAAGCCTATATACTTCTTCGTCTTCTTTTTTTTTTCTTCTTCTTTTTTTATTTTGAAGAAGAAGAGAGATCTTATAAAAAATTTCGACCGAACTCCAAGGGGCAATTTTTAAAAAATCTCCACTTTTCTACCTTATACACATTGGGTAAAAGAAAGAACACCTTTTCTCCGAGGCCCAAATCAAGGTTCTAAGGATAATTTCGATAAAAAGGTCGGCTTGAAAGGCCCAAACGGTTCAAAGAAGGCCCAAATCATATCCCAAATCACTCACTACTCAATACTTCGTATCATAAATTTCCTAAGTTGAGTTCTAAAACTGAACATAGCATGATCTAGCACAAATTAATTCCAAATTTAAAATACAAAACATTCAACCAAAGCAATGCACAAAGTGTGATTCCTAGCAATAATTCGCTTCTAAGTTCCGTTGAATCGAAAGCTAAACAAACATCTAATCCTGATCACCCAAAACAAGCAATTTCATCATCAAACATTGATCATTTGTCATCATCATAACTCATCGATGCGTTCGACTCAAGCAATTTTTTTTTATAAAGAAAACAATAAATAAACGAAAACGACTAAAAAGAAAAAGAAAAATCCTAAAGCATACAATCTAAAACATATAAAGCACATAAAAAGTGTTTTTCCACCCCCAAACTTAAAATTTACATTGTTATCAATGTAATTAAAACGAAGTTTAAGGATAGAATACACCTTGATTAGTCGAAACGTCCTCCACGTGTTGCACCCCTCCATCTTT
Source organism: Erythranthe guttata (assembly GCF_000504015.1). The sequence continues at coordinate 136,739 of NW_012192981.1, forward strand.
TCCTCTTTCAGGCAAAAACCTTTTTTTTTTTTTTTTTTTTTTTTCCAGGGGTATTTCGGACGGTCGTCCCACATTTTGCATTGTTTTTGGGACGGCCGTCCCACAAACAGTAGGTTCACAACTCGTCGTAACTTCTCCGGACGGCCGTCTGGGGTTTTGGCTTGATTTTCGGACGGCCGTGTTGGCTTTTTGTGTCCGTTTTTCGACCTAAAAATTCAAACATGATTAAATTATTAGATTGCACGCTTTTATATATTCTAAGAAAATTAAAAACAACTAAAAATACGAAAAAATATGAGAAAAAAAAACGACAAATGCTCGGGTTGCCTCCCGAGAAGCGCTAAATTTTAAGTCTTCAGCCGGACTTTGCTTCTTGAAATTGTTATGTCCAATCCAAAGGCTTGTAGATTGCGCATCCATCCATGAGCTTTGTCACTTCAATTGCAACCGATACAGGGATAGGATTGCAATATGTCAGGGTCCACTTTAGCTTGTAATCTTTCTTGGTTGTAATCAATCGGTACGAAGCCAAGATGGGATCTTCATCACCCGCTCCCTCAAATCGGTACACAAAAACCTCATTTCCGCGTATAACCTCCACTTCAAACACATTTTCCTTCTTATCAACCTCTATTGATTCCTTCAAAGTCACGTCATGAACAATGATAAGATCCTCAATTTGAATATTTGCACTAACCACATCCATCTCCTTCTTCTCTTGTTCCGAGACATCTTTGGAGTTTAGCTCGATTGCATTCTCATATTCATCATCCTTAAGCGTCTTCGTAAGTTCTTTTCCCTTCTCATCGACAATATTTTCTAGGTGTAAAGGATTTTTCTCACTACAAGTTTTAGACGGATTTTCTTTGTTGCAATCATTCTCGATATCGTCTGAAATATTTTTAAGAGATCTCTAGCGCTTGAATATTTCTTCCAACTGTATCTCCAGTCTTCGGATAGATGCTTGAGTGGATTTCATAAATTCTTCAAGGACGGAGTTCAAATAAGACTCCTGAATAGTGGGTTCTCGTGGCGTGTTGGTGTATGTGTTCCAATAACAACCGTTGGTATTATCTATGAAATTATTCGCTTTCGGTGCATACCAACATTGGTTAGTGTAATGATCTCTACCACATATTGAACAAAGTAATGGCATATCATAGGTATTTTAGAGGTATTCGCCAGAGGAAAGCCATTCATATCCCGTTTGAGTTGCGCGAAAATTGTAACCTGACATAAAACCAAAGAAAAAAAAATATTAAAAAAAATAAAATGAAAAAAATAAAAATTAGTTTGGGTGAATCGTGAAAATTGTTCAAATTTAAACTAGAATAAAATAAATAATTAAAATAGTCCCCGGCAACGGCGCCAAAAACTTGTTGGTGGAAATACCTACACGCAAGTGCACGTATCGTACAAGTAATAAAGTAGATTTTTAAGTCCAAGTATCGATCCCACAGAGAATATTTAATTATCTTATCCTGGACGCTAAATTCTACCAATTATTATCAAGCTCACCCTACACAGTCGAAAGGTGATTAATAAACTAAATTAAACTAAAGCATTAAAAGACAAAAGCAAGAAACAAATTAAACATGAAGATTTATCAAAGTAAACAAGCCTAGGATTTTAGTCTCCCCCCTATGTGATTATTAATCCCCCAATTCCTTCAATTATGCAAGCAATTAACCCGGATTATTAACCTGAGATGCTAAATTAAACAT
>NW_012192981.1:138562-151811 GCF_000504015.1 Erythranthe guttata
ATTCTAATACTCTAGATTCAATACTGTATTCCTACGCAATTAATTCTAGAACACAACATTAAGCACAAATCTCAATAATGGCTACCTACGAGATAAACTATATTCCTATGTTAATACCACAGAGGCTCTTCTGCCACAGTTCTAATTATTAACCCGATCTTCCGATTCATGCGATTAACAATAACATAAAAGCACATAAGGTGATCAAATTCATGCACTTAATAAAACAAGTAGGAGAAATAATCCGGAATTAAAAATTGCATAAAATCATAGAAAAGGGTTCATAAATCCCACATAGGGTTCCAAATAAAATCCTAGAAATTAAAGAATTAGCTACTCGTGATTCTTATGATAAAGAAAATAAAAGAAATAAATTAAATAAGAAAAACTATGCTTGAGTCTTCGTTGATCTTCGTTCCTCGTGTATTGTGGTGTCTATTTTCGTGCTTATGGTGTAGAGACTTTTTGCTTTTATAGGCTTTTCTTGATAAGGAAGTAGTGGAAACCTAATAGGAATCGATTTCCGCCACTTTCCCCCATCAGGATTTGTTCTTCGATTTTCGCCATGTTGGAATCCGAAGTTGTGGAATGTTTTGTAAATAAGAATTGTAGCCCTTGAAATTAGCTTTCCAATGCCGACAAAATCAGCTGATTTGGAGTTCGTATGATAGAGATATGCTCGAAATGGTGGACACTGCCAAAGCTGTGGCGAGATTTCTTCTTCCAATTTGATTTATTTCCTTATTTGCTACTTTTTCCTTTCTTTTTGATCTTTTTTTTCCCTCATGGACACATAATTCTCGTTTTCACTTATATAACACAAAATCAATTAAATAAAGCACAAATATAATTAAATCTAAACAAAAGATCAACGTAAAGTAAACGTATTGAGCGTAAAATCTACAATCAACACACCCCCAAACTTGAACTTTTGCTTGTCCTCAAGCAAAATCTAATCGTAAGCAAATAACTCAACTACCGGATCTCATCACATAGATTAATGACCAACTTCACGTTTTCAGAACTTGTAATTATAATGATAATTCTTAGGCATTCGCAAGCTCAAAATTCAAAAGCACTTAGTCACTTACCATAGCCAAAAACCACAAATCATGCAATTGCTTCAAGCATCCAATATTTGTAAATTAAAGATAGAAAAAATTTATGCTTACATGCATATGTTTGACTCCAAATACTCACCAACATATTCTACTCTACTAATATCAAACATTAAGCTATTGAGATCATTGGGGCTTTGTGGCTTCCAATTGTTAGGCTCTTAGGTTCGAGGTAGGAAATATGGGTATATGCGGCTATTATTCTTGAATTCGAGGTGATTACGCCAAAATTTGAAAGCTAGGCGTTTGAAACATGAATTCACCTCTAAGGACTTTAATAAACTCGATTCTCGAAAGTTCAAAAGTTTCCACTTTTGCTTTTGAGGCAATGGATCGAGCTTTCAAAAATAATTTCAACAACTTGTCCTTTCTTCTCCCTTCTAGTCTCATCTTCTTCGTCTTCTTCTTGTTTTTTTTCTTTTTTTTTTTCTTTTCTTTTATAAATATATATAGAAGCCTATATACTTCTTCGTCTTCTTTTTTTTTTCTTCTTCTTTTTTTATTTTTAAGAAGAAGAGAGATCTTATAAAAAATTTCGACCGAACTCCAAGGGGCAATTTTTAAAAAATCTCTACTTTTCTACCTTATACACATTGGCTAAAAGAAAGAACACCTTTTCTCCGAGGCTCAAATCAAGGTTCTAAGGATAATTTCGATAAAAAGGTCGGCTTGAAAGGCCCAAACGGTTCAAAGAAGGCCCAAATCATATCCCAAATCACTCACTACTCAATACTTCGTATCATAAATTTCCTAAGTTGAGTTCTAAAACTGAACATAGCATGATCTAGCACAAATTAATTCCAAATTTAAAATACAAAACATTCAACCAAAGCAATGCACAAAGTGTGATTCCTAGCAATAATTTGCTTCTAAGTTCCGTTGAATCGAAAGCTAAACAAACATCTAATCCTTATCACCCAAAACAAGCAATTTCATCATCAAACATTGATCATCTGTCATCATCATAACTCATCGATGCGTTCGACTCAAGCAATTTTTTTTTTATAAAGAAAACAATAAATAAACGAAAACGACTAAAAAGAAAAAGAAAAATCCTAAAGCATACAATCTAAAACATATAAAGCACATAAAAAGTGTTTTTCCACCCCCAAACTTAAAATTTACATTGTTATCAATGTAATTAAAACGAAGTTTAAGGATAGAATACACCTTGATTAGTCGAAACGTCCTCCACGTGTTGCACCCCTCCATCTTTTCCTCTTTCAGGCAAAAACCTTTTTTTTTTTTTTTTTTTCCAGGGGTACAGGGGTATTTCGGACGGTCGTCCCACATTTTGCATTGTTTTTGGGACGGCCGTCCCACAAACAGTAGGTTCACAACTCGTCGTAACTTCTCCGGACGGCCGTCTGGGGTTTTGGCTTGATTTTCGGACGGCCGTGTTGGCTTTTTGTGTCCGTTTTTCGACCTAAAAATTCAAACATGATTAAATTATTAGATTGCACGCTTTTATATATTCTAAGAAAATTAAAAACAACTAAAAATACGAAAAAATATGAGAAAAAAAAACGACAAATGCTCGGGTTGCCTCCCGAGAAGCGCTAAATTTTAAGTCTTCAGCCGGACTTTGCTTCTTGAAATTGTTATGTCCAATCCAAAGGCTTGTAGATTGCGCATCCATCCATGAGCTTTGTCACTTCAATTGCAACCGATACAGGGATAGGATTGCAATATGTCAGGGTCCACTTTAGCTTGTAATCTTTCTTGGTTGTAATCAATCGGTACGAAGCCAAGATGGGATCTTCATCACCCGCTCCCTCAAATCGGTACACAAAAACCTCATTTCCGCGTATAACCTCCACTTCAAACACATTTTCCTTCTTATCAACCTCTATTGATTCCTTCAAAGTCACGTCATGAACAATGATAAGATCCTCAATTTGAATATTTGCACTAACCACATCCATCTCCTTCTTCTCTTGTTCCGAGACATCTTTGGAGTTTAGCTCGATTGCATTCTCATATTCATCATCCTTAAGCGTCTTCGTAAGTTCTTTTCCCTTCTCATCGACAATATTTTCTAGGTGTAAAGGATTTTTCTCACTACAAGTTTTAGACGGATTTTCTTTGTTGCAATCATTCTCGATATCGTCTGAAATATTTTTAAGAGATCTCTAGCGCTTGAATTCTTCCAACTGTATCTCCAGTCTTCGGATAGATGCTTGAGTGGATTTCATAAATTCTTCAAGGACGGAGTTCAAATAACACTCCTGAATAGTGGGTTCTCGTGGCGTGTTGGTGTATGTGTTCCAATAACAACCGTTGGTATTATCTATGAAATTATTCGCTTTCGGTGCATACCAACATTGGTTAGTGTAATGATCTCTACCACATATTGAACAAAGTAATGGCATATCATAGGTATTTTAGAGGTATTCGCCAGAGGAAAGCCATTCATATCCCGTTTGAGTTGCGCGGAAATTGTAACCTGACATAAAACCAAAGAAAAAAAAATATTAAAAAAAAAATAAAATGAAAAAAATAAAAATTAGTTTGGGTGAATCGTGAAAATTGTTCAAATTTAAACTAGAATAAAATAAATAATTAAAATAGTCCCCGGCAACGGCGCCAAAAACTTGTTGGTGGTAATACCTACACGCAAGTGCACGCATCGTACAAGTGATAAAGTGGATTTTTAAGTCCAAGTATCGATCCAACAGAGAATATTTAATTATTTAATCCTAGACGCTAAATTCTACCAATTATTATCAAGCTCACCCTACACAGTCGAAAGATGATTAATAAACTTAATTAAACTAAAGCAATTAAAAAGACAAAAGCAAGAAACAAATTAAACACGAAGATTTATCAAAGTAAACAAGCCTAGGATTTTAGTCTCCCCCCTATGTGATTATTAATCCCCTAATTCCTTCAATTATGCAACCAATTAACCCGGATTATTAACCTGAGATGCTAAATTAAACATAACCCGCTTCCGCGTGTATTTCGATTCTAATACTCTAGATTCAATCACTGTATTCCTACGCAATTAATTCTAGAACACAGCATTAAGCACAAATCTCAATAATGGCTACCTACGAGATTAACTATATTCCTATGTTAATACCACAGAGGCTCTTCTGCCACAGTTCTACTTCTTAACCCGATCTTCCGATTCATGCGATTAACAATAACATAAAAGCACATAAGGTGATCAAATTCATGCACTTAATAAAACAAGTAGGAGAAATAATCCGGAATTAAAACTTGCATAAAATCATAGAAAATGGTTCATCAATCCCACATAGGGTTCCAAATAAAATCCTAGAAATTAAAGACTTAGCTACTCGTGATTCTTATGATAAAGAAAATAAAAGAAATAAATTAAATAAGAAAAACTATGCTTGAGTCTTCGTTGATCTTCGTTCCTCGCGTATTGTGGTGTCTATTTTCGTGCTTATGGTGTAGAGACTTTTTGCTTTTATAGGCTTTTCTTGATAAGGAAGTAGTGGAAACCTAATAGGAATCAATTTCCGCCACTTTCCCCCATCAGGATTTGTTCTTCGATTTTCGCCATGTTGGAGTCTGAAGTTGTGGAATGTTTTGTAAATAAGAATTGTAGCCCTTGAAATTAGCTTTCCAATGCCGACAAAATCAGATTATTTGGAGTTCGTATGATAGAGATATGCTCGAAATGGTGGACACTGCCAAAGTTGTGGCGAGATTCCTTCTTCCAATTTGATTTATTTCCTTATTTGCTACTTTTTCCTTTCTTTTTGATTATTTTTTTCCTTCATGGACACATAATTCTCGTTTTCACCTATATAACACAAAATCAATCAAACAAAGCACAAATATAATTAAATCTAAACAAAAGATCCACGTATTGAGCGTAAAATCTACACTCAACACACCCCCAAACTTGAACTTTTGCTTGTCCTCAAGCAAAATCTAATCGTAAGCAAATAACTCAACTACCGGATCTCATCACATAGATTAATGACCAACTTCACGTTTTCAGAACGTGTAATTATAATGATAATTCTTAGGCATTCGTAAGCTCAAAATTCAAAAGCACTTAGTCACTTACCATAGCCAAAAACCACAAATCATGCAATTGCTTCAAGCATCCAATATTTGTAAATTAAAGATAGAAAAAATTTATGCTTACATGCATATGTTTGAATCCAAATACTCACCAAATTATTCTACTCTACTAATATCAAACATTAAGCTATTGGGATCATTGGGGCTTTGTGGCTTCCAATTGTTAGGCTCTTAGGTTCGAGGTAGGAAATATGGGTATATGTGGCTATTATTCTTGAATTCGAGGTGATTACACCAAAATTTGAAAGCTAGGCGTTTGAAACATGAATTCACCTCTAAGGACTTTAATAAACTCGATTCTCGAAAGTTCAAAAGTTTCCACTTTTGCTTTTGAGGCAATGGATCGAGCTTTCAAAAATAATTTCAACAACTTGTCCTTTCTTCTCCCTTCTAGTCTCATCTTCTTCGTCTTCTTCTTGTTTTTTTTCTTTTTTTTTCTTTTCTTTTATAAATATGTATAGAAGCCTATATACTTCTTCGTCTTCTTTTTTTTTTTCTTCTTCTTTTTGTTTTTTTTAAGAAGAAGAGAGATCTTATAAAAATTTCGACCGAACTCCAAGGGGCAATTTTTCAAAAATCTCCACTTTTCTACCTTATACACATTGGCTAAAAGAAAGAACACCTTTTCTCCGAGGCTCAAATCAAGGTTCTAAGGATAATTTCGATAAAAAAGTCGGCTTGAAAGGCCCAAACGGTTCAAAGAAGGCCCAAATCATATCCCAGATCACTCACTACTCAATACTTCGTATCATAAATTTCCTAAGTTGAGTTCTAAAACCGAACATAGCATGATCTAGCAAAAATTAATTCCAAATTTAAAATGCAAAACATTCAACCAAAGCAATGCACAAAGTGTGATTCCTAGCAATAATTCGATTCTAAGTTCCGTTGAATCGAAAGCTAAACAAATTAAACATCTAATCCTTATCACACAAAACAAGCAATTTCATCATCAAACATTGATCATCTCTCATCATCATAACTCATCGATGCGTTCGACTCAAGCAAATTTTTTTTTTCGAAGTTGTGGAATGTTTTGTAAATAAGAATTGCAGCCCTTGAAATTAGCTTTCCAATGCCGCCAACATCAGCTGATTTGGAGTTGGTATGAGAGAGATATGCTCGAAATGGTGCACACTGCCAAAGCTGTGGCGAGATTCATTCTTCCAATTTGATTTATTTCTTTATTTGCAACTTTTTCCTTTCTTTTTGATATTTTTTTTCCTTCATGGACACATAATTCTCGTTTTCACCTATATAACATAAAATCAATCAAATAAATCACAAACATAATTAAATCTAAACAAAAGATCCACGTAAAGTAAACGTATTGAGCGTAAAATCTACACTCAACAGGGTTGGTATCCCGCTGGCATCCTCAATGCATCGATCCGCTTAGTGTACGGCTTTGAGTACATGGGTGAGACTTGAGATGGTCCGCCATATTGCGCTTTGATGGTATTGGCAATCATCTCTTGTAATTGTTGAACAAATAGCGTGGCAACAGACATCGAAGAATGAGCGGCGCCTTGCACAAAGTCCGGCTTGGGCTGTGCTTCTTCCACTTGCTTTGCTTTCTCGTCACGAGGCAGGTAAGATTTGTGCTTCGGGCAAAACTCCCCAAGCTCTGATTCTTCCAACTTATCCATTAATTGAGCGATTTTCATGTCTTTGTCTTCGACTATTTTTTGAAGATTAGCCACTGTTTGGGTCAAGTGCGCCAATTGCTCATCCACGGAAGTCGCATCAACCACCATAAACGGCAATGTGGTGAAGGCTTGAGATTTGGAGTCGATCTCTTCCGAGCCTGAGGAGCTTGAGCCATTTGACGCCGTTGTATAATCGATCTTGCCGCCGGTGGATGATAAACCAACAACGGTGGCAATCTCGGCAGCCTTTTGGATCAAAGAGTTTTGGTTCTTCTTTGGAGCCATTGGATCGTTGAACACGCAAATATGCGCTTCAACGTAGGAGAGGAGATGAGAGGAAAAGTGGTCCCACTGGGCGTGCCAATTTGTTAACCTCAAATTTAAATGTCTGCAAATTAATTACAAGACAAGAAAAAATAGGAACAAATAAATATATTTTAATCAAAACGAAATGTGTTACAATCTTTGTTGATTCCTCTGATTCTTCTCCTAGATTTAATCCAAGGGCTGAAGCTTGTTCTTGAATTGAGAGCTTGATTCCTTCCTTGATTTGCGGAAGTAGATATGAATATCTAGAAATCGATTTGGGGTTTCTAGGTCTTGTGGATATGGTGCCTTGATCAAGATGTAGAACCTCCGCGGTTGTTGTTCTTCGTCGTGGCAAGAGCTCGAGACTTGAGTGCTTTTGAGTGCTTGATGTACTCCTTGCTTGATGCTTGTGTCCTTGTGTCCTCGTATATATGTCTTTGTGTGTGTCTGATACCTCCTTTTATAGGCTCGATTTAGGGTTTCTTGACTTGAGACTTGGGCCGGTGGACTTGGATACTTGCAAATTTATGTGGGCTGGCTTTTATAAGCCCGAATGACTAAACCGAATAAATAAGAATTTAGTGCTTATTTTGGGTTAACTCACATAACACATTTGTGAAGCCCAAATATAGTGTGTACTTCAACATAAAACCCAAATTCATCAGAGGCTTTGATTTGAGATCAAAATTAATAACCGATTTATTTGGGTTATTAATTTGTAATATAATCTAAAAAATTTGATATAAGCCCAAATTTTTTATGGTCTTTTAATCGAGATCCGAATTAATAACAAATTTATTTAAGGCTATTAATTCGTAATTTAATCCCAATTTTGATGTCAACACATTCAATTGCAAATTCCTTGACACTTTGCATCCCCTAACATTTTTTGACTGGAAATGTGATTGGCGACTGATTTAGAGGGATTTGAAAAATGGCAGATTTGTCTTTCTCCAATTACTCAAGAAATAAAAAAATCGTTCACTACTCCTTTCTTCCCTTTTCTGCCATTGGTTCCTTCTTATTTCTTAAAAACCCTAGAATTTTTTTTGCTCATGTTTTCATTATCTTCTTCAAATTTCTCCATGGCTAGAACAAATTCATTGTCTCGCTCTAAAAGAATCCAAAACTTTGAAGAAAACAAAGTGAGTAAGTGACTGGAGGTGGGAGAGTGCAAAAGATGAAGGAAAAAAATTAGATAAATGCAAGGAAAATGTGAAACAATTAAAAATCGAGATACAAATATATAAAGAAAAGGCAAATATGCATTCAAATTGGTGGTAGGGGTTTCAATTTTTCAATTTTGGGATTCAAATTTGGTTGGTTGAAATGTGTTTGTCCTCTGCAAAATATCGGAAATCTGCATTTTTTTATGAATTCTAATGTCAAGTATTTATCCTATTGTTAGTTAGCTTTTTTGAGTTATAAGATTTGGTTGGAAACCTATAATTTTTATGAATTGTAAGCTACAGTTCAAAATCTGCAAATTTAATGAATTATAAGCTCTTGTAATAGTTTTTTGAATAAACTGTAAAAAGTACCCCTGTGTAATCTCTAAATAGTGAAAACCCCTAAATTATAAACCAACAACAACCCCCCTGTGAAATTATTCAAAAAGCACACTCGGCCCATCTCTCATTTGAGTGTTGACTTCATGTAAAAAGACACAAATACCCCCAAGATTTTGCAATTAATAAATTCTTATATATATTTTTTTAATATTTTAATTATTTAATTTTTGTTATATCTTAATTATAAAGGTACAATGGGGTCTTTAATTTATTTTATTTTTATTATCACATAATTTTTGTATATATTTTAAATTGGGGTCATTAGCAATACACCCCTCCTACAGATAAAAAATAGTGATATGTCCATACCATAATTCTTTCTTTGTGAAAAACCCCTAAACTATTTATTTCCAATTTTACCCTTATACTACCTCACGTTTTTTTTTAATAATTATCTAGTATTAACAAAATTCCTATTAAATAAGGCAACTAAATTAAAACAGAACCTCTGACCTTTAAACATAGTTTAACTCCGGCAACGATCACAGTATGGTTGAACGGCGACGATATCTCTATTCTCACCTAATCTCGACTGAAATCACGCCTGTATACCAAGGAGAATCACGTACGCCTATAATAAAGGGAAACAATTATGGAAAAATATCGTGATTAAATATTTGATTTATTATAAAAAACTGTTAATAAGGGTACTTATATCTTATTATGTTTAATTGAGACGATGGTGGTGTAAAGAGAGAGAAATCCATAGAAACGACGAACATGAGAAAATAATAAATCACTAATCGAGTGAATCAACAATAGTCACATTCGAACCAGAGTAGTCACGTTGATGCTGCTGTTTCAGATCTGGAGAGAAAAAAAAAACGAAAAAAATCGAAAATAATGAAAGGGATGGAGGGGGAGGCGAGGACAACGACGGTGAATGAAAGAGAGAGAGAGAGAGGTGAATTTATAATTTTCTAATTGAGAAGAAGAAAAAGAGAAATTGAATTTCGGCCGGCCGACGGTGACGAGGGCGCGAACAACAGTGACATCTCCGAGGCGGGCGGCTAGGTGTAGTGGGGTGAGCGGCTGTGATCGGTAGCTAGGGTGAGCGGACTACGACGGTGGTGCGGAGAAGGGGAAGGATGGCGGCGATGGCAGTTGCAGATCTGCAGGGGAAGAAAAAAAAGAAAAAGAGAGAGAGAGAGAGAGAGAGAGAGAGAGAGAGAGAGAGAGAGAGAGAGAGAGAGAGAGAGAGAGAGAGAGAGAGAGAGAGAGAGAGAAATATATAAAGATAGAAATTCGATTTGTTAAATCTAAACCTATATATTTGGATTATAAATTTTAATATGTAGATTGATATTTTTTTTCACTTTTGAAATAATATCCCGTGCATCGCACGGGGAAAAAATGCTAGTAAATATAAAACAATATTTCAATTTTAAATTAAAAAAAAAATTAAATATTGAAGGAAAGAAGAGGAAAAAAACACTTGGGATGTTTGGTTATGTTTCCAATGGGAATTTCTAGTTTTCAAAATTTCTGATGGAAAAAGTAGTTTATTGGTTTTTGTGTAGAAAATGAGAATATGTTTGGATGAAGGGGAATTTTTAGTTTTATGTAGGTGTAGAAATGAGAATATGTTTGGTTGTGGTGAATTTTATCAACGAAAGTACGTGCAAAAGTAGAATATAATGATTGAGGATGATGATTATTATTATTATTATTATTATTATTATTATTATTATTATTATTATTATTATTATTATTATTAATATTATTATTATTATTATTATTATTATTATTATTATTATTATTATTATTATTATTATTATTATTATTATTATTATTATTATTATTTATACTTTTAGTAGTAGTAGTAGTAGTAGTAGATAGAGAAATTGGGAGGAAAGATAGTGTAGATATTAATGAGGAGAGAGAGTGTGAATATTAATGAGGAGAGAGAAATGAGTTGATGAAATAAAATATATAGGTTAGTAGTAGGTTTTAGTAGGTTTGAAAATTGAAAAAAATATGAATAGTGTATTTTCAATAGAAATTTGATAAGAAAAAATGAGATTTTCCATGATAAAATTGTGAAACAAACATGATCTCGGTTTTCTGAATAGTATAGAATTGGAAATTGATTTTGGAAATGAAACCAAACAACCCCACTATCTTCAGCCCCCTACACTCTCCCCGACCACCGAACCCCCAAATCAAATTTTCACTCACCCTCCGCCACACCACCACCACCACATATCTCTTCAACCTGGTCTTGATTTGGTGTGATGAAAAAGCAGCAATATATGGGTGGAATAGGGTGCGGGAGAGCTCTAACCAAACCGAATTTCATCGAAGAAAATGTTGTAGCGTTGGAGCGGAAGGGGGATATGGTTGAACTGGAGGCTAAGGTTATGGAGGGAGGTGAGGTCGGAGAGGTTGTTTGCCGGAAGGAGAGCGGCGGCTCTGCTATGTTCACCGTACTTATGAAAAATAGCAAATCAGTCCCTGACTTAAGGAAAAAGAGGGCCTTTCTAAGAATGAAAAGAACTGAATTGAAAATGCTAAAAACTTCATTTTGGGGCTTATTTTTAAAATTTCTAATTTGAAGGGTATTCCGATTTTTTAAAGTCAAAAAATCAACCCCCAGTCGCATTTGTGGTGAGTGTATCACGCTACCAACTCAGAGGGACCTTGTTGGCTTTAACTAACTTTTATAAAAGGGTCTTTGCTAATTTTTTTACCCCAGGGACTATTGTGACAATTAGAGACTACACTGGATATATAGTTAGTGCTAAAAAGCTCTTTTTTTTTATTATCAAGCTCTTTTTGTTCCATTTATTTTCATTTTTGTTCACCTCTAGTATATATCCTCAAAAGAAGGATACAGAGTCTTCAATTTTTGACTCTGCACATCTTTATTATTCAAAATGAGTTCTGGAAGGATTTTGTTTTCCAATATGTACATATACTGGTAAAGAGATAAATCTGCCCCTCTTAAAATGCACTAAACCAGTTGCACGTGATTTTTTCAGCCAAAAAGCGCAGGAGGGTGCAAAGTGTCAAGGAATTTGTAATTAAAGGGTGTAAAGTGCTATTTTCCTAATTTAAGGATTCCAAGTGCCAAACTTATGTAATTCAACGGTGCAAAGTGCCAATTACTCGAAGGATATTTTGTGTTTCTATAAAGGGCTCATTTGAGACGTTTCCTCATGCCCTAGAAAACTAGAGAAAAATACAAACCAAAATCATCTCTATGAATAACCTTCCAAGGCGTAAAATTATTGTACTGTCCTTTTATGCAGTTTTCACCTGAATGTATTCGATATTTTTACCATATGCATTTAGCATTTTTGGACCTCCATTTAGCATTTTCGTTATTTTTTTAATATAAAAATCTGTTGGTTATTTGTTTACTTTTCATATATATCTTTTTTTGAATATTTTTTTTTATTTCGAGATGTTTACTGTACTAAAATAGACTACATATTACTGTAAAAGGGCTAATTTTATTTACCTCTCCTGTACTAATGGGAAACCTTTACTTACCTCCTTTGTGCACCCAGAACCTTCACTTATCCCCGTGAATTATATGTTGTACCTATTAGGGGTGATTTTTTTCGGTTCGGTTCGGTTTTTGGCTAAAGCCGAACATGATATCGGCTTTTGTAAAATTAAAAACCATGTATGTCGGTTTTTAGCGGTTCGGTTTCATTCTGTTTCGGTTCGGTTTCGATTTTTTTCGGTTCGGTTTCGGTTATTTTTCGGTTCAAACGTAAGTATATATTGTTTTACAAACAAAAGAATCCAATTATACACAATTACTTTCACAACTAACTAATGCAATGAAAATATAAATTCTATAATCTCATAGGACTTAACGTAATTTAGATGATGTATTATGCTTCATTTTGTTTTCCTACTTTCATCAGTCACATTATTAAAACCATGAACTCATGTAACGTAATTTTAGTTTCGGTTCGGTTCGGTTATATACCTTTTTCCACCATACCGAACCAAATACTTCGGTATTTCAAAAATAAATAGCCGTACCTACACACGGTTTGCTATTTGGTACGGTTTGAAATGGCTCAATTTTTCGATTTTTCGATTCGATTTTTCATTTTCCCCAATTTTTTGCTCACTCCTAGTGCCTATTGTACCCTTTTTTTATGCTGAATAAATCATTCTTTATTTTCAATAATAATTTTATTCAACTTTCATTATTTTACATACTCATATAATTATTATTACTTTTTAATTTTGATTTCTTTTATTTTCGTTCGACTTACATAATAATTTTTTTTTCTCTTAAAATTAAATTATAACAAGAAACCACAATAAAAATACATTTATTTTATTTTTCACAAACTTGAACATATTAATTAATTTTAAATCTTTATCTAATTGATTTCAAGTGTGGGCATTTTATCTTTTAAGAAAATTTAAATAGTCAACATCATCGTAAATATTTTTGAATAAAAAATAGAAAAATTATGGAATGAAATTTTATTTTCACATTGATACTAATGATATTTTATATTTTACTTATCTTTAGAACAAATATTAGTTAAACGAAAATATAACTAGA
>NW_012192981.1:152253-219082 GCF_000504015.1 Erythranthe guttata
AATGTGCTCTAGTTTGTACTCGTTTTGTGTAAACATACAGTTTCCGATGCACCATGGTGTGCTACACTCTTATATATATAATATTATATGTATTATCTATTAGTATATTATACTATACCATTATTATTATTATACTACTTCTACAATGAATATTATTTAATAACAATAACAATACTATTATTATTATAATAATAATATTATTATTATTATTATTATTATTATTATTATTATTATTATTATTATTATTACTATTATTATTATTATTATTATTATTATTATTATTATTATTATTATTATTATTATTATTATTATTATTATTATTATTATTATTATTATTATTATTATTATTATTATTATTATTATTATTATTATTATTATTATTATTATTATTATTATTATTATTATTATTATTATTATTATTATTTATACTTTTAGTAGTAGTAGTAGTAGTAGTAGATAGAGAAATTGGGAGGAAAGATAGTGTAGATATTAATGAGGAGAGAGAGTGTGAATATTAATGAGGAGAGAGAAATGAGTTGATGAAATAAAATATATAGGTTAGTAGTAGGTTTTAGTAGGTTTGAAAATTGAAAAAAATATGAATAGTGTATTTTCAATAGAAATTTGATAAGAAAAAATGAGATTTTCCATGATAAAATTGTGAAACAAACATGATCTCGGTTTTCTGAATAGTATAGAATTGGAAATTGATTTTGGAAATGAAACCAAACAACCCCACTATCTTCAGCCCCCTACACTCTCCCCGACCACCGAACCCCCAAATCAAATTTTCACTCACCCTCCGCCACACCACCACCACCACATATCTCTTCAACCTGGTCTTGATTTGGTTTGATGAAAAAGCAGCAATATATGGGTGGAATAGGGTGCGAGAGAGCTCTAACCAAACCGAATTTCATCGAAGAAAATGTTGTAGCGTTGGAGCGGAAGGGGGATATGGTTGAACTGGAGGCTAAGGTTATGGAGGGAGGTGAGGTCGGAGAGGTTGTTTGCCGGAAGGAGAGCGGCGGCTCTGCTATGTTCACCGTACTTATGAAAAATAGCAAATCAGTCCCTGACTTAAGGAAAAAGAGGGCCTTTCTAAGAATGAAAAGAACTGAATTGAAAATGCTAAAAACTTCATTTTGGGGCTTATTTTTAAAATTTCTAATTTGAAGGGTATTCCGATTTTTTAAAGTCAAAAAATCAACCCCCAGTCGCATTTGTGGTGAGTGTATCACGCTACCAACTCAGAGGGACCTTGTTGGCTTTAACTAACTTTTATAAAAGGGTCTTTGCTAATTTTTTTACCCCAGGGACTATTGTGACAATTAGAGACTACACTGGATATATAGTTAGTGCTAAAAAGCTCTTTTTTTTTATTATCAAGCTCTTTTTGTTCCATTTATTTTCATTTTTGTTCACCTCTAGTATATATCCTCAAAAGAAGGATACAGAGTCTTCAATTTTTGACTCTGCACATCTTTATTATTCAAAATGAGTTCTGGAAGGATTTTGTTTTCCAATATGTACATATACTGGTAAAGAGATAAATCTGCCCCTCTTAAAATGCACTAAACCAGTTGCACGTGATTTTTTCAGCCAAAAAGCGCAGGAGGGTGCAAAGTGTCAAGGAATTTGTAATTAAAGGGTGTAAAGTGCTATTTTCCTAATTTAAGGATTCCAAGTGCCAAACTTATGTAATTCAACGGTGCAAAGTGCCAATTACTCGAAGGATATTTTGTGTTTCTATAAAGGGCTCATTTGAGACGTTTCCTCATGCCCTAGAAAACTAGAGAAAAATACAAACCAAAATCATCTCTATGAATAACCTTCCAAGGCGTAAAATTATTGTACTGTCCTTTTATGCAGTTTTCACCTGAATGTATTCGATATTTTTACCATATGCATTTAGCATTTTTGGACCTCCATTTAGCATTTTCGTTATTTTTTTAATATAAAAATCTGTTGGTTATTTGTTTACTTTTCATATATATCTTTTTTTGAATATTTTTTTTTTATTTCGAGATGTTTACTGTACTAAAATAGACTACATATTACTGTAAAAGGGCTAATTTTATTTACCTCTCCTGTACTAATGGGAAACCTTTACTTACCTCCTTTGTGTCCTTTGTGCACCCAGAACCTTCACTTATCCCCGTGAATTATATGTTGTACCTATTAGGGGTGTGCACGGCGCGGTTCTGTTCGGTTTTTGGCTAAAGCCGAACATGATATCGGCTTTTGTAAAATTAAAAACCATGTATGTCGGTTTATAGCGGTTCGGTTTCATTCTGTTTCGGTTCGGTTTCGATTTTTTTCGGTTCGGTTTCGGTTATTTTTCGGTTCAAACGTAAGTATATATTGTTTTACAAACAAAAGAATCCAATTATACACAATTACTTTCACAACTAACTAATGCAATGAAAATATAAATTCTATAATCTCATAGGACTTAACGTAATTTAGATGATGTATTATGCTTCATTTTGTTTTCCTACTTTCATCAGCCACATTATTAAAACCATGAACTCATGTAACGTAATTTTAGTTTCGGTTCGGTTATATACCTTTTTACACCATACCGAACCAAATACTTCGGTATTTCAAAAATAAATAGCCGTACCTACACACGGTTTGCTATTTGGAAGGGTTTGAAACGGCTCAATTTTTCGATTTTTCGATTCGATTTTTCGTTTTCCCCAATTTTTTGCTCACTCCTAGTGCCTATTGTACCCTTTTTTATGCTGAATAAATTATTCTTTATTTTCAATAATAATTTTATTTAACTTTCATTATTTTACATACTCATATAATTATTATTACTTTTTAATTTTGATTTCTTTTATTTTCGTTCGACTTACATAATATTTTTTTTTCTCTTAAAATTAAATTATAACAAGAAACCACAATAAAAATACATTTATTTTATTTTTCACAAACTTGAACATATTAATTAATTTTAAATCTTTATCTAATTGATTTCAAGTGTGGGCATTTTATCTTTTAAGAAAATTTGAATAGTCAACATCATCGTAAATATTTTTGAATAAAAAATAGAAAAATTATGGAATGAAATTTTATTTTCACATTGATACTAATGATATTTTATATTTTACTTATCTTTAGAACAAATATTAGTTAAACGAAAATATAACTAGAGAGTTCAATACAAGTAAAAATGAAAAAAAAAGCAAAAAATAAAACAAAACAAAAATAATATTGAGTAAAATTAAAAATACTATATTCTTTTTCTTATGAAATTGAAAAGACAAAGACATGTCTAAAGAAAAAAAAAAAAAGGGGGGGGGGGGGAAATTTGCTAGACACCCCTTAGTTTGGACTTATATAGGTAGAAGTCCTAGTTGCTAGATGGATATAGGCCTAGGTCCTTTCATATAAAAAAATAATATAAATTAAATAATAAAAAAATATATAGACATAAGTACCCTTATTGAATAAACATATTTTAAGGGATTCAGTTATTTACGTAAAGTTGGGAAATCAAATCCCACTAATCATGATTGAAGGCAGAGTATCGTGTGAGACGCTTGGAAAACAGATCTTAGTCGATTCAAGTGAAATATGAGATCTTGATGAAGGGTTCGAAAAACCAATATAAGCGTATTACAATTAAACGCGAGAGTGGGTGTTTATAATTAGTGAATCATTTTTTGGCCTAAAATCAACATGAAAATGAATTATACGCAAATGTTTGTCAATTGATGTTTGTTGTTTTGAATTTTCGATTTATTAATCGTCGTTTTACAACTTAATTTTCGTTCAATATTGTTTGCAGTTTATCGTCCTCCACAAAATTGATGTTCAGGTATGATGTATTGGTATCGGTGAAGAAAGTGTCGAATGGAACGAGTTATAAGAAATTTGTTGACTTTGTTTGCTCGAAGTGGGGTTGTCTATGCCCGAGTAATTTTTCATTGACGTATAATTTGTTAAATCGCCGGGAATGCGTCCTGATGGATGACGAAGATGTTGGGGGTGATGATGGATTAGTGGATGCTTAATTGATTTTCGCGCTTGTCGGCCAATGATACAAATTGATGGAACATTTCTTAAGGGCAAATTCGGCGGTATTCTTCTCAGTGTCGTGTCAAAAGACGCTAACGATGGTTAGTAATTTAAAATTTATTACATATTTTCTCGGTAGTAACTGTGTGTACTGAATGAGTTAATTTTTTATGTTGAATGTGTTAAATGTGGTATGTTTTACGAGTTCTGCACGTGTTTCAAATGTACATGTAAATTGCGTATAATATTTTTGTTTTTTTATGTAAAACTGCAGATTGCAAATTGCAATCATAAACCAGTATCTGCGAACTGCAAACTTTATTGTTGTGGGTCTCACCATTTTTTACCAACGGAAAATGTTATATATATTGCAAAAGACAAAGATCATTGCTTCCCAGTTAGTGTTCGATGTACAAGCAATGTCATTATTAATATGCATTTTTTAACATGTCAAGCAATATCATTTTTAATATTTTTTTCTAATGTATCGTATAGTTTGATGCAGGACTTTTCCCTTGCATTGCTATAGTTCATGAGGAAAATGATGATAATCTGGACTGATTTTTAGCATTGGTAAAACAGACAATAAATGACGATCGTGTGTTCACGTTTATTTCCGACATACAACACGGCATTCTGGTCAAGCTTAAAAAAGTGTTTATAGACTCTTTTCACTCCTTTTGCCTCTGACATATGACAGGTAATTTGAACAACAAGTTTAAATGAGTCCAACTTGTTACAGGGAGGCAATCGTTATATGATATGCATTTGAATTCTCAAAGACATCGTTCGGCAAGAAAATTGAGAAGCTCAAAGTCAGTGTGTCAACCAGAATTGTCAATTTTTTGAATGACTTGCCTTATTATAATTGGGCGAATGCGTATTTATTTCGTACTTGATTGTTTCGTTTATTTTCAATGTAGTATTTTTTTTACAAATGGAAACATATAACTCTAAAAAGCAAACAACTCACATTAAAATATGTAAATGTGGTAAAAGAATGTTGTCAAATGAAGTAGCGAACGATAAACATCAACTTGCAACCATCAAGTATCTATCTGAAATATGTAATTGCCATTGTAAAAGTATGTTGCAGAATGCACTAGCAAAAATTTTTGTGATTCGTGTACATGTAGCCAGTGAACTGCAAACTATCATAAAATAGCAAACTGCAAATTGTAAACAATAAATAACACTTTACAGTAAATATAGCCAGAAAATTACAATATGCAGTATAATTAAAACAAGAAAATATTTCGTATTGCCAAACTAACATTGCATAATCTAAAATCGCATAATCCCTTTTACAAATTCAAAATCCAAATTACTCCAACTAGCATTTAACGTTATAACAAAATAGAAATGTCTGTAAACGTATATTTCATCTAGTAACAGAGGAATAAAGTGAATACAAAGAAGAACTTCAAGTCACATTAAGGTAGGCTTGATGTGTGCAAATCAAACATGGTTATGCATCATTTTGCACTAATGGTTGTCAGAAGCAATATTCTCAAAACTAGCTGATACTTAAATAGCCGCCATATTTATTTCGTCATTTGCCCGTTCGAAAAAACTTTTCATGTCTCCGCATCAACAAAAAATAGATCTTCGTTTTCTTTCTACTAGACATGATCCAGTTGATTTATTTTCTTCCTTTCTTTGGATGACGTTGAACAGTCATTTGATGGCTTGTCCCCTTCACTTGATTTGATTGTTGAATATGCGATAAGAAAAAAATAAGAACCATTTCAAACCGTAAATTACGAACTTCAACAATTTCTTCATAATTGCAAAAATCAAATTCAATAGCAAACAGGAGTTGTCTATGCAAATAACAAATGACAACTGCAAATACAAACAAGGATTTGCAAAATGCAAACTGAAATTGGAAACAAGTACTAGTTGCAAACAAGTTAAAAAAAATGCAAAAAAACTGTTTAAATTCCCACAATATGCATGCTAAAACAAAATGCATACCACATTAATAGCAAATATGAACTGCTATTGCAAACGACTCAATAAGAACTTCGATTAGTAATTCGGGAACTACGAAATGGAAACTGCAATTACAATGTATATTACACTGCAAAGCACAATAATTTGCAGAGCAAATTAACATAAATGAGATACCGTAACGTAAGAAACTCAAAATTCAGGCCACAAACACATGAAAAAAAAAACTTAGAGAAAATCCTATAACATCGATGCTTTAAGAATGAAGGAAAATTGTAACTAAATATCGATGCTTCCAAGTCACCATGCTTTTCCACCGAGACCAAAATAATCATGAAAATTGGTGAATAAATCGTAATCAAAATTTCTAAAAATATATGGAATAAATATGAGAATGTTACTCAAAAACCTTCACGCTTTTGTACCATTTTTTTCTGGATAACGAGGTTCTCTGATGATGCAATTACGGGGTAATGTATAAATTAAATAGGAAAAATTAGATACAAATCGTTTAATTGTTATCGAAATATTAGAAATAAATAGCAAACAATAAAATACAAAATCAAAAAAGGAACAAAATACAAAATTAATAAAAGCAAAAAAAAGTCAAATCGAAAACCCAACATGCGAAGAAAATTAACACAAAGGATCATTGTTTACCAAGACTTAATTGTGTTTTGGTCATCGTATGAATTCCAAACAGAAAACCCTAAACACCAGCCGTCGTTTACGAACAGCAAATCATTGGGAAACATCAAACGGGACGAAGGCAAACTGGTTCAGCAAAAGAAACTGCAAACGACCTTCTAAATTGCAAACGCTCAGACAACCTAATCTATGGAAGGCTTCACAATTTGTAGAGAGATTTCGGTATTGAAGAAATCGATATCCAGAGATTTGCAATTTCAATTTTCGGATTTGCAGTAATAGGTAGATTTGGTAACTATTAGGTCAAACGAAAATGGGGAGAAAAATAAGAGATTTGATTTTGAGGATTTATTTTACCATATATTAATAGGGGTACTTTTGACAAATTACAAATAAAAAAATCTGCTGGAAATTAAATTTATTAGATGGATTTTAACACATATAATCTCTTAGAGGAGGACTTATATCAAATTGCCCCAAAAAAAGTATAGTTGGTATAATATGTAATCAACGGGTGTAATTTAAGAATTTTATAGTAGAGGGGAGATAAATGAATGTTTCTATTTAATATAGGGGAGGTAAGTGAAACTAATAGTCTAATACTACTATATTTGTTCTTTTAACCTCAAATTTAATTATGTACAGACACAAAAATCGATGATTATATGCAAAAAAAATATTGATCCGCATTATTAATAAAATTCACAATTTAAATCTTGATATTATAAATCAACTTGTACCAAATAAATATTGGAAGCACACAATCATCAACATCACTAAATAGTAAGTATTACTAAAACACATAACTTACATATTACCATATGTTAGTACTTTTTTCTCTCTCTCACACACACATATATATATATATATATATATATCAACCTTTCAAAACCCAATAGATCTTCAATAAAATAAACTAAATAAATCCATTTTACAAACAACTCATTAGCAAATGATGACTTGGCTGTTCCAAAAGTTAAATATTAGTGCTCCAGTAATGAATTAAGAATATATTTATCGTTCTAAACTAATCTTTTATTTGTTTAGTCACTCTTATTAAATTCAGGGAAGGGTATTACTAATTTAATGAAGTAGTAGCATTTAACACTACTTTAATTTTAGTAGTGAAATTGAAAAAGTGCGATTTTTGTCACCTGAACGTGTTTTTTGCTTGAGGTAAAAAACCAATTTCATTAATCAAATAGCAAAAAGGCCTTGAGGATATCTCCCTCGTTACAAGAAGAAACAGACATAGAAGCTACATGGTGAGCTAAAAGGTTTCCGGAACGCTTAACAAAACTAAACTTACATGAAACAAAAGTCTTAGCAATTCAGCAACAATCTTCGAGGAAGGCTCCAAACGATGATTCCGTAAGTTCCCCTCCTTTGAGTGCCGTAATTACTTGAAGCCAATCCCATTCACGTAGGGTCGCGTGAGCTTCTCCATCAACCGGTCTCGGTCTACTCGAATATTTAATCGCTGACCACCAAATGCATTCCCAGCCTTCCTAGTATTTAGTCACTGAACGTGGTACACATACTAGCCCCTAATATTTAATTAGTAGAAACGGTAACCAAACGAGCCCTAAACATACCCTAGTAATTTCAAACTAGTAAATATGTAATTCCAAAAATAATAATCATTCAATGATATTATAAGGGTTCTTAGGTAATCTAAGTATAGCCTTTAAATGGATTACATTAAAGAAAATATCTTATTGTATTAGGAAAGTACATTGGATATATGAGTCCACTAAGATTATGTATCTTGAAAACCCTCAAACAAAATTGAATAGCTCGATTCATGGTCGAATTCGAATGTATAACTTGAGATAAGGTTATAAAAGAAGTTGAATAAACTTCATAAAATTATTGGAGGATGTTCCGTGTTGGACTAAGTCGGTGTCTACAATTATGAATAAATTGTGATAACCAATTGGTTACGTTAAGGGCACAAACGACATGTATAATGGCAAGTATCGATACACTCGTACACATAAGACCATTAGGCAATTGATCTCAAAAGAAATAATATAACATTGATTATGAAAATCAATGGTTAATAGCGGATCCGCGACTAAAAGTCAACTAAAGAGATCAAACATATTGCCTGTCTAGGGGAGTGAGATTAAAACCCATAAATTAAGGACAATCTTGGTGGTAACCCAACCATGCTGACTGGAGATCCCAAGAACTGGTTCAAAAGGGACAACTAAGCTAAGAAAGTTCAGTGATGCACTAAGGAGTATATATTCCTATGGAATAACATATTTCCAACTCATTCCCGTGATAGACATTAGTGCTGCCTGCAGAGAGGGTAAAGGATAAGCGAAAGCTTTTAATGATTCCAAAACCTTATAACAAAAGGTGAGGTATTGGCAGGATATCTTTAATAGGAGATCACCTATGTAAGTGTATGAAGTGAGGGCCGCTTCAAAAACTTGACAAACACTTATAAATCCAAGATGTGTGTCCATGGCCAAAACGGACACAATCATGAGAACTAAGGAAATGTGAGAATAGTATTGTGTGGGTTGCATTGTCTTGGTTTACACGAACGACTGACAGTTCAAGACATCGCGTTCACTACTCAGCCTAGTAAATCCGATGTAACTCCACTACGGAAGGTTCAAAGCTATATGCTACCTATCCCGATGCAATACTATTCGCGGGAACTCTAGAGAGAATCGACGCCCTCGTTTTCATTCATGTGGGGGATTGTTGGAAAAATTGGTTAAAAATTGAGTCATGAACAATTTTTTATCAATGTTATTGTACGGTCTAATTGAGTATATAAATGAATTTTGGATTAGAACCAATTTTGTGGTGAATGAAAAAATTACTAGTCCAAAATATAAGGAAAGTGGGATTTGAGTTATCCCACATTGGAAAAGTAGAGAAGTACTGAGCTGTATATATATCAAAATATTGGGACGGGCCAAAAACATTAGATCATGGGCTTTTAACCCATTGGGCCCTTATTACTCGAAGCCCATCTCGATTGGTCTGACTGGTCTGAATTGGTGCGGCCGAACCAATGCAAACCATTCGGCTCAACTCGAAACGGTGCAACCACTCCCAATTGGCTCAACTCGAAATGGTGCAACCATTCAAACAAAAGGTACCTTTTTGCTCCAAAGGATACTACTTTTCGATCCTTATAAATAGACCCTAACTTCCCAAAAATTCCTCACTTCAATCCAAAAACAAGCCTACTACATATTAAGCCTACCCTTCACAGATTCTCTCGAAAAGTTCTACACAAAGTACAGTTCGTCGTACTTGGGATTTGGAGTGCTCCTATTCCAAGTTTTGCCGTTGTATCTTGGGAGACGATTTCCATTTAATCCGTTAGCACCGTTGCGGGGAAATTTCGTCTTAAGGACAGAGTCAACTCGCCTCGGCTAATCTTTTCGTATTTTCACTAATTAATTTGTTCAACCAATTTACTAAATTCACTACCCGTTTTATGTATCGGGACCAACACAAACAAGAGTGTTTTTTTCGTAATTATACCTTAACTAATCGGTGGCTGTAATTTGCCCTTTTTTTATATGATATACGTATGTGTGTGTGCAATAAACACACTTTTGTGTGTGTGTGTGTGTGTATTGGAAATTATATATATGTATATATGTGCAGGTGAAGGTGGTGGCTAAGGTGTATTGGGGGGATCCAAGGGAAAAGTTGTGTGGTGCTGTGGAGCAGCTCAAGCTTGATTCACTTGTTTTAGGAAGCAGGGGTTTAGGTGCCATCAAAAGGTAAATTCTATTTTTTATTAATTATAATTTTACTATCGATGTTTATTTTATACAAATGTCTTCTTCTTTTGTTTATTTATTTATTTTTTCTAATTATATATAATTGATTGATTTAGTATGATGATTCTCTGACTAGTAATTATTAATAAATCGATTTAGTATGATGATTCTCTGACTAGTAAATATTAATAGTACATCAATGCTACTGTCAACTACAATGACATTATTGTACTAGAAATAGTAGGCTGGATATAATACTATTGTGTTGAAAGTAACAAATTATTGTTTTCATTGCTGGTCAGTATATATTATGAAAAACTAATCAATAAAAACTAAATAAAAAAAAAAAGGAAAGACAAAATTGGTGAAATTGGAATTAAATTAGTGTTTACAATTAGAGTCTAATTTAGTTTAAAGAATAGTGGGTAACCTTGTCATAAATATTTAGTTTGCATTTGCTTATAATGCTTACAGTGGTGAATGTATTTACGCAAGAGAAAAAAAATATCTTACAGTGGTGATAAGAAATGTTCGGGAATGTTCGGGGAGCCATGTCACCCCATAGCTCTTTGTTGTCTTCACCACTTTCTGAAATCAATAGCCCGTTAGAACCCTATCGGAATAACGTATCCAATTCATTATCCCATTAGAGTTTCTGACTACGTTTCAGGGGGATAAGTGTAATTATCGATACCACAGGGACCTTACAGTTATTTAAGCATACCTCAAGGGTGTGGGTGTAATTTACCCTTTAATTTATTACATAAACAATTGATTGATTTAGTACACTACACCAAAACAGGCATTTTCTAACAGACTATAACCGTTACAATAAATATTACTAACGGCGTCATTCCGTTAGAAAACGCATGTTAGAAATTCAGAGGTTCAAATTACTAACGGAATTTGTCCGTTAGAATAAATACTCAGACCCGTTAGAAAAATAATTAAATGTAACGCTTATATCCGTTAGAAGTTATATTGTAACGGTATTTATTGTAACACTTTTGTTATTTTTTCTAACACATATTTCCGTTAGCAAATTAATTAGCTGTTAGAAAAAAATTACTATTGCTAACGGTTAGATTCGTTAGAAACAAAAATACACCGTTGGAAACGTAAATAATACTAACGGTTAGTTGTGTTAGAAAATCAATTGTAACATATTGTGTTGTAACACTTGTTAATTTGCTAACGGATATAATCGTTAGAAAAGTTAAATAATTATGAGAAATTTTAATAATAGTTACGCTTAGATTTGTTATAAATAAATCAGCTATTCAAAATATTTATTTTTTTGTGAATTAAAATTATTAAAACCTCGACATTATTATAAAAAAAACGAGCTTGGGCAGAATATAACACACATGTTTCCACTGAACCTGTAGTACATCGTTCAAAGTAACAACAATTCCTATAATGTACAGCACAAATATTCATAAATAAAAACAAAATCCAAATCTCGAATAAAACATAGAATGTAAACATCCATCAAAATAATCATTTATCATAGATAAACAGTTCAACTCAAGTTATCCAGAAAAACAAAATAAAACAAAACAAAACAAAATTCGATGGACCATCAACTATTAGAACAAATTATCCACTATTCCAAGCTAATCATCTAAATAATCCATGTAAAACTAAATTATAAACTCAAATATTTACTAACCAGCTTTGAAACCAAATTATAAATCCCCCTTGGACGAAGCCTGCCAACGTATCATAACCCCCTTGAGGAGGGTCCCACACACGAGCATTAGGATCAAGTACTTCTTCAATATAAACTTTCTTTTCCTCAGGTCCAACAATTTTGAAGTGACACACCCCGGAGGTATCATCTGTCACTACATATCCTCTGTCCAACAATAGTAATGTACTTGGAGTAATACTACAACAATATTGCCATCGTAGACGGTAATATATTATCGATACCATTAGAGTTTCTGACTACGTTTCAGGGGGCTAAGTGTAATTATCGATACCACAGGGACCTTACAGTAATTTAAGCATACCTCAAGGGTGTGGGTGTAATTTACCCTTTAATTTATTACATAAACAATTGATTGATTTAGTATTCTGATTATTTGACTGATATAAGTGCATATATATTAATCAAGGGTGTTACTTGGAAGTGTGAGCAACTACATCGTACAAAACGCAACTTGTCCGGTCACAGTCGTGAAGGGGACACCGTCGAGGGCCAAGCCTTAGCTTCGTCTATTATATTATTATACATTGCTGTGAATTTGAAGAAACGGGTATTGCATTCGAGTGTTTATGTTGTTTAATTTAATTGTCTCGTTGATACAAACATGAAATTAATTATTTTCGTTGTAAATTGAAATAATCCGACTTAAGGTTGAGCGGGGGTGATGTACGATAAAATTAAAATGCTCAGTGTGGATACGTTGTGGTTTTTGCAGTTGTGACTCGTGCGTCTTCTTCGTAAAATTTGAAGATGTGCATTGTTTCCTTTATTTTCCGTTTTAGATGGAAGTATATTCGGAAAATTACGTTTTTTTTTTAAATTCTATTTTTATCCATAATGTAATATTGAGTCAAATACGTTATTATCAGGTTTAAATTTTTAATTACATATATACCGCTCGTAGTTCAACAATATTACAAATACACCCGTTGAAGTTTAATTTTATAAACTATCGAAACAACTATTTAGAATAAATCGACCAGCATCGACGAATGGTGTACAAAACCGGTCTGGGTAAATCGATTTGGGAAACCAACGAAAAGACAAAAAGAAAAACCAATTTCAGTCTCCATTTTTTTTTTCAAAATCAGCTAAATCATTGCAACCCAACAAGAAATAAGCTAGCATAGATTAATGTTCATCCACGCATATTTATCAAGAATCGATGCTCAATTAATGTTTTTGGATTTACGAACAAAAGTTTAGTAAAAAGAACTTATTTGTTGGTGGTGGTGGTGGTGTGGTGGTGGTGGTGCGGTGGGTGGGTGGGTCGTGGGTCATCGCCGGTGCGGTTGAAGTCTCACTGGTCGGCGTCCCGGCGGTCTGGCAGCGGTCGTGCGGCAGTCGTGAGTGTTTTTTTTTTCTTTTGATTTTTTGGTCTTGAACAAATTAAAAATAGGGTTTGTTTATATTTTGAGTCATTATTTTTTTTATATTCATCTGCTCCAACCCTGGTTATCAAATTTTATTATCAATTGGAAGTTTTTTTTTATATAATTGCCACATGTCAATTTGTGAATGGTTGGTTAGGTGGTTATTTTTTTGATAACTCAATTTGTACGAAGTATTTTTAGATTCAAAGAGGAGAAATACCAAAATACAAACCCCCGTTTGGAGAACAAAATTTTTAAATTTTAGGAGTCAAATGATAGTTAAGAGATTTGAATAACTCCATTTGGAGTTGCTCTAAGAAGCAAGACACAAAAAATAGACAACTAAATACACGAACCAGTACAATCAAACTCTAATATGCAAAATATATCTGCTAAAAATCGAAAAAGTAGGTGAGAAAAGTATTCTGGTATGCTAATGAGGAATTCCACACACAGATAATCGAAAGACATGCACAGGTAAGCACTTTCACATATACGTTGAATACCGAAAATATTGAACGTACGTGTGCGTGCAGATTATAAGCAACAAAGAAGATGGCAATTAACAACAAATGGCTCAAGAGAAGACGATCATACTGTATAAACAAACTGCTCTAAAAAAAGTAAAACAACTTCCAAAGTAAACAGACGAAAGTACCCTTAGTATTACAAATATTTCACAAAAACGGGTTTAGGGTTTCGGGGCAAAACCTTTCTTTTATATATAAAGATATGGTCATTCAACATGGTATCAGAGTCAGACCAAATGAAAAGATCTTGAGTTCGAATCCCACCACCACTCGTTCCAAATATTTCAAATGCAATGCTTTTAAGATTAATATTTAGTGTGTTTGGATAACGAGTTTATTTCCTATTTTTACTCATTATAAGATCTTAAATAAAAATGTGGGGTTTATGTATTTAAAAAAAAAAAATCTTATTTGCTATCCAACAACTTATTTAAAAAAAAAAATACCAAACACTTTGGAAGAGCTCTAAAATATCGTATAAGCTTCTTTTAGCATCTTAAAAACTCAGCCAAACATCCTCTAAATCCACCGTTATCCAGTCTAATACAAGTTAGTTGCTTTCTAGTTATCTTACAATTCTTTTTATCCACACAGTTTATACTTTATAGTATATGATGTTTCCTTTGACCAAGCTTGATAGCTAACTATTTAGCCACATTACAATCTCGTTCATCTTGTGATGTGGCATCTTCATCACGTCAGGCCATCTCCAACAATTGTTTAAAAACTGGTAGTCTATATCTATAATTTAAGAGGCGAACAGTGTTATGCAACACCACTTTTAACATAACACTCCAACAACATCTATCTATATATATATATAAAGAGAATCCATGGCATAATATGCTGCCACGTGGCTCTCCTTAGGGTTTCAAACCCTAATGGCAATTATTGTAATTATTTAGTAGAAAGAAAAATAAAATGCAGTAATTTTTTTTTTTACAATTTATCCGTATCCTAAATACCTCTGCACACATTCTCATAACCTCTCCCAACTTCTCCATTCAACCGTCTGCATTCAGATCATACATCTTCCTGTTCTTCGAAAATATTTCGCAATTCATCTCAAAATCCCTCTCGGCTCGCATTTTCAGGTAATTCTTTCATTCAAATCAACATCATCCATATATATATAAAAAGAGAATCCATGGCATAATATTCAAGGGTAGTTCAGTTCATTAATTTTATTATATTTACTGATTATTTGTATTCGGAGGTTTACCTTACATGAATAAAGTTGGCAAACGTAGACTCAATTTTATTATATTTACTGATTATTTGTATCCTGAAATACCGTAGTGACGAACCACTGCATACGTTTCTATCAGAGAGGTTATACAATTCTGTAATTTTAACATTTTTTTTCCTATCAAGTTGTTCTTTATCTCTCAATAATAATTATAACATTTAGGACACCCTTTTACTTGATAATAATTTGTTTTCATTTTCTTTACTTCCACTCTGCACATGTACTACGAATCTGTATATTTGTTCTGAATTTTAGGCATATAATAATACTTCTATGTTTTGGAAATAAATAAACAGATAAATAAATGTGAATTTCCTGTGCTAATAAGATGAAGATATACATCCTACTGATTAACATTATTAACTCTAAGATACTATAAACTATATTATTGACTTCTTCCATGGGTTTTCATGCAAATAACGGGTGCAATCGTTCACAACTAGAGGCTGGTTTATGTGGATTTCTTTGGAGTGGCTAATAACTTTACGATTTTATTTTTCCCTAACTGAATTTCACAGTGGGGAGTCGTATGAAATTTCAACGGTTACCCTCTTTCCTATGCGGCTTGTCTCGGTCGGTCTTTTCTGAGTTGCTAAGTGTTGGGTGCTAAATACCCACACGCAAGTGCACGTATCGCAAACAAGTAGTAAAGTAGACTCGTGAGAGTCGGATGTCGATCCCACAGGGAATACGCAAATTATTTAATCCTAAGTACCAAATCTTAACAATTACAATTTTTATCCAGCCTACGCAGGGTTGTCAAATTAATTAACTAAATAAATTAAACTAATTAAGAAAGCAATTAAACACGAGAAAATATCAATATAAAACGGATCTAGGATTTTATCTTCCCCCTATGCGATAATTCTTCACCCAATTAATCTCCTATCATGCAAGTTATGATTCCCGATTATTAACCCAAGACACGAAATTACTCATAACCAGCTGTCGTTGTATTATAAGCCTATTATTCATAAAAGATTCACTATATGTCTATGCAAACCTAGTATAAATAAAACATTAAATAACAAGTCTCGAAAACGGCTACCTAAGGTATTATCTGTATGTCTACGATAATACATGCAATCAACACACGCATTCGGTGAAAAACTACTCGAAGGCTCTTCTATCCCTGTTCTAATTATTAAAACGATCTGTCAATTAATTCTAACAATAACTAATAGCAACATAAATTAGCTACGTTCATGCGCTAAATAAGATCAAGATAGAAGAAATAATCGAAGAATTAAACTTGCATAAAAGTAGAAAAAAGAGGTTCGAATTACCACTTAGGGTTCCAACAAAATCCTAGCATAAAAACTTAGCTACTCATGTTTGCTAAGAAAAACATAATAAAAATACGAAAGTTCATAAAAATCTAGAAATAAAAATAAAGGGAGAACTATGAAGAAGATTCGTCAAACCTTCGTCTTCGTTGCTCCGTTCTTAAATTGCGTGTAAAAAATAAAGATAAAAGATAGATGATAGATCTCTAATTGTGTGCTTTTTTGCCTTTAAATAGGGTGCAAAGATATAATAGGGCGGATTTCCTTGTGTAATTAAAATTCCTTCACTGCGCCACTTCGTTCATCCGGACGGCCGTGCGAGAATTCCTTCTTAAATCCGGACGGCCGTCCGGTCTTTAATTCCTCAGAGTTCTGATTTTTTCACTTTTGGCCCACTTTTTCTCCGAATTTGCAGTTTTGACCCCAAAAGTTTCCAATTCTTCAATTTGCACCTAAAGCACAAATAATACCCATTTTAAGCACCAATTGTCATTAAAACACACCAAAAGCTCCAATTAAAAGGTACAATTAAGTGTATAAATATACACTTAACACACCCCCAAACTTGAACTTTTGCTTGTCCTCAAGTAAAATCAAATTAAGAGCACAAACCACGACTATACATCTCATTACATAGATCGATTGGTCAACTTCGTGTTTTCAGAACTTGCAATTATGATGATAATTCCTAGGTATTCGCAAGCTTAACATTCAACGGCACTTAGTCACTCACTATTACAAAAAACCACAAATCATACAATTGCTTCAAGTATCCAATATTTGCAAATTAAAGATAGAAAGAATTTATACTTACATGCATATATTTGACTCCAAATACTCATCAAATTATTCTACTCAACTAATATTGAACAATAAGCTATTGGGATCATTGGGACTTTGTGGCTTTCAATTGTTAGGCTCTTTGGTCCGAGGTAGGTAATATGGATATGTGTGGCTAATTTCTTGAATTGAGGTGATTACGCCAAAATTTTGAAAGAAAGGCGTTTGAAACAATGAATTCACCTGTAAGGACTTTAATAAACTCGATTCTTAAGAGTTCAAAAGTCTCCACTTTTGCTCTTAAGAGAATGGATCGAGCTTTCAAAACAAGTCAACAACTAGTCCTTATTTCTCCCATCTAATCTCTTCCTCTTGTTTTCTCTTTTTTTTTTTTTTTTTTTTTTTTTCAACGAAGAAGAAAGATCTTATAAGAATTTTCGATCGACCTCCAAGGGATAATTATTCAAGAATCTCCACTTTTCTACCTTCTACATATTGTCTAAAAGAAAGAACACCTTTTTTCTCCGAGGCTCAAATCAAGGTTCTAAGGATAAATTCGACAAAAAGGGTAGGCTTGAAAGGCTCAAACGGTTCAAAGAAGGCCCAAATCATATCCCAAATCACTTACTACCCAACACTTCGTATCATAAATGTCCTAAGGTGAGATTTAAAACCGAACAAAGCATGATTTAGCACAAATAAATTCCAAATTTAAAATACAAAACATTCAACCAAAGCAATGCATAAGGCGTGATTCCTAGCAAGAATTCACTTCTACGTTCCGTTGAATCGAAAGCTAAACAAATATCTACTCCTTATCAACATAAAACAAGTAATCTCATCATCAAACATTGACCATCTCCCATCATCATAGTTCATCGATGCATCGAACAATTTTTTTTTTTTAAAGAAAAAAATAAAACGGAAATAACAAAACGCAAATAAAGCATGCAAACTAAAAAAAATTAAAACACAAATAAAGCGCACATAAAGTAAAACAAGTAGTTAACCACCCCCAAACTTAAAATTCACATTGCCCTCAATGTGATTCGCCCGGAGTTTAAGGATAGAAAACACCTGTTTAAGCGTCGGGACCATCGTTGGGTTGCTCACCAACTCCACCATGTGCATGAGCATCATCCTCCTCGTCATCCTCCAATAACTCGGGTACCGGCTCAAGAATCGGTGAGGAAAAATCGTCAAACACCTTGTGGGCGTTCTTGGTGGAATGGGTTTTTAGAGAAAATTGCACCGTTCTTGAATCCTCCCTGCGCAAATCAACAACAAACCACATTGATTACGTATTATATGTGTGTAATTGGTAATTTTTCGGTGAAATTTTTCAAAGAAAAGGGAAAATTTCGAAAAAGGAAGACTAGGGTTCGAAGTGGGGGAGAGAGAGGATTTGAAATTATGGAAATTGTTTTTACTGCCCAATTATGAGAAAGGGCACGGCCGTGCGGATTTTTCACCTAAATCTCGCACGGCCGTGCCCTTTTCCAATTTTGGGCAGTAGCATCACCGAAATCTCACACGGCCGTGTGAGATTCCTGCCTTTTTCTTGCACGGCCGTGTGAATAATTTCAATTAGGTCCCTGAAAAATAAAAACTTCTTATTAGTGCCCTTGAAAACTTTTTTTTTTTTTTGTTTTTTTTTTTTTTTTTTTTTTTAGAGAAATAAAATAAAAACAAAACAAAAAATTTAAAATAACATAAAATAAGAAAAACAAAAGCTCGGGTTGCCTCCCGAGAAGCGCTAAGTTTACAGTCTTCAGCCGGACTTTGTCTGCTTCTTTGTTCAAGCTAACGTGACCGAAGTCACTTGGCAATTGAATTCCTCTCCCCGATGATGCTCGTTTGATTTTTTAGGTGGCCACATCCTCCTTGCACGTTCATCACCGTTAGCACCCCAACTCTTTTGACTATCTTTCGGAGGCGTTGAAATTGAGTCCGCACAATACGCGTGCTCCTTCTGATTCCCTTTTCCGCCGTCATCTCCTGCACTCAACGATGCTTTCCCATGGTCCAAAATTGAAACATCAAATTTTTCATGATTTGTAAAATCCATAAGATCAATAGTAAAACACTCATTATTATCACATGAATTTTTATTAGCACCAAAAATATTAAATTTTATCGTTTCATCATGCACTGTCATTGTAAGATCACCACTCGCACAATCAGTTAGAGTTTTTGAAGTGGCTAAAAACGGTCTCCCTAAAATAAGAGGTATCTCCCTATCTTCATCTATATCGAGTACAACAAAATCAACCGGGAAGATAAATTTGTTCACCTTTACTAGCACATTCTCTAAAATACCTTTTGGGTAAACCAAAGACCTGTCGGATAATTGAAGAGTTATATCTGTAGGTTCAATCTCACCTAACCCAAGATTTTTAAAAGTGGAATAAGGCATAAGATTAATGCTAGCACCTAAATCAATAAGCGATCTAAAATTTTTACCTCCTATAGTACAAGGGATAGTGAACTTACCTGGATCGCCGAGTTTTTGTGGAAGGGGTCGTGTAAGAATTGCACTACATTGTTCCGTGAGTTGGATCATCTCGTTCCCTTGCAATTTCTTCCTTTTTGTCACGAGATCCTTGATGAACTTCACCCACTTTGGCATCTTTTGAAGGGCTTCAATAAACGGAATATTTACTTGGATTTCCTTCAGCTTGTCCAAAAATCTTTGATAATCGGCATCGAGCTTCTTCTTTATAAGCTTCTGAGGATATGGAATTGGAGGGGCTCGTGATTTCACTGGGGATGATAGTGGTTCTTCGTGAGTTGTTTCTTTTTCCCCTATCACACTCGGCTTCTCAAGTACCGTGTGTTCCTTCTCTTTTCGTGGGGCTTCCTCCAATTCTCTCCCATTCCTTAAACTCACAGCGTTGCACTGCTCGATGTTGTTCTTTCGAGGATCTTCTGTATTTGACGGCAGTGCTCCCGATGGCCTCGCGGTTAGATGGGTTGCAAGTTGACCCATCTGTGTTTCCAAATTTCGGATGGAGGCTTGGGTGGTTGTCATAAATTGCGCCAAGATATTTGCGAGATCTCCTCCTTGAGGTTGAGCTTGAGGCGGATTTTGGAATCCGAGAGCTGGTCGTGAATAATTAGGCGGTTGACCTTGAGGTGGTGCTTGCCTTTGCCCTTGCTGATTTCCTCCCCACCCAAAGTTAGGGTGATCCTTCCATCCCGGATTATATGTGTTGGAGTACGGGTTCCTCTGTTGTCGGTTGGTGTCATGCACATAATTCAGAGACTCCGTTTTTTCTACGCGCTGGTCGGGAACTTGGACTGCATGGACTTGCTGAGTCTGCAAAGCCACTACTTGCTTTGATAGCTTCTCTAACTGGGCCGTGATTGCAGTGACCCCGTCTAACTCCAAAATTCCTCCCGTCTTGACTGCTCCGCTATTCGACCGATCCGATGCCCGCATGTATTTATTTCTGGCGATTCGCTCCAAAAGCTCGTATGCTTTATCGTAAGTCAAACTCATGAACATTCCTCCAGCTGCAGAGTCGAGCACGGTTCTCAAGTTGTCTTGTAGCCCATCGTAAAATATTTGCAGTTGGCGCCACTCTTGAAGTTCGTGATTCGGGCACCTCCTTACTAATTGTTTGAACCGCTCCCACGTCTCGAATAATGCTTCACCGGCTTCTTGTATGAAATTTTGAGTTCTCTCCGGATTCGCTCAGTTTTTGTTGGGGAGTTGTATGTGTTCATGAAAAGTTGTGCTAGCTGGGCCCAGGACGAGATGGAATGCGGTGCGCGAGTTTGTAACCATTCTCGGGTTGCGCCTTGTAAGGAGTGCTTGAACAGGCGGAGTTGCAGTGCTTCGGGCGTTACTCCGTTCATCTTGTGCGAATCACACGTCTCGAGAAAGTTGACCAAGTGGAGATGTGGATCTTCGTGAGCCAATCCGCTGAATAATCCATTGTTTTGGAGCATAGTGAGGAGTCCCGCTCGAATTTCGAAATTGTTGGCTTCAATGGGGGGCTGCTGGATGCTTGATTGAAACCCATTGAGTGTCGGAACGGTGTACTCATGCAAGGCTCGTTGACGAGGTGGTGGATTAATTAGCTGGCGTTGGTTTTGCTCGTTGACAATTTCTCCTGCCGCATTCGGTGGGCGCCTTTGGTCACCTTCCCCACGGTTAATCTCTTCTTCCATTGTTGCGGGAGCGTTTTGAGCTAACCTTTGATTTCTCCTGGCTTGCCTAAACGTTCGCTCAATTTCGGGATCGAGAGGTAACAAGCTCGTATCGTGTCCTCTTCGCATAAAAAGTACCTACAAAATAAAAATAAAATAATTAAATAAAAAAAATAAAATGGCTGAAGTAAGAAAAATTGCTCAAATTTAATATTAGGATAAATAAATAATTTAGCCGTATTCCCCGGCAACGGCGCCAAAAACTTGTTGGGTGCTAAATACCCACACGCAAGTGCATGTATCGCAAACAAGTAGTAAAGTAAACTCGTGAGAGTCGGATGTCGATCCCATAGGGAATACGCAAATTATTTAATCGTAAGTACCAAATCTTAACAATTACAATTTTTATCCAGCCTACGCAGGGTTGTCAAATTAATTAACTAAATAAATTAAACTAATTAAGAAAGCAATTAAACACGAGAAAATATCAATATAAAACGGATCTAGGATTTTATCTTCCCCCTATGCGATAATTCTTCACCCAATTAATCTCCTATCATGCAAGTTATAATTCCCGATTATTAACCCAAGACACGAAATTACTCATAACCAGCTGTCGCTGTATTATAAGCCTATTATTCATAAAAGATTCACTATATGTCTATGCAAACCTAGTATAAATAAAACATTAAATAACAAGTCTCGAAAACGGCTACCTAAGGTATTATCTGTGTGTCTACGATAATACATGCAATCAACACACGCATTCGGTGAAAAACTACTCGAAGGCTCTTCTAACCCTGTTCTAATTATTAAAACGATCTGTCAATCAATTCTAACAATAACTAATAGCAACATAAATTAGCTACGTTCATGCGCTAAATAAGATCAAGATAGAAGAAATAATTGAAGAATTAAACTTGCATAAAAGTAGAAAAAAGAGGTTCAAATTACCACATAGGGTTCCAACAAAATCCTAGAATAAAAA
The DNA here is from genome assembly GCF_000504015.1 of Erythranthe guttata. The sequence continues at coordinate 174,717 of NW_012192981.1, forward strand.
CTTAGCTACTCATGTTTGCTAAGAAAAACATAATAAAAATACGAAAGTTTATAAAAATCTAGAAATAAAAATAAAGGGAGAACTATGAAGAAGATTCGTCAAGCCTTCGTCTTCGTTGCTCCGTTCCTAAATTGCGTGTAAAAAATAAAGATAAAAGATAGATGATAGATCTCTAATTGTGTGCTTTTTTGCCTTTAAATAGGGTGCAAAGATATAATAGGGCGGATTTCCTTGTGTAATTAAAATTCCTTCACTGCACCACTTCGTTCATCCGGACGGCCGTGCGAGAATTACTTCTTAAATCCGGACGGCCGTCCGGTCTTTAATTCCTCAGAGTTCTGATTTTTTCACTTTTGGCCCACTTTTTCTCCGAATTTGCAGTTTTGACCCCAAAAGTTTCCAATTCTTCAATTTGCACCTAAAACAAAAATAATACTCATTTTAAGCAACAATTGTCATTAAAACACACCAAAAGCTCCAATTAAAAGGTACAATTAAGTGTATAAATATACACTTAACACTAAGAATTTTATTTTTTCCACAGTTTGTTCAGTCTTTATAAATGGATCTTTGTTTTGTGCTTGATTAATAAGCAGTACATAGAAACAAAGAATGCAGAGTAGTTTTTCCATTTGCTTCTATTCATTTACTTTAATTCTTTATTGAAAAATAAAGATTACATTTACTTTTTTTCATTTTTTCATATGTAGTTTTTCTCAGGTGAGACTTGCTCCTAAAAAATCCATTGGCAGAGTACACAGGCTCATTTACTCTAAAATTTACTCTTCAAAACTCCATTGTTTGTACATATGTGTCTGGGGCAGAGTGTGTGTGTGTGTGTGAGTGAGAGCAAGTTAAGTACAATAAATGATTAAGGGGAATCATGGTCAAAATCACTGGGGTAGGAAGAGGCAAAAGGTACTGTAGGAGCCACCCGGAAACAATTAGTACGCGTATTGGAACATATATAAATTTTATTATGTGTGACCATTTAAGCGTTAACATTGATTGTTTTTTTTTTTTTTTGAGAAAGTCTATGTATTTGTATATATTCAAATATATATTCATATATAGGTTAATTAAGCACTCATTATTTTATTAATTACAATTGTACATGGGAACATATTATGTGGAAATAATTAGGTACTATAAATTTTTTTTTTTTTTTTAAATAGCACCATTGGACCAAAAAATTAGTCAATGACTCTCCTCTTTTTATAAAAAAACAATACACACTAAATATATTAAGTCAATATATTGTTTCTACTTTCTAGGGCTTTCTCTATATCTCATTATTTCTGCCGCAAATTCCCAGCTGAAGAGACGCAAAAAACCAGAAGAAGAAAGGAAAACAGCACGGACTAGGGAAAAAATAAAAATAAAAATAAAAAGAGAAAAATTTATGGTGACTCTCATTCAATAGAGGAGTGGTGTTAGAGAACTTGTTCTACCATCTTCTATCGACGGACTCAAATTTCATGTAAGTTTTGTTACCTCTTTAAATTTTTTTTGGATACAGGTGTTTTTTTTCAGTTGAGGGTGATTTTTTATGAAACCAAATACCACAATTTATAGAGTTGATTGGTGTTAAATTTTTTTACAGTGGTGGTTGATGAATTAAATTGGTAGTTGATATTGACAGTTGGAGTTTATTACTGCAGATTTTGTGGTTGAAAGAGATGGGTTGTGGAATTTTTATTATTCTTTATGTTTACCCAATTTGTTAAATTGTAATTTTGGTTTCTCAATTTTGAATATGCAAAGTTGAAATCTAGCAAATTTTGCCTTTTTCCATTTTGCTGTTGGAAATGTGATTTTGAGTTAAAATTGTGCAAAAGATGCAAAATATAGGTATAATTGATGCTGTTGGAGTTGCTCTTATTGCATGTTTCAAGAGAGGTTTGCAAAACGACTATAAAAACAATTATAGAACAACAAATAATTCTATCAAACCCTCACGCCGCGACAACAAAACTACTGTGAAAACGACTATAATATTTAACAAAACGACTACAAAAACGTTAATTTGTAGTTGTTTTCGTATAGTCAAAACAACTATATAATTTAACAAAACGACTACAAAAACTTTAAAACGTTAATTTGTCGTTGTTTTTGTACAGTCAAAACAACTACAAATTATGAATCTCCTTCAATACCTCCCATTTGTGCCGACACCGCGCGAGAAGGGCCGCAACCAATACTAAAACCTATCCTCGTCGGGTGAAATCTAGCGTCGCCACCAAAACACAATGCCACCAAACCCTAGATCGCGACTAAACCAACCCCTAGAAAAACAGTACCGCCGCCGCGCGAAAAACAACAAATAAAACACCGTCAATCGCGTAGTACCACCTCATCTGCAGGAGATTTGGACCACACCATCTCATTGTTATCAGAATCGAGGAACATTGAATCGATAAAACATTGTGGCTTTGAAGTGGATTGATGGAGAAGAGAGGAAAGAGTTTGCCGCAACGTCGACGAAGGAAGAACGCTTGTAGAAGAAAAAGGCGGCGGGGCACGAGACTGTCGTTGTGAGCGGCGAGAGAGAGAGAAAGAAGGGATAAAGTGGATGAGTGAATAACAATGTAATCAAGAAGTGAAGTTAGTGAAGTAAAAAGGGTATACTGAGTATACTAGGTAACAAATGATTTATGATTAATTTAAATAGCAAATGAGGGGATCTTGATAAAATGCAAATATCAAATGAATTGGTATTATGTACTGCAAGCGTAATTTAAGGGGTAACTAACCCAAGAATGGGGTGAAATTACTTTCCAACATTATTTATTTTCCTATATTAATTTCTCAATTCCAACAGTTTGAGGGTATCATAGATCAATGTTTTCACATAAGGTTTATTATATATAACGTCCTATTAACACAGATTTTTGCTCGAAAAATCAAGGTTGGTAAAGTTAGTTTTCTTTAATATTAATTTTTAGTTACTTTATTTTAGCAATTTGTTGAACACCTTCGAATCTAATTTTCGTTCATATCAGAACAGTCATAATTTTTCCATTTTACTAAAAGTCGATCGGGCAAACTTTTGTTCGGTCAACTTAGTTAGAGAGCTTAGTGTCACGGACTTGTTCTCTTAACAACGAATCGTACGGCCTTAGCTCCTTTTCGCCCCTCCCAATAACTAAGTCAACTTTCTCCAAAGTGTTGCGAATACTAAGTGATGAAAAACGAACAAAGAACTTAAGAAGATACGAGAGCTTTGTAGGAAAGTACATGTATTGCTTGAGTGCTTATAATTGCTTGAATTTCTTGGATTTGTTGGATGCTAAAAAATGAAGTCCCTACTCCTATTTATACCAGGCCAGCTCCTTAATGGACGGTGTAGATTTATTTGATGTAATGGCTAGGAGTTGTTCACTATAACACTCCAAAAAATTCTTACAAAATATCTACAAATGGAGGGTTCTAGAAAGTTTTATAATCCTTCAAGAATTTCTACCAACTCTATGTACACTTGGGCCAACTTGGGCCTAACCCTATTTGGGCTAAGTTTTGAACTCCTTAACCTCTCCAACCCAAGAGAATCTGGCAAAGGATTGGACCAAAACTGGCGGGCCGCGACATTAGACTCAAAACAAATATTTAGACTGAATATTTCGTTCACCTCCACCTCATTTGTACTAAAAAAAAACATATTAACTCTAAAATTGGTGTTTGTATTCCATTTCTCTGCCTCTCCTTACCAGTCTCGCGCCGCCGACCGCCTAATTTTCGCCAACCACGCACTGGGAAAGGTTTTTGTCATCGGACGCATTCCTCTTTTTCAGTCTAAGATGTCTAAATTTTCAGTATAAATTTTCTAACTAAGTTGTCCATTTTTAGTCTAACTAGACTCTCTAACTAAGATGTCTATTTTTAGTCTAAGATGTCCAAAATAAGTTGTCCAAGAGTTTTTTTAGCAAATTCAAAATATTCAAACACTGTGTTATCCAAAAAATATATTTTACTGGGTTGTTGCCAATTTTCCTTTAATTTTATGCTATACAATAAATAAAATAAAAGAAATTCTAGATCCTCATATTAATAGCAATAAAATAAAAGAAATTCTGGCGGGGTTGGAAAAGGAACGAAGACAAAAGTATTCGACGGATGAGGTGGAGTAAACTAGCTCGAGCAAAAAATAATGGTGGTATGGGTTTTCGGGAGCTTCAAGCGTTTAACCTTGCGCTTCTGGCGAAACATGGATGGAGGTTTTTGACCAGTCCCACGTCACTAGCAACAAAAGTTTTTAAAGGTAAATACGTTTATAACTCCAATTTATTCGATGCTAAATTAGGCAGTAATCCTTGTTGGAGAAAAAAGCTATAAAAATCAATATTTTGTAAAGAAAAATAACTACATAAGCACACACGAGTGTATATTATTTGATGAATAAACCATGTACACATGTTTCTTTATTTATAGAGAAAAAAAAAAGAGATTTTCCATTACTAACTAACCACTACTAATTAGCTAAAAATTAGGAATTTATTTAACTAACTCAAAACATAATATTAGGAAACTTCTAACTAATCTAAATACTTGGTTAGACTTTGAATTAGTCTTCTACACTCCCCCTTGATTCAAAGTTGCAGACACCAAGCAAGTTTCTGAAATAAATGAACTTCTCCTTGGCTAAGGATTTGGTGAGCACATCATCCAATTGATCGTTGGTGTTACAATACTTCAAACTTACCTCTTCTTTTGCAACCAACTTTTTAACAAAGTGGAAGCGAAGATCGATATGCTTCGTTCTACTGTGGGAGTTTGGATTATTTGTCATGGAGATTGTAGATTTGTTGTCACAAAGTAGCTCCGTTGCTCCTTCTTGATCCTGTTGAAGTTCGGCTAATATTCTCCTTAACCAAACAGCTTGACATGCTGCCGAAGCCACGGCCATATATTCAGCTTCAAAAGAGGATAGTGCTACCGTTGCTTGCTTCTTTGAGCTCCAAGTTATTACTCCGGATCCAAGAGTGAAAACATTCGCCGAAATGCTTCGCCGATCATCCAATGAACTAGCCCAGTCACTATCGAAAAAGCCGCATAATCGAAAAATTGGAAACTTTGGAGTACCAAATTCCGTAATCAGTAGTTCCACTAATGTAACGCATGATCCGCTTCGCTGCTCTGAGATGAATCCTAGAAGGATTGTGCATAAACCTGGAAATTACACCAACAAAAAAAGCAATATCGGGTCGAGTGGGAGTAAAATAAATTAACCCTCCAACCAAGCTTCTGAACCTTATAGGATCAACCTTCTCGGCCCCATCATCTCGCTGTAATTTTTCATTCATGTTCATAGGAGTAACTGCCGACTTACAATTGTGCATGCCAAACTTCTTGAGAAGATCATTGGCATATTTTTTTTGACAAACAAAAATGCCATCTTCAGTTTGTACAACTTCAAGACCAAGAAAGTAATGCAAATAACCCATGTTTGACCTTTCAAATTCAAGCATCATACTCGATTTAAATTCAGCGAGAAGAGACTTAGAAGAACTTGTATAAATGATATCATCAACATAAAGACAAATAACGATGAAATCATTTTTACCTTCATACTTCACATAAATCGCAGGCTCATTTTCGCTCCTTAGAAAATCATTTTTCTTAAAGTAGCTGTCAATTTTGTTGTACCACGCCCGAGGGGCCTGCTTCAAACCGTATAGGGCTTTTCTTAATTTATACACCTTTGTTTCGTTGCCGGCAATGACGAAACCTTCCGGTTGAGCGACGTAAACTTGCTTTGCAAATCACCATTTAAAAATGCCGACTTAACATCGAATTGATACACAAGCCATTGTAGATGTGCAACCAACGCCAAAACAATTCTCACGGTTTCGAAAAGAGCTACTGGAGAGAATGTTTCTTCAAAATCAATACCATATTGTTGTGCATACCCTTTTTCCACAAGTCGAGCTTTGTGTTTTTGTATGCTTCCATCCGCAGCAAACTTTGTTTTGAATACCCATTTCAAGCCAATTACATTTTTGCCTTCTGGTAAATGTATCATCTCCCATGTTCCGTTCTTTTGTATTGCCGTCAATTCCTCCTTCATAGCCTTTCGCCATTCTTCTTTTGCAGCCGCTTCTTCATATGTAAGAGGGTCTGAAACAATAAGAGCAAATTGACAAGATGCATATATATCTTGCAATGATCTATACCTTATTGGTGTTGACTCATCCGAAGAATCTTCAAGAGTTGACGAAGAGTTTTGGCTCGGTGATGATGGAGTGGACGGGCTGGGTGATGCAACTGAAGAACTAGGTGAAGAATTTTCAAGAATTTGCCCTTCACTTCAATTTGGAAAATTTTCCATGGGCAGAGGAATATTTTGTTGCTCATTGTCATCACCTTTATACCAATCCCACATTGCATTTTAAGCAAATACCACATCCCTTCGAATCAAAATCTTACAACTGAGAGGATTATATAATCTATATGCGTTGAATTCCATGCAATAACCAATGAAAATACATTTTTCGGATTTTTCATCTAGTTTATGACGGAACTGAGAATTTACCAAAGCATAAGCTATACAACCAAAAATTATTAAATGACTTAGAGAGGGTTTTCTACCATGCCAAGCTTCGAAAGGAGTTGTGTTCATACAATCCTTTGTGGGAGAAATGTTTAATATGTACACCGAAGTTGCTACGGCTTCAGCCCAAAATTCATTCGAAAGCCCCTTTGCTTGTAACATGCTTCTTGCCATCTCAACCACCGTTCTATTCTTTCGCTCGGCAACTCCGCTTTGCTCCGGAGTGTAAGGAGTTGTTAATTCCCTGTGAATGCCATTTACTTCAACAAAACGATCAAATTCGGAAGATAAAAACTCCCCACCTCTATCGGTGCGAAGTGCTTTAATGAAGGATCCACTTTGCTTCTCCACCATAGCTTTAAAGTGTTTGAATTTTGAAAATGCTTCCGACTTAGTTTCCAAAAAATAAATCCAACTCATACGACTATAATCATCGGTGAGGAGAAAGAAATAACGACTCCCATCAAAAGAAATAGTACGCATAGGACCGCATAAGTCAGCATGGATTAATTCGAGACTCTTTGAAAATCTCGAAGCCTTTCCAACAGGAAACGGTTTTCTAGTTTGTTTCCCATAGACACATGCTTCACAAAGTTCGATCGAACCAATTTTTGGTAGACCGAAAACTATACCTTTATCACTTAGTAATTTTAAACCCTTCATATTGAGATGCCTATAGCGTAAATGCCATAACTGTGAGTCATCTTTTCCGCCAGCAGCAAGAGCAAAATTTCCCATGCTTGAAACTTCAAGTGGAAACATTTTGTTCGGAGTCATCTTGATATTAATCAATATTTTCCTTGATTACTTGTGTTTAGTGACACATGTATAGTCATCAAATAATAATGAATGTCCACTAACTAATAATTGCCCAACACTCAGCAAGTTGTATCCTAAATCAGGAATAAATTGAACATCATTGACGAGTTTTACGTTACCATTGGAGGTTTTGATGCCCACCGTTCATTTCCCTTCAACTTGCACTTCTTGGCCGTTCCAAGTTCAACCTTCATTTTTTGCGTCTCGTCAAGCTCCGTAAACATTGATTTGGTGCCGGTCATATGATTCGAACAACCGCTGTCTACGAACCATATATTGCATGACTGAGTATTAGCCTTGCAATGAGCCATAAAAAGCTTGCCTCCGTCTCCATTTTCTTCCGCAAAGTTGATTTGTTGGTCTTTGTACCAACAATCAGCTTGTACATGCCCAAAATTTTGGCAATGATGACATTGGACGTTGCTCCTGTTGTTCCTTGGTTCATTTGATTGTCGTTGTCCATCAAAACAACCTCTGCCTCTTCCATTACCTCGACCACGACCACATAAACCTCCTCTTCCACGGCCCTTGTATGTCGAGTTCTCACTCCAGCCATTTCTTGCGGCTGGACCTTTCACTTGAAATGCCTTTTCTTCATTTTTGTCATGTGAATGGTTGACTCTACCCTCATGTGCTTGCAATGAACCCATTAGTTCATCAAATGAATAAATTGATAAATCTTTCGATTCTTCAATCGCAGCGACTACGTGGTCGAATTTTGGAGTCAAGCTTCTCAATATCTTTTCAACGATCATTTGATTGACAATCTTCTCTCCGTAGGATCGCATTTGACTGACTATTGTCGTTGCTCTAGACAAAAAATCAGCAACCGATTTTCCACTTTTCATGACCAAGGTTTCAAAGTGGCGACGAAGTGATTGAAATCTCACAATGATCATCTTTGAGTCACCTTGGAACTCTTTTTGCAGAATAGACCAGGCCTGCATTGACATGGTTGCCGCTGCAATTCGCGAGAAGATGCTATCATGGACTGCTTGTTGGATTATCACCAACGATTTTGAATATTTCTTCTTGTTTACCCTCAATCTGGTTTTGTCGTCAGGGTCGATAAACCCTTTTTCCACTAAGTCCCAAAGATCTTGAGATTTAAGTAGAGTCTTCAAACGGTTTCTCCAAAACTCGTAGCATTCCCCTTTGAATATGGGAATAAGAGGTTGTGCCGCACCCATCACATTGCCATTATTAGCCATAGGTTTTCCTCTCAAGTGTTTCACTCCACTCACGAATTTTTATCCTCTCTACTCACTCTCTCAAGATGGCTCTAGATACCAATTTGTTGGAGAAAAAAGCAATAAAAAGCAATAATCCTACCTATGTTTGGAGAAGCATTTGGAATTATTTGCCTTAATTGAAACATGAGTGTGCTTGGCGAGTTGGGAATGGCTCAAGCATCAACGTATGGTCTCAAGATTGGCTTCTAGCTATTGATGGTTACTGGTTGACTACTAGCGTTGTGCAATGCTTGGAGGCACTACGAGTTAAAGATCTGATAGTCGAGGGCGAATGGATATGGAATGAGAATTTGTTAAGAACCTTGTTTAATTTAATGGCAACGATGTTAAAGCCATTACACGAGTGAAACTCAGCAATTCTTGTCTTTTGGAAAGCTTCAAAATCAGGTAAGTACAATATATAAAGTGTACAATATACTTTTCATTAAGTAGCACTAAAACAAGTGTAAATGCTATATAAATTTAATAACTTGGAGCCCATGATTAGTGGAATTATAGAAACAAGTAAAAATCGTTGATCTATATCTATTTATGAATTAGGGTTCTCAATAATTATGTAGATAATCTATAATATTTTTTTTAATAAATACTAATATATAAAGGGTATAAAAAAATTTGGGGGCCCTTAGTTTTTACAAAATCCCGAGACCCCTAGGCGACTGCCTACTTCGTCTTCCTCATAATCGGCCCTGGCCTCAAGATACCTCCAAGAATGAAGAATTTCATATGGAGGATCCTTACCTACTGCCTGCCCAAAATGAACAATTTGATGCAAAGGGAATTATTCTTGAGAATATTTGTCCATTGTGTAATGGGGAGTTTGAAACGGAAGAGCACGTGTTTCTTAATTGTCAATTTGCTAGGAATTGTTGGCAGAAAAGTAATCTTGAAATATACTTCAAACACTCGGATGACTTCACCGGATGGTTCGGTAGACTTTGTCTCGGTGCCGACTATAGGAAGAATAGAATTGGAGAAGGAGAGAAATAATACGTACTAGAAACCCCATTCTTTATGGGTTGATTTACATGAAATATATATAGAGAAATATTGCAAGGTAATGGAGTTTAACTAGGTAACTAAATCCTAACTAATCTAGATAACTGAATCATAATAGAATCCTAATATTACAAGAGTTCTTATAATATAATATATTCTAATACGCTCCCCAGTCGAAACGTGACGAACGTGAAGACTGGACAATCACTTGCTAACACTCCCCCGCAGTCGGAACGAATAAACACTAGACGTGAAGACTAGACAAGAACATGCGAAATCTAGCAGTAGTGAAATCCTTAGTGAAAATATCTGCCAAATTAATAGAAAGAAGAAAATAATGTGGAGATATTTTTTTTTTTTTTTATGAATCTAGAGAGATAGAAGATATGAGGGGGGGGGGGGGGGAAGAAAATAACTAAAAGAAGGATATAGATGAAAGAGAGAAAAAAGAGATTAACTGACTAAGAAGTAGAAGATGTCGGAAAGAAAAAAAATATAGGAAAAATAGAATTGGAGAAGGAGAGAAATAATACGTAATAGAAACCCCCATTAAATTATGGGTTGATTTATATGGAATATATATAGAGAAATATTGCAAGAGTTTAACTAGGTAACTAAATCCTAGCTAATCTAGATAACTGAATCATAATAGAATCCTAATATTACAAGAGTTCTTATAATAATATAGGGTTAATAAGATATAACCCCCTCATTAAGAAAAATATTAGGACTAAACACCTTACATTATTTTTAATGGGTCAAACCTCCTTTGAAATGTTAATTACTGAAATACCCCCACAATTTGTAATAGCAATGACCCCCCACCGTTTTCCCCAAAAACTGCATATCTTCAACCATTTTTTTCAATATAATTTCTCCCCCATTTTCGGTGGTCTGCTATAATTATGCCACGAAAATCGCCCCAACACAAACTGTAATATATATCGGATCGTTTCTAATTTCCAACAACTGTCCTAGTTTGCTACATTTGCTAGAACAAAAAAAAAAAAAAAAACCAGAAAACCATTATTCTGGGAATCAAGAAGAAAACCAGAAAACCAGAAAAATAAACAATGGTGAAAGACGACAAGAAGAAGACAGGTAGTTTCCTATACACCCATCGCTCTCACCGACTTCTATTAACCTACTTTTTGTGCATTTACCCCATGATTTCTCTTTTTGACAACATTCTCAGCGACTCCAAAAGAAAGATCGAAGACTCCTTCAGAAACCGTGTGCAAAGGTAGGTCTGAAATCGACAATCAATTTTACTTCGATTTGTTGCAAATTTCATAGCAGTACAATTAATTTTGTTGCGTTTCATACATGGGCAACTGAAATTTTTACTAATTTCAGTGACACCAAAATCAGAAACGATTAGAGGAGAAGAACACGAATCGAGGTATTAACAAATCTTCCATACTGGTAGTTAACTTCATTTAAATAGTTGTAAAAAAATTAATCTATTTTTTATTTCTTTCCCCAGGAATGCCACACAATAAGATGAAAGTTGACTTACTGCATCTAAACGCTGGTAATAGTTTATGCACATTGATTTCCAATTAAACTATTTTTTTGGGGCATTGTAGTTGACTGCATTATTATGCATCTAAACATTTTGGGTGTCGTTGTAATGAACTTTGTAGTTGATTACATTCTTATATATTCTTTGTAAAAAAAAATGTGTTGATCTACAGTAAACATTTGCACTAAAATATAGTACACCAGTCAATATACTATGTCAATTGTTTAATAGTTATCTACTTTACAAACTCAGAGTCAACTCGTTTGCAATAATCATAACTAAGTCAATATGATATCTTAGCCACCTATATTCTTTGTATGTTAGTATACTATGACACATGCTTAACAGTCAACTGGTTTACGCACTCAGAGTCAACTTGTTTCAATATGCATTGTAAACTTAGTTCACTGCATTATAGTTCACTACATTATAGTTCACTACATTAATCCATATAGTTCACTACATCATGTTGTGTACTAATATATGTTCAATACTTAGTTTATTCAATATAGTTCACTACATTATTGTTCACTACGTTAACTGAATTTGAGAGTGTGCAAAAACATGGTTTTTATCCCATATAGTGCACAACATTCTGTTATTTAGTAGTGGTGGTCATCTGAATTTACATTTTGAAAAAAATGGCACTGAGTCTACTACCAAACTTGAAATGTACTGTGAAAATTGCTTGGTAGGCCAACTGGCAGACAAAATCATAGTAAATCCAGTTATACAAAAAAAATAGTAACTTCTTGTGTTAGACAGCTATGTTTTGTACATTACTGAATCTTTGTTTACATGTATTGTATACTTAATATAAGTGTATCTAGTTGACTACATTGTTTTTCATATACTGATGTATGCATGCTTTCTATTGCAGCGCAAACCAAGCAGGTGATTGAAGAACAAAGAGAAGAATTAGGGTATGTAAAGCAGTACAGATCGACCCTAACATCAACCATCACTTTCTTCAAGGACATATCTCTAAGGCCAGATCATATCCGATGCCTCAAAAGAACGCCATTCTACTACTTTATCATGCAGTTTGCAAATAAGAAGGTTGATGCCAAGTTTGTCAAGTGCACACAAATTGGGACTGCACAATTACTTTTGGCATTTGACAAGAAAAAAGACAAATTCATTACGGGAGGGGAAGAGATAAACATTAATTCATTATTGGTAGTTAACTATATTGTTGTTAGAGGTAACTACAAAAATTAAATAGTCAACTATAATTGTTCCGATGTCAACTATAAAAAAATTGGTAGTCATCTATAATTTTTCCATTAATTCACTATATTATTTTTCAACTTAAGATACTATGGTGTTATAAAATTGAATACTCATGATAAAAATGTCATCTCTGGTGAAAACATGAATTTCATAGAGTAGAAAATAGATTGATTTCAACGACAAAAAAATGAGATGTAGAAGAAAAGATAAAGTAGTGAGAAGAAATAAAGAAACTAAAGAGAAAAAATGAAACAGACAAGAACAGAGGAAATGAGGGAAGAGAAAGGAGAGAAAGAGAAGAGAGAGAGAGGAGAGGAGAGAGAAGAGAGTAAATTGTAGAAGAGAGAGAAGAGAGAGAAGAGATGAGAGAGGAGTGAGAAGAGAGGAACTTGTGGAAGAGAGAGAAGAGACAGAATAGAGGAGAGAGGAGAGAGAAGAGAGGAAATTGTGGAAAAGAGAGAATAGAGGAGAGGAGAGAGAAGAGACGAAATTGTGGAAGAGACAGAAGAGAGAGAAGAGAGGAGAGATGAGAGAGAAGAAAAATAATAAAAGAACAACACGTCAAAAGGGCGGTTGAGAAGAGAGGGGGGAGAGAGAAAAATAGTGGGGGAAGAAATAACAAAATTGGAATAATAAACACATGAGGGGGGTCTCACAATTCCTAATGTTAATTTTAGATTTCTTTATAAATGGTAAATATTAAAATGGGCCTGGACTCTATTATTTTGTGTATTGAGGAGGTTATCCCTCATTTTCCCTATAATATATTCTAATAGTGGTTGTAAAACTAAAATAGTGAATACTCGTTTTTTGCAGATCCTCATGGATGTAGGGTATAATTGTATCCGAACCACATTAAATTTGTGTCTCGTTTATTTCTGTTTAACAAACTGTTTCACGAACTGTTGCAAACTTCACGCAATAGTAACGAAAAACTAAATCTGACACAAATAATTAATATTTGCACGAAATAAATTCTAACAAATGGCATCAAGAGCCTGTCATTAGATACACTGAGTGTGATTTTGGGACTTAATTTTTTTTTCTGTGCAGATATGAATAATCATCGTGAAGGCGCATTCCTACTACCTCTCGTGGATGAATTGAACTACACTGATTGGAAAATAAGGATGAAGATGTTCATCAAATCTATTGATGAATGGGCTTGCGCGATTCAAACTGGTTGGACACTTCCTACCTCAATGAATGAGTCACACGAGATCATTCAACAAAGTATTGAAGGTAAGAATTTCTACTCTTGAACAAAATGCTATTTGTGCTAGTAGAGAAACAGATAGTTTGAAGGCTAAATTTGCTAAAACCCAAGATTCTATTTCAAAATTAAATACAGGTAGGGTATATTTGAATGAAATTGAGAACAAATCAGCCGAACTATGGTCATCTAGGTGTAAGGGGTAATAAAATATTTGATGATGATTTGAAACAGAAAGAAGATACAATAGGAAAAATCAATTTTGTTAAACAATCCACTGTTTCACAGACTGTTGCGACAATTGCGTCAAAACAGTCACCTCAAAGAAAATGTTTTGTGCCTATTTGTCATTTTTGTCATGTTTCTGGTCATGTACGACCCAGGTGTTTTAAGTACTTGAAAATGGTTAAAAGAATAATGGCCCGTTCACCACTTTCCGTTAAATTTGATCACACTTTTGTGTCGTCTCAAAAACCCAAGATAAAGGTTGATTTAGTGAATAAAACTCAACAAAAAATCTGGGTAAAAAAATCTGATCTTAATTGTTTATCTTCCATTACTTCTTTAAAATCATGTCATGATAGTATTAACTGTTCCAACAGTTCTGTTGACAAAATTGGATTGGGGCATAAGAAACTTGGTCTTCTGAATTTTGATAATTTGAGTGTGAAAAATAATTCGATGAATCCAATTCAGCATTCTAGAACTAAGCTTACGGATATTTTTCACCGTTTCATAAGGGGGTTGGTTGAAAAGGGGGTTGTCTCAATAGATTATGTTGCAACAGAGAATGAATTAACAGATGATTTTGCAAAAACCCTTGATGCACATAGATTTTATTCCTTGCGAAAATCGCTAGGAATTTATGATGTTTAATCTGATGCAATTGCATGAACTGTTGCAACAGTCTGTTTGTCCAGACTTGCAACTTTTAGTGGTAGGACACTTCATATGTTTTTGCATCTCATATAGGGCCTGCATATGATTCAGACAAATGTGAATTTGATACTTCGTGTACTTCTAAACTTTGTGGGGGTAGAATTTCACCAATTCCCAAAATGATTACTTAAAAGGCTCCAACTTATGTATTTCTCTGAATAGTCTTGTCATGGTGGGATGTTTTTATAGGAAAATACTACCTCTTTCGGTGAGTTAAAGCTACTCTTGGATTGCTGTTATATATATATATATATATATATATATATATATATATATATATATATATATATATATATATATATATATATATATATATATATATATATATATATATATATATATATATATATATATATATATATATATTAACTTATCGATAAACTAATAATTATTAATTAAATAACTTATTAATTTATGAAATTAATTTTAATATTATTTTCAATAAATACATTTTTTTTAAAACATTTACGTGTATATTATTCATTGTACCATTAGTTCAATGCACTATAGAGCCCGTTTCACGAGCGGAAGCTCTTAAAGAAGCAATGGTACAGATCGATTTGATGTTGAGTTATGAGAAAACTATGCGGAAAGTTCTAACCATGTTAAGAAGAGTGAAGAACGAGATTGATGGTAATGTGAACTTCAACAAGAAATAAGATCGATTTTATGTTGAGTGGAAGCTTAATAACTTCAACAACTATAGAGCCCGTTTCACGAGCGGAAGCTCTTAAAGAAGCAATGGTATAGATCGATTTTATGTTGAGTTATGAGAAAACTATGCGGAAAGTTCTAACCATGTTAAGAAGAGTGAAGAACGAGATTGATGGTAATGTGAACTTCAACAAGAAATAAGCGACAATTAAATTATATATTATTAAGCTTTCATAGATCTACAAAGTATGTACTGTACCATGTAATTTAAGAATTGTTGTTATGCATTATTAATTTATATATTATATGGGGCTTCTTAAAATTTTCGAATGTGTATTATCTTATAAATTTAGCGAATTATTAGTTTAGCACGTTGTCCCCGAGTCGGGACTAGGAAAATTTATTATTTAAGCGAGGTTATTAATTTATCGATGTTCTACTGTATATGCACATGAATTTGGTCAGTGATTAGTTCGAAGCCTAGATTAGTCGAGTCAGTAAACCAGTCACTTGGCCGAAAGCTCGTTACAAGGCTCAATTAGAAAGCCTAGGGGACTACACATTGCACGACCAATGGAATTTATCTATATACACATCAATTTACATCAATTTGGTCAGTGTTAAGTTCGAAGCCTAGTTGAGTCGAGTCAGTAAGACTTTCAAGGTGTCCTATATACCTAGTGCCCTCATAACCATCTGGTTCGGGAGTCGCTTGGTCGAAAGCTCGTTACACGGCCCAATTAGAAAGGCCAGTGAACTACAAATTGCACGACCAATTTATTTATTTATTTTGCTTTCTTTATCAGAAAGCATCTACATGCTCCGTTATTCATGGGAAACATCTACCACTGGGCATGTGCGTACGCTACCAAATAAGAGCATCTTTGTGTTTGACTTGGGATTATTAAGTTTATTGGTAGCATTGACAGTCGGATTTTTGGGGATTGCGCTTATCGTGAATGTGGAGATAAATCCCATATGTTTTGTTTGTCTATGCAGTATCCTCTTCACATATGTCTCTTCACTCACGTTCAATTTCTCACTCACGTTTTTTTTTTGTCTTGCATTAGGCATTTCTTAAAAAAAAAGAGAGAGAGAGAGAGAGAGACGGGGTCGTTTGTTTTTGTGCCGGTTAAATTTCACTTTTGTTGCAACCGGATCTATTGGGTCTACTCCTCTCATTCCCACGTGTCTTATGAAGTTTGGCAAAGTTAGTTGTCGTGGTTATTTAATGTTGGATGTGATATAACTATCATTTGATTTTTCCCATTACAATTGTCGTGGGATATTGAGTTTGTGAGTTAGTGATTTCTTGTGCATGTTATGTGTGGTGATTCTTCTCACTTGCTTTCAAGATTCTCTCTTCGTTTGATTTTTCTGTTAAGTGTTTGAACAGATTGCTCGAAACATCGAGATCATTAGTCCATGTTGACATATCTATGCATGGTGATTGCCCAGAAAGGGGGACAAAAGAACAATAACGACGGCATGAACACATGGGGAGTTCCGACATATGTTGCTACAGTGCATCCGACAGTTGCTGGAACAGTCCAGGAATGCCGGGGGAGTTCAGACAACTGTCACTACAACATAAATTTCTATCTATGGCACGTAACAAACGCTATTAAACGTTTTTATAGCGTTTTACTGAACGCTATGTGTTGTCAAGCTATCGTAGGTTGGGGGTATATTACAGCACTGCCGTATAGCTATTAGAACTCGTGTTATAATAGCGTTTATGTTAAGTTGTGAAACAATTTATGATAGCGCTTTATTAAGGCTATAACAAAGTTATAACAACAATTTTTGGCAGTTATATGTTGTCCTTTGATAGCGTTTAATAACTGCTATTATAATATTAACATACAATAGCGAAGAATGGATGCTATTATAAGCTTTATTATAATAGTGTATACGCGCTATAATCAATTTCAAATAGCGTTTTCTCGTTGCTGCTACATCTACCTTTTCCATAGCGTTTTATAACATACTACAGCAGCTCGAGAAATTAAAAAATGAACATGTGACAGAATGAAATTTATACCATCATGATTAATCAAGATAACACAATACAATCATTCTCATTAATATAATTTCAACCAAAGTCAAAAATCTAAAAACAAAAAATAGCTATTTAGCTAGTAACATTCATATTACCAAAATATAAAAACATATAAATATAAAAATGTATGAATAATATTAAAAAACGAAAGGATTTCGGCAAAGAAGTCATGTCTACATGAATTGCACCTCACATTCATTATCCATATCCATAATCATTCTTTTACCTGTGAAGAAAAAATATATATATTTATATTAACACAAAAGAAAGTATATGAATATAAATATGTTGAAGAAAGAATACAATATATTTAAAGTTTCGTTGCTTACCAAACTCTAAAATATAACCACTTTGTCTGATGGCCATGCTACTGTAGTTCCAAATGCATCTTCCATGAATTCCATTTCAGATGTAAGCCTCCAAAGAGATGCGATAGAAACTTTCACAGTATCAATCCAAATTCGCATAGCATTAGGACCTAAAGGAACAAAATGAACTAACTCGTTTGGATCACTTGAACTAACTCGTCCTTCTGCAACTACTTCACCAGATCCACGAATATCCAACAACTTGCACTTTTTCCTTACATTGTTAGTATTCACACTCTGTCAAATGTAACATTATTGAAAAGCTTATGATAAATTTCATACGAATTATAAATTTATAATACATTAAAAAAAAACTCTTTACCGTAGGAGATGATCGATTTTCTTCTCGAGTTTCTGTCGACTTTTCAAGAATTACATTACTAGCTGGCCAAGCTATAGCTGAATTAACTGCATCTTTAACGCATACCAAATCAACTGTAGGACGCCAGAGAAATGCTTCTGGAATTATTGCAACATCTACACAAACTATCATGGCATTGGGTCCGAGAGGAATATTATTGACCAAAGCATTTGGGTCACTCGATTGCAAGAAACCTTCAGCAACTATTTCATTTTTTCCACTCCAATCGAATAATATACATCTAGTTCTTGAAGTATTCTACCAAAGAGAAATGCATATCACACAAGGTGCATACTAGTTAAACATAATTCATTACATGAAATTTCACCAAAAATTAAAGAAAAAACTCAGAGAGAATAAAAAAGTTTGTCTCCTGCTCAAATTCAATTAATTAAAAGAGATCGATGCCATAATAAATTAAATAAATGTGGAGTAGAGAAAATAATTTAAGCACACGAGCCATCTTTTTACAAAATTTCAAACAATTTGACAATGGGTGTTTATTCAACAAACTACAAATAAGAAAAATATGTAATAAAGAAAAGAAAAAAAAAGTCTCTTACCGAATGTGAGGACATGTTTTCTCGCCTCTCAGAATGTTGCTCTGTTTGTATGATACCGCGGTCAACAGGCCAGGCAATCGGTTCACCTTGAGCTTGTTGCATACAAGTCATAGTAGTTGTAGGTCTCCATAGAAAAGCATCGGGTTTATTTGGATTCTCTACGTAAACTTTCAATGCATTTGGTCCCAAAGGAATTTTATCAACTAGCTCTTCTGGATCATCTGATATCAAATGTCCTTCAGCAACAATATCTTCTGTTCCAAGCCAATCTAATAACTTACACTTATTCACTGACATGGTATTGACAACCTAAATATAAAAAAAAATAAAAAAATAGTAGGATAAAAAAAAATAACAGAAAAACATGTCAGTGAAATAACAACTAGTCATCCATCAATTATATTTCTTAAAGCTAAAGTACGATAATCATAATAGCTAATATTATTCAACTATATTTCTTAACTCAACAAAAAAATGAAGAACATGAATGAAACATATGCCAACACAATGGTGATTGAAATTTTCGCGATATGAATGCCTAGGTGGTAGAAATTTTCTATGGCCGATATATGCAAATTTTCTGCTATTTGATAACCATTTGTGATCTGTACACTTTCCACAAAGCGGAAATGCTTTTTTACCTTTTGTACAACACCCAACAAGGTTACCATATGCTGGAAAATCACTGATGGTCCACAACAAAATTGCTCTAAGTTTGAATATACTCTTAGTAAATGCATCATAAGCCTGAACTCCATCTTGCCACAATATCGTTGCAAGTCTTCTATAAGTGGTCGTAAATAAACATCTATGTCGTTACCAGGCTGCTTTGGACCAGGAATAAGTAGTGTTAACATAATATTCTCTTTACTCATGCACAATAATGGAGACAAGTTATATGTAACTAGCATAACTGGCCAACAACTATATCTGGAACTTAACATAGAAAATGGATTGAAACCATCGGTAGATAGACCAAGTCTAAGACTTCGTGGATCAGCTGCAAATGATTTCCACTTATCATTAACCAAGTCCCATGTTACAGAATCAACCGGGTGATGCATTTTTCCATCATTACTTTTCTTACTAAAATGCCACCTTAAATCTTCGGTTGTTCGTTCGGATCTAAACATCCTTTTAAACCTAGGAATAATAGGGAAGTATCTCAAAATTTTAGTTGCAACACCTTTTCTAATCTCATTTGTCCTCTTGTTTATCTTCCATCTCGATACACCACATTTAGGGCAGTTTTCCAAGCCCTGACACTCTTTTCTAAATAGACAACAATCATTGACACAAGCATGAATCTTCTCATACCCAATTTCAAATGTCTTGATAAACTTTTTCAACGAGTAAAATGTTTTTTCAACTACATTGTCCTTTGGGAGCATATCAGCCAATATACTAAGTAGTTCATTAAAACTCTTATTGGACCACCCACTACGAGTTTTAAGTCGGAGTAAAGCTACATTGCCTGATAATTTGTTATGACTCGAGCAGTTAGGGTACAAAGGTGTTGCTGTTTCTTCTAATTTTGCTCTAAAATCATCATCATGAATGTCTTCCGTAGGTTCGTCGTTGTTTTCATTAACAAATTGATTAGACCTCATATAGTCTTCATCTAAGAAATGGGCAGTTCGATACAAGTTATATATGCCTCATCGTTAACTACATCGTTATTTGTATCTTCAACAGTTATATCATCGCCGTGCACGTACCAATCTTGTCTTTGTTTATACTTGCCATTCATTCCTCTTGTAATTAGATGTTCAACAACAGTACTAGCAAACTGGTGATCTACATTGCGACAATCCATGCAAGGGCATAAGATCATCTCTGGATTCCCTAAGTTTCTTAGCACTGTATTCACAAAATTCCATGCTCCATTCTCATATTCAGGATCAGCTCTATGAAAAAAAATACAACACCAAAAAAGAAAAAGAAAAACTATTGTTCTAGTGATCTATATTAAAAAAAAAAATCATGACTACCATAATAATTTTTTTACCTGCTAAGACGCACCCAACTTTTATCCAGCATACTGGTTATACCACTTAAACAAAGCAAATTCTAGAATTCAAACATTAAAAACTACTTGTAAGTTACGCAAGTTCAAAAAAATGAAACTAAAATGAGATTTCATTATAGCTTACACTACACTATCACAATAATGCGTGCAGCGGATTTCTAAAATGAACCAGCATCACATAAATATAGCACATAAATTACACAATAAAAAATTGAAAGAGAACCAACAAATACAAAATTCTGGCAACACTATGTGCTAGGAAATAGAGAAAAGTTGAATTATATTTTATGAAATAAAATTGAAACAAATAAAACAAGACACCATGCTTCAGCTTAAACATTAAAAATAAATAGTTTTTAAATTTGCCGGGATCACTATCCTGCATGGATCAATTCTAATTCATACTTATAATAAATATATAGTTATTGTAAAATATCTGAAACCTTCCCCTTTCGTTATTCTCTAGTAGTGAAATATGAACAGACAAAAATCAGATTCTGGACGCCAATATTTTTGTTACAAAAAACACAATCACTTTAGTGATTGTTGTTGACTATCCTAAAACAAATTATTATAGACTATCAACCAGTAAAGTGATTACATATACTCACATGTGTTTTAAAACAGTAAGTTTCAAGTTCTAACTCACCTCACACAAAGCTGAGTTATTACCTATAAAATTAATTTATTTATTTTTAGTGGACATAAAAAACTAAATCACCATTTGATTTTTTTTTCAACTATTAAGTATCCATGATTAATCCCCAAAAACTAATTAAATTTTACCATCAAACACGAATCTAACAAATTATATTGTTTAATACGTGAGTATGAATCTAATTACTGTCGAAAAGGTGGTTCGAGAATAGGAACGAGCAGGCTCAATATGATTGAAATTGAGCCTGTCAATTCCATCTTAAGTTGGATTTTATTTTCAAAAACACAAACTCCACTAAACAACACACAATTATTAAAATAGTATGTAGCACATAATTATTCTCACATATTAATATCCTAATATCCCAAATCAATTTCATCAAAACAGACTATATCCTTAACATATTTGAGTGAATCATGATAAACTCTGTACCATGCAGATCAAGAACAGTAAAAAAAACTGCATATAGCCATATACTATCAACAAATTTTGAAAATTTAAATTGTCTTTAATAAATTGGATTCCATGAATTTATATTCCTTAAGAGCAAGCGATTTAAATACATCATACTGATTTTAATCACTACCACATACAAGTTGTTTTATGTACAATATTGCAAAACGAAGGACAAGAAGGACAAGTATTACCTTTAATTTCCAGTGCACAACAAGAATCACCAGCACAAACGACAATTAATTTAGTAACTCACGAAGTCTAGATCCCCATCCATGAAAGAACACCGAAAATCACAAATAAGAGAAATTAATTTAGGGAATTAGGGCTTCTTTAAAAAAATAAAAGGTTAAAAAACAAATCAAAAAATTGAGAGCGCCCATACCTGTTACAGCTTAAAAATAATGGAGTGGGGCAAGAAAACACCAACAATTTGGACCAGAGAGACGGATGTCTATATGACGAATATTTTGGGGCGATGTTTTAGGGCGCCAATTCAGATCTATCTGCTTGCGTGAGCGATGCCAGGTGATCGGAACAAAGATTCAGCGTGGAGAGGATTCAAAATTGATAAGCGATGTTCTTAAAACTGTTGCGTGTTTAAGGGAAGATGAAGAGACGACAGAGTTCTAATACGCTAAAGGATTCTAATACGCAGCAGAGTTTTTTTTTTTTTCAAAATTTTTGGCAAATAGCGGCAAATATCTAATATAGAGTTTTTTTTTTTTAATTACTATTAATTAAAAATACTAAATATTTACCACAGCACTTATGTTGGAAACGCTATAAACAAATGCTATTAAAGGATACATTTGTTGTAGTGTGTTGAGACATTGCATCAGATAGTTGGTGGAATAGTGCAGAAATACAGGACAAATAATGAGCATTGTGAAGAGAAATTGTTTATGCTACTGCATATCCTTTTATCTCGTGCTTATCTGAACGGATTATTTTCTTTAATTTTGGAACTATGGTTTATTTACGATTTACACTATCTGCTTAACTGTTTGATAAACTGTTGCAACAATTTATATTTTCATATGTTATTCTTAATTTGCTAACCCTTGTTCATGTAGGTACCATATTTTTAGGGAGAGTAAATGTTCTGACTAATCAATGCCAAAGGGGGAGAGTGTTAGAATCGCGGTGGGATTCTATGTTCACAACACCAAGTGGAATTCTGTGGAGATGTGTATTAATGTGAGGAACATATTTTCCTTAGTTATCTCATTAGATAATTTGAGAAGAAATAAATTATCTCTCCAATATTAATCACCTGAATGTGTGTATCCAAAATAAAATGAATTTCACATTTTCAATATTATGTTTATTGTCATTAATTGGTTTAGGTCTGCACAAGACTATAAAAGGAGGAGCTAATGCCGACGTTATTTGCTGAGTCTCTTATCACGTGGATAATTTACCACGTCGGCCTCCGCCGCCTTCTAAGTCTACCAAGCCATGTAAGCAAAGGGAAAGATTGAAGTCATTTACAAGAGGAGCTGCCCAATGATCTTCTACGGGGGGATAAACACATGCATGGAGAGCTGACTCCATTGCGAACCACGTGCCGAAGCCATTATTGGTGGAACAGTTGCTGAAACTGTGGCACATACTATTGCAGGAGTTGATGCCACTCTTTTTGTTGAAAGAGATGATGATGATGCGCTGTTCCTTTAATGCTGAGGATGATCTTTAATTTTATTGCTTCCGTCTATCCTCTGCTTGTTTTATTTTCAGGTTTTTTACTCAGGGGAGAAAATGATTATAATCAATAAACGACAAAGGAGGAGATTGTTAGAGTCCCTTGGATTCTAACTATACAAGAATTAAATAAAACTTGTGCCATAAGTTTGCATATACCGTGAGCTAAAGAAGGGAATAGTCCTTGTAGCTTTTAATTCTTTTAAATTGTCATTAATTGATTTATAATAGGAATTATTCTTCTAATGAGTTTCCTTGTATTGAAAATATTATTTCCTGCGTGATTAAGAGTTTCCTAACCGTAATGAACTTTACTTCCTTGTAGGACTCTTATTACTTGTAGAAGTATAAATAGAGCAGCACGACGGCTCATACCTCACGCTTTTCGTTGGAGAGGAAAAAATTCCACTTGTTTTTATTTCTCCATCGTGATACGTGATTTTCATAGAAAATATATCAGCTTCAATGCTTTGTGGTGAAGACACCAAGATTCAAGGATTATCACAAGTTTGCTTCTTCTATACAAAAAGAAGATCGGTTCTTCGGAAGAGGGGCTTAAACAGATCTTGAGAGGAGATCAATCCGCCGACTGAAGGGATTCAGCGTTGAAGGGAGTTCAACCGAGCGGAGAGGAGGCTGGCATAATCGGAATTACTAGTTTTGAGTATTGCACAAGAACGGCGTCAAGATAAATAGGGAGTATTTAATTTACTGTTTAAGTCCTAATATTGTGCCTGTAAAACTAAAATAGTGAATATTAGTTTTTTTGCAGATCCTCGTAGATGTAGGGTACAATTGTATACGAACCACATTAAATTTGTGTCTCGTTTAATTCTGTTTTTACAAACTGTTTCACGAACTGTTGCAACACTTCACGCACTAGTAATAAAAACTGAATCTGACACAAATAATTAATATTTGCACGAAATAAATTCTAACACACCCGATTCTCGTTATCATTTTTCAGCATGATCTCGAGCTCCCTCACGAACACATCCATGGCGTTCTTTTGTAAGGAAATGGGAACAATAATCCCGTTCTCACCCTTTTTATTTTTGAAGGGTATGTAATAGCTCGATAACTCGGGTACAACACCGACTTCGCCTTTCGCCGGGCCCCCATAAACGGGTTTGCCCCACCCAAAATCGACATCTCCGAAGCCCAAATGCCTTACATCGGACACCGCGTAATTCCCAACCAACGTGAAATGGGGCCGACCTCTGATTACCATAAGATCCGCCACCGATTTAACGTGCTCTTCCGTTGCCTTGGTTTTCGCCTTCATCACGAGTTCCACCGCGTAATGAAATGGATTTTTGGATAGGCTTTCTGCGGTGGCTATGGCGGCGGCTAAAACAAAAGCGTTGCCGTAGTACCCGGCAGGGAGTGGAGGATTGAACCGCTTCCGGCAGTTTATGACGCATAGGATCCTGACCTCTTCGTTAGGGTCCGGAGAGAGAGCGATCGTGCGGCAGCGCCATAGGCAGGCTGTCAGGAGTTCGAACTTGGTGCAGTTCCGGTGTAGGTGCAACGGCAGGCGGCCGTCAAGGGCGGATATTTCAGGGGCGCCGAAGAAGAAGGAGCGGTGCACCATGTCGCCGTCGAGTATAATTGGGATATTATTAACAACGTCATCGTACTCATGGTGCGTGCATGTCACGCGTGGCGGATTACGCGCGCTGAGGATGTGCCTTTCCCAAATTGGTTGTATTGAAGGGGCTTCAGCGCCACCAGCGAATTCTCCTACGGCGGACATAAATTCGGCGATTCCGGTACCGTCACTCATTGTGTGGTTGAAGCGGAGGGAGAAGATGAACCCACCGTATTTCAGGCGCGTGACCTGCAAAAATTAGGTGCGAGTACAAGAGTGATAATAAAAAAGATAAATTTCACTTTCCCCGTACTTTGGCTCGATATTATTTTACCCCTTCTACTCCTGATTGCATCGATTTGTCCCTTGTACTTGAAAAATTGTTTCAATGTGGCCCTCGCCCTTAGTTTTCAGATCTTTGACCTTAACACTGTTTGATCTATTTCTAAAAATTACAAAAAAAATCATCCCTCCCTGTTTAAATAATTATTAAAAAAATTAAAAAAAAAATTGTAGATGGCGTCGTGGACTATGTTTTCTCGTTGTCTTGAATTTTTAATTTTTTTTTAATAATTATTTAAACTCGGAGATGTGACGTTTTTGTAATTTCACATCTTAGATCAAACGGTACTAATGTCAAATGTCTGACAACTAACAACGAGGGCCACATTGAGACAATTTGGTATAGATTAAAAAGAGCAACACCAGTAGTAGCAAGGTCTAAAGTTGCCCTAGACACCGAATTTCACATAAGTACTCAACGCTGAAGATGTCACTTCATCGTCCGAAAGGATGGAAATTAGGGTTGTCACTAATTAGCATGTTTGTAGTAACAAAGGATGATCATGGCTAACTAGTGGATTTCGACGGCAACACGAAAGGATATATACTTATATACATACCTGAATAAGCAATAAAGGACAATTGATGATTCCACCGGAACCGGGGACGTCATAAAGCAGCTCGTCAAGGCATGGTACCGGCGGTCGAATTTCATCACCAAACTGCTCCAACGCCACATCAGCATCCGCCTCAATGAACATAACCCCCTCGCCGATGCACTCCACCACCAGCTTCCTGGCGGCTTGCTCCCTCAGCCGGCCGGCAAACGGGTAGTAAGGAACCAAAGCCTTGGCAATAGCTTTACGGATAACCTCAATGGGGTCCGCTCCGACGGAGGGAATACTCCGGTATAATTGTATGACCGGAACATGGAAACGGAGGCCCTCTTGATCGTCTATATCGGAGAGGGGTTTGAATTCGTGGGGTGTCGGCTTTGCTGGAAGGATTAGCTCTGGGTTCCGCCTCAAAATATCTTATTTCACTACCAAATTAACAGTGTTCTAAATAGCGGTCGTGGCAGTCGATATATCGGTCGCTATATCGGTATCGGTTTTAAACTTTTACGATTTTGTTGAGGCAGTTTGGAATATCAGTTTTTTTACGGCGAGGCGGTTTGCGGCGGCGGGTAGAGGTGTGCACGGGTCAGTTCGGTTCGGTTTTAGCCAAAAACCGAACCGAACCGAATATATCGGTTTTTGTAAAATTAAAAACCGTGTATGTCGGTTTTTTATCGGTTCGGTTTCTTTCGGTTTCGGTTCAGTTTCGGTTTTTTCGGTTCGGTTTCGGTTATTTTTGGGTTCAAGTGTCAATATATATTCAAGTTGTACAAACAAAAAAATACAATTTACAATTACTTTCACAACTTACTAATGAAGTGAAAATATAAAATCTTTAATTTCATAGGACTTAACGTAATTTAGATCATGTATTATGCTTCATCTTTTTTCCTACTTTCATCTACCACATTATTAAAACCATGAACTCAAGTAAATTTTTACTAACTAAATAAATAAAATACAATGTCTCAATTTATGAACAAATGCTTAGAATGAGACAAGTAATTGAAAGATAGATAATAAATATTAGGGTAAAATAATACATATATTATATAAAATGAAGTCATTTTATTGTTTCGGTTCGGTTCGGTTTTTCGGTTCGGTTATTTAGCTTCCCACCATACCGAACCGAATAATTCGGTATTTCAAAAATAAAAAACCGTACATGCGGTTTGCTATTCGGTACGGTTTAAAACGGCTCGGTTTTTCGGTTTTTCGGTTCGGTTTTTCGGTTTTTCGGTTTTTCTACTCACCCTAGCAGCGGGTCAAACCGATATATAGGTCAATAAATCGTTTTTTATTTATTTATTTATTTATTTATTTATTTATTTATTTATTTATTTATTTATTTATTTATTTATTTATTTATTTATTTATTGAAACTAAAATGAAAATAGATTTTGTTTTTTGTTTATTTTTTCCAATTCTTTCAACTTCCCAAAACCAAACCAAATACTACCCTTCAACTTGTAAGTGACAAAAAAGAAGAACTTGGCCATAACCCAAAGCATGAGTTTATGGTTTGTTATTAGAATTATATAATAACATATGAATGATAGGATATAATTATGTTTAAATATTCTTTTAGGGATAATTACAGTTTTGGTCCCCCAAGTTTGCACGTTTTTCACTTTTGGTCCCCTATTTACCGTAGTCAACAAAATACACACTAATGTTATCACATTTTAACACATTTGGTCCCTCCGTCTGTTTGACCGTCAAGAAGTAACGGTCAACTGTTGAATTAGGGCTGAATTTGGGATTTTTCATAGATAAAAATTGCACTCAGACCCCTGCATTCTTCTAAAATATTCTAAAAACCCCTAAAATTTTATTCAACCATAATTTCATCATTTATTCAATTTTGACAAACGACCCCGATTTTACCAGCATTTTTGCTGACCGTTGACTGACGTTGTTTTTTTTTTTCTTTACTTTTTTTTTCAGCATTGACTTTTTTATTTAATATAATTTTGACGCCGTTCACCGACATTATATTCTAGGTTAACAATGTAGACTTTTTTTAGTTTTCTTGCTTTTTTATGAACTTTTTTCTTGCGACATTTTTTTTTCCTAATCAACACAATTACCGTAGAACACAATAATAATACTATTTAATATCTAGTATCATAATATTAAAATTACAAACTTCAAATAAAGTTTTTATCTAAAATTCTAGGGCTTAACTACGATTTAAAAAATTTCTAAAATCCATAATTTACTCCCCTCAATTTATTCTTCGTGGAACCGCCAGTGCATCCCAAATTTCTTCCCAAAAAAATATGAAGAAGATGAATTAGGCATGTGCGGGGTAATTTGGAATGAGATAACCACTCTAGTAAACGGTTTTTGGGGCTAACACCGGCCGTTAATTTTTATCTTTTTTTTTTGGGGCTATTAGTGAGAACCCCCTCTAACATTATTTTAATAAGGATGGGTCCAGTTCATTTTCCTTTATTAGTGAGAAACCCATTCTTTTTATATTCTCAAATTTACCCTCCCACTATTCACTACCTATTATCCACTAGTTAGATATTTATTTTTTATATTTTATATTTTAATTTTAATTTTCGTTTTTTTTTATTAATTTATTCTTTAAAAAATAATATTTTTTAAAAAAAAACTTTTTTTTTAATTTTTTTTAATATTTTTCTTTAAATATTCCTTTTCTATATTCTTTTAGTTTTCAGTTAAAACAACTATATGCCAATAAAACGACTATTATTAAAACACTATTATTAAAACAATTAGTATTAAAACAATGATACATCAGTTTCACAATTTATTAAGTTAATTATATATTATATTATTTCCATTGTAAGATTAACTAATTATTTAATCAAAACATCTCCAAAACAACTATTTGTTAAATCAACTATTTATTCAAACAACAATATTGTTGTGCAAAAACAACTATATTGCTATACGAAAACAACTATATTGAATCAACTACAAATTATTGAAATCCACAAAAGCAAACGCAAAAAAACACACCAAATTCCAACAAAAACGACTATTATTGAAACCAACTACAACTGTAACGAAAACAACTATATCTTTTTGAGTAACATGAACACAATTTCAACAAACCAGCCTCCCAAACAATACCTCATCCTCGAGGTCAATCTATTCCATTACAGCGGTGGTGGAGGCGGTCTTCCGACGAGGATTCCAGGAATGCTTCCAAAAATCGAAGGAACAAAAAAAAAAAAAAAAACTATATTGCTGCAAAAGATACCCATCAACAACTATACAAAATAGTAGAATAACGAAAACAACTATGCAAAATAGTAGAATAACGAAAACGACTATATTGTTGCAAAAGATACCCATCAACAAAAACATCTCCGGTTTTTTTTTTTTAAATTATGGTTGCGGTGGAGCAGAGCGTTGTTACCAGATCCGGCGATGGAGACGAGGGTGGAGGTAGAGAGGGACTAACCATTACCAAAAAAAAAACGAAGGGTCTCCCATGGTCGATTCCAACGCCTTTGATGGCCACCGAACATAACAAACAAAGCTTTTGTTAACGATGTCTGCAGTCGCGATTTAAAGATGCAACCCAATGTTTTTTTATCCTCCTCAGGGTCGATTTATTCAATTACAACGCTGGTGGGGCAATTTTCCGACGAGGATTATAGGAATGCTTCCAAAAATTGAAGGAAAAAAATAACACTAGAAAATCTGCATTCCCGTATAAAGGAAAAGGGGAGATCGAAAAAACCGCAGTTCATCCTTGTTTTGGCGGCGCCGCCGCCTGCACTGCCCTAGCCATGTTTTCTTCCACATCGTGAAATTATAGAGAATGAAATTTAGGGTTTGGGTGAAGATAGGAAATAATATATTATCTGGTAAAAGGGGTAAATTAGGAACATTAGTATAAATTTTGTTAAGTATTTATTTAATTAAATAAATTAGGGGGGTCTCACTAATATTGAAAAAGGGGTGGCATCCATCCTCATTTATCCATTTAAGTGAGGGGGTTTTTACTAATAATCCCTTTTTTTTGTCTTAAAATTTTTCCGTTATTGAGATGCGTTGACTTTTTCCTTTTTTCTTTATTTTGACTTTTTTTTATGATATTTTTTTCTTGCCGATTATCAGCTTTGAATTTTTTTTTTTTAATTATATTTTACCATTACTCAACAATTTAAATAAAAATAAAATAAAAATCAAGAGAAAAATGTCAACGATGTTAACCCGACATTCAACATCGGTCAACAGCGGCAAAGAAAATCAATCGAAAAAAGAGTCAACCGAGTTATAAAGAAAGTCAAGGTCGGATTACCCAATTTTGAAAAATTGGGGTCATTGGTTAAAATTTGTTAATTGATGAGATTAGGGTTAAATTATGGTTGGATAAAATTTTAGAGATTTTTAGAATATTTTGAAAGAATACAGGGGTCTTATTGCAATTTTTTCAAAGAAACATCCCAAATTCAGCCGTTGACCGTTACAACTTAACGGTCAAATAGACGGAGGGACTAAATGTGTTAAAATGTGACAACATTAATGCGTATTTTGTTGACGACGGTAAATGGGGGACCAAAAATGAAAAACGTGCAAACTTGGGGGACCAAAACTGTAATTATCCCATGAAAGATGTGTGGCAAATGTCTATGTCATATCTCCAAATTGCTTAGTTGGAGATCAATTGATGATGTGTATTTCTCAATTGATTAGTTTATTTTGATTTTGGTACGTATTTAAGTTATTACATATTTAACATTTCTGCACTCATTTAAATATTTATCACATGTATATATATTATTTCAAAATTTTATATTCTATAAATTCGAAGCTATTATCTTATTTATAATTTTAATTTTCCGAAAAATGTACTATTTTGATTTTTTTTTTAGTATTATTAAATTTTCAGTATCATTAACAATATCAATATCAGTAACCACATGAGTATCAATATCAGTATTAGTATTAGTATTACTATTAGTATTAGTATTAGTATTAATATTAGTATTAATATTAGTATTAGTATTAGTATTAGTATTAGTATTAGTATTAGTATTAGTATTAGTATTAGTATTAGTATTAGTATTAGTATTAGTATTAGTATATTAGTATTAGTATTAGTATTAGTATTAGTATTAGTATTAGTATTAGTATTAGTATTAGTATTAGTATCAATATTAGTATCAATATTAGTATTAGTATGAGCATCAATATTAGTATCACTATCACCATCAGTGTCAGCATCAGTGTTAGTATTAGTATTAGTATTAGTATTAGTATTAGTATTAGTATTAGTATTAGACTATTAGTATTAGTATTAGTATTAGTATTAGTATTAGTATTAGTATTAGTATTAGTGTTAGTATTAGTATTAGTATTAGTATTAGTATTAGTATCAGTATTAGTATTAGTATTAGTATTAATATTAGTATCACTGTTAGTATCACTATTAGTATTAGTATTAGTATTAGTATTAGTTTTAGTTTTAGTTTTAGTATTAGTATTAGTATTAGTATTAGTATTAGTATTAGTATTAGTATTAGTATTAGTATTAATATTAGTATTAGTATTAGTATTAGTATTAATTAGTATTAGTATTAGTATTAGTATTAGTATTAGTTTAAGTATTAGTATTAGTATTAGTATTAGTATTAGTATTAGTATTAGTATTAGTATTAGTATTAGTATTAGTATTAGTATTAGTATTAGTATTAGTATTAGTATTAGTATTAGTATTAGTATTAGTATTAGTGTTAGTATTAGTATTAGTATTAGTATTAGTATTAGTATTATTATTAGTATTAGTATTAGTATTAGTATTAGTATGAGCTAATAAGTATTAGTACTAGTATTAGTATTAGTATTAGTATTAGTATGATATTAGTATTAGTATGATATTAGTATTAGTATCAGTATCAGTATTAGTATCGGTATCACTATCAATAACAACATCAGTATCAGTATGAGTATGAATATGAGTATGAGTATCAGTATCAATATATGTATGAATATTGGTATGAGTATTGGTATGACTATTGGTATGACTATTGGTATGAATATTAATATTGGTATTAGTATTAATAATAGTATTAGTATGAGTATTAGTATCAGTATCGGTATCAGTATCAATATGTGTATGTGTATTAATATTAGTATCCATATTAATATCAGTAGCAGTATCAGTATCAATATCAATATTATTATCATTATTATTATCATTATTAGTATTATTATTAGTATTCGAATTCATATTAGTCTTGGCGTATTAGCATTAGCATTATTCTTAGTATTAATATTAGTATTAGTATTAGTATTAGTATTAGTATTAATATTAGTATTAATATTAATATTAGTATTAGTATTAGTGTTCGTATTAATATTGGCATATTAGTTTAAACATTAAATATTCGTATTAGAATTGGCGTATTATTATTAATACTAGTGTTGATATTAATATTAGTATTAGACTATTAGTATTAATCATCGTATTAGGTGGTGTTTGCAAATGATTATTTAAAAGCAGAAGTTAGTGATTGTGATTTAAGTTAGTTTTAAGTGCTTATTTCTAAAAGTTGGGGGTGTTTGCAAATATTTCGGAAAATGAACTAAAATTAAAAAAGTAGGGTTATGGGTGCTTTTAAAAAAAATAGCTTAAAGCAGATTATTTTAAGAGAAACAAAAGCAAAAGTTGATTTTGCAAACACCTAAAAATAGATTATGAGCAAAAAAAAACCGCATAATCACTTTCAAAAAGCATTTGCAAACACCACCTTAATATTAGGATTAATATTAATATTAGTATTATTAGTGTTGGTTTTAGTGTTAATATTAGTATTAGTATTAGTATTACAATGTTGGTTTTAGTATTAGTAGTAGTAGTTGTTGTTAGTGTAATATTTGTGTTAATATTAGGGTGGCATAGGCAATTGTACGCCGCAATGTCCAGAGTTAAAAGTAGATTTGAGATAAAGATATTTATCAACTCAAAATCGGGCGATATAACTAAAATTACGAGCAATGTTGTGTGCACAAAAGATTTTCAGCAAATATGAAGGTAAATCACATACAAATGTATATTTTAATTCAATAATTTTATTTTATTTTGGTATTATTTATATGTATGTCAATTGTTCAAAGTTTTCGTTCGTTTTATTTTATCCAAAATAATGTTTTTTAAACTATTGATCCCGTGCATCGCACGGGTGAATTACTCGTTCCATTAAATTGAACTAAATTATTTTGATTATAAATCTTTTTGGTACCATATTTAGGATTGAGGGTCGAATCCTAGTCACCTAATTCGGGAACAATAAAAATAAATAAATAAACAAACAACCAATTATTAAAGTGTCCTAGTCCTAATTAAACTTCCTCGTTGTATGTCTTCAAATCCTACTTGAAAAGGTATTTAATGTAGTTATATATATATATATATATAGATAAATATAATATCCATCTGACCTAAATAAATTTGCAGCAAGAAAAAAGATGGGCACAAACAAGAAGCTTGTTCTGGAGGGATCAACGTATTTCAACGTCGTTTACAAGTGGCCGGAATCCGATGCTGAGTTCATGAAGTCTTTGATCTCCGGTGGTTGCGATAGTATTGGCAAGGGCGGCGGCGATTATTGCGGTGTTGGTGGATGCGGCCGAGACAGGAAGTCGGCGGCAGATAAGTACGTCGCATGCAGACGGGTATTTCTGAAAAGCTACACTTTCTCAAGAGAAGAAGACTACACCTATGACTGGCTCGGCTACCCTAAATATAAGAGAAAGAGACGATCCGACGGCGGCTGCCGGAGTAATAAGTCGTTCAACTCCGTTCTCCGGCAGATGTTGTCTTGCGGTAGCGTTAAGATTAATGATGTTGTTGATTGAAGGTGTTTTTGTTTGGTTTTGATTTTCTTTAGTTTTTAGGATTTTTTTGTATTTATTTATATTTTATTATCTTTATTTGTATCGTAATTTATTTGAACAATAATAAAATAAAATAAAGTATATATTACCGTAATTTTTCAAAATATTGCACGGAAATTAAGGGCATTGGTCGTATATGAGAAAATTTCTTCATGATGAACTGTAGTTTGAAAAGTTAGGTCTTTCGAAGAGAATTATGGTTATTTGTAGGTTAACTGTTGATCTGCACGCACCAATGTAAATTTATTAGTGTTTGTGCACATGAATGATGAAGATCGATCTATTGGATGAATTTCAGCCGAGGTAGCGCATAATAGAAATCAGATGATATAATTTGTTTTCTTTTTTTCATTGAAATTAATTTCTAGACACACCATAGTAGTAGAAACCAGATGATATAATTTATTTTCTTTTTGCCTTGAAATTTTGGACACAAGGCAATGTGGATGCGTTTGTGTGTATACGATGGGATATAATTTATTTTCTTTTTTCATTGAAATTTTTGATTGTAAGTTTAATTGTTTCCTTAGTATAGTATATTAGGGTTTTACACATGCAAGAGAATGTAGCATGTCGAAAAGAAACTCGTCGTCTTTCGCTTAATTTTTCAGTGAATTCTTAGTATATTCTATAGGATTAATTCTTTTTACGGCTTCCATGCTCCGTCACTTCGTCATTATATTTTTAATTCCATAGAAATTGTAAAAAAATAAAAAACTAGAATGAAAATTTTTGTTTCAAAATTAAAAAAAAAAATTGAATCAAAATCATTAAAATTCGACAATTATATATATATATATATATATATATATATATATATATATATATATATATATATATATATATATATATATATATATATATATATATATATATATATATATATATATATATATATATATATATATATATATATATATATATATATATATATATATATATATATATATATATATATATATATATATGCACCGCAGGAATCTGGCAAGCAACGAATTCAGCGACCCTGTACCGGATTCTTTGTCGAAGAAAATCGGCGTAAATTTAGTGTAAACTCGAGTTTGGAAAAGTGTTCTTTTATTGATTTTGAACTAAAAAATAAATAAAATAAAAATGATGGTCTTATGTTAATTTCCAGGGTAACAGGCAATCCTGATCTCTGCACATCAGGGAACTCTTGCAAGACTTTTACTAGTTCTTCACTAACCGAATAATCAGAGGATTGGGCTATTCTGCACTACGACGAAGATGAAGAAAAAGATAAGTTTCTTCGATTTTTGTTATCTAATATCTCATGTTAATGTGCAGTTATCTGAGTTTAAGTTATCAATATGTTAGGCTATTTTCATAGTAAGTTCCCGATTAGAAGTTATCGGTTCCGGGTATATTAGTTGGCACCAACAAATACCGATAATTCCTTCGTTATCAAAAAAGAAATGAAAAACGGAATTAGGAGCCATGAATAAATCAACGATGACAAGGAAGATTTTTGTGCAAGAATCTAAATGCCAGCAAAGTGTTGCAGTTAAATCTACAGCAATCAAAACATACCAAGATACTGCCTGATACTTGAAAGCTAGGTTGTCGATATATTTTCGAAATCTTGCATTTCTTGAGCATTAAGTTTTTAGTTTATATATTAAACAAGATTAGATTATTCAATTAATTGTAATTTTATTTTTATCAATTACAATGTAATTGTTCGAGTTCGATCAATTAGTTAAAATAAATTCTATGTCTGCTTTATCGTTCAAGTTTTGTCCGATACAATTTTTACTACTTTCGTATGGTTTACAAGTTATTAAAAATAATAAATTTTAATTATTGCACATACATGAATAATAAATTTTTACTTCGACGAAAATGGTATATTACGAGGGTATAGCGGGGTTGACTGGGCTAAGGGTCAAGGTCAAGTCCTTGTGTTCGACTTTGACTTCTCCTCTATTTTCCTCTATTTATTCATTATGAACCAATGAAAACTGTCCCAAATGAAACCACCAAGCAATCATAGACTCACAATTCCAACCAGCAAATACGTGTCAACTGTTACAATAGAACCTCGATACATTGATAATTTTGCTTAAATAATAATTTATTTCGGTTCCGAGTCGATGAAAATGTATTAAATTATTAGTTCGATAATTTAATATTTCGCTAAATTAATAGAATTTTGCTAGTCCCCACTACATTAATTTATAGAGGTTTAGATTCTACTAACTAAATAGTTGGAGCTAATAATAATATGTTCGATTGATAAGATTCGTATTTATTCAAAACTGCTAAAAAAACTAAAGTCCGCTATGATATGTTACTATTTCATGTATTTAGTAGCAACCCTTCCCCATGCGACTAATTTTATCGAGTAAGAGGTCTTATGGTCAAATTCAATATAATTCCAGAATTTAACTAATTAATTTAATATGAGAACTATTGGAATATTAGATTTGTATATCATGTAAAGTTGTTATTCTGTTTTGAGTAGTTAATTTCTTGTGTAAGTTGTTGTAAGTTGTTATTTCTAATATAGCACTTTATCTCATATATAGCGTTTCTCCAGCTGTATATATATATGAGTTTCCCGTTGTAATAAAACCAATTAAGTTTTTCCCTCTTTCAATAAAAATCTTCTTCATTCTCTCTGCTTCGTTTTCTTCCCCAAAGCTCCAATGGAGTTTTCCAGATTCTAACATGGTATCAGATTAAATTCACCTATTTTCCAATTATGTTCGCTCTCTGCTCTTCCGCATTTCAGTTTACTCTGCAATTCGATTGCTATGGCTCCATCACGATCGCCATTAGATGATGCTTCCAGTGCGTATTTCATCCATCCATCCGACGGACCGAATTTGATTCTCGTCTCCCAGCCTCTCAGTGAAGATAACTATGCCTCCTGGGCTAGGGCAATGACAATTTCGCTCACGGTCAAGAACAAAGTTGGATTCGTTGATGGCGCGATTTCTGATCCAGGTGATGATGACCTAATTTTGCGAAATGCTTGGATTCGAAATAATAATATGGTAATGTCTTGGATTATCAATGCCGTTTCAAAGGACATTCAAGGTAGTATCATGTATTCTTCATCGGCAAAAGAAATTTGGGATGATTTGAAGACTCGTTTCTCTCAGACCAATGGCCCTCGCATTTTCCAATTGAGGCGTGATCTAGCCAATCTTTCTCAAGGTCATCAATCTGTCAATGTTTATTTTACCAAAGTAAAGGCAATTTGGGACGAATTGGCTAATTTTCGCCCTGCATGTTCTTGTGGAAAATGTGATTGTGGGGGTCTAGATCGGTTAAGTGCTCATTACAATCAAGAGTATGTTATGAGTTTCCTCATGGGGCTTAATGATAATCTTGCACAGACAAGAGGTCAAATTCTCCTTATGGACCCTCTCCCCTCGATAAGCAAGGTTTTCTCTTTTGTCTCTCAAGAAGAAAGACAAAGATCTGTGACTGCTATCAACCCTGACTCAAGTGCAGCTTTTGCTATCAAAACCGATGGTTTTAGAAGGCAGATAAATAATCAGTTCTACAGCACTGGACCAAAGAGAAAAGAGCGGGGTTATTGTACTCATTGCAACATGCATGGTCACACTGTGGAAAAATGTTACAAGATTCATGGTTATCCACCGGCATACAAAGCAAAACCTCGATTTCAGACTTCAAATGTGAATCGGGTCTCCAGCTATGAAACACCCTTGGATAATCTGCATCAATCTGCTCAAGCCACCACTGATGGTTTTTTCAAGAACATGACACCCGTTCAATGTCAACAATTCCTTAATATGGTAAATTCTCAAATGATTTGCCAACAACAATCAGGTGCTTCCAATCAGCAACAGTCTGTTTCATCTTCTGGTTTGGAAACAGCTACTGTTTCTTGTGTTTCAGGTATAGAAGGTATATGTGCTCTTTCCATGTCTTCTCAATTATTACCTCACTTTTGGATTATGGACTCTGGAGCTTCTAAACATATATGCAATAATAGAAAATACTTCATTAATATGAAAGCTGTTAACAATGCCAGAGTTATTTTACCTGATTCCACTGTTTTTCAGGTTCCCTTTATAGGTGATATTCAGTTGAATTCTAAAATTCTGCTCAAGAATGTTTTCTATGCTCCTACTTTCCATTTTAATTTGTTATCTGTTGGTATGCTTCTTGACCATACTTTTGGTCATGTTAACTTCACAACTCAATCTTTCATGATACAGGACAAGTTGTTGAAGATGATTGGCAAGGGTAGAAAAGTTGAGGGTCTATATGTCTTGGACTCAGATCAATTTACACCTACTTCTAGTTCTGTTCCCTTGTATAATCAAACTGGTTTTTGTAATAAAGTTTCTGCTGTTATTTGGCATAAAAGGCTTGGTCATATTCCCTTTAAGAAATTGGCTTTCTTGAAAAACACTATTGGTTTTTCTGCTGTAACCTCTGAGTCTGTTGATACTTGTTGTCATGTATGTCCTATTGCTAAGCAGAAAAGACTTCCTTTTATTTCTAATAATAATTTTTCTTCTCAAGTTTTTGATCTTATACACTGTGATCTTTGGGGTCCATACAAAGTTGAATCTTATAATGGTCATAGATTCTTTATTACCCTTGTTGATGACTGTTCCAGGTTCACTTGGGTGCACATGATCAAAGCAAAGTCTGATGCACTGACTGTGATTCCAAGTTTCATTAAAATGGTTCAGACTCAGTTTGGTAAGACTATTAAAGTTTTTAGGTCAGATAATGCTCCTGAGCTGTCTTTTACCTCTTTATTTGCTCATCTTGGCATTATGCATCAATTCTCATGTGTTCAAACTCCCCAGCAAAATGCTGTGGTTGAGAGGAAACATCAACACATTTTAAATGTGGCTAGATCATTATTTTTTGAATCCAAAGTTCCTATTGAATATTGGAATGAGTGTGTTCTTTCTGCTGCTTATCTCATTAACAGAACTCCTGCCAAGAATCTAAATAATAATACTCCTTATGCTATTCTATACCCTGATAATCCTTTTAAATATGATATTTTAAAAGTTTTTGGTTGCCTTGTGTTTGCATCTACTTTACAAGCTGGTAGAGATAAATTTCAACCTAGAAGTAGATTATGTGTGTTCCTTGGTTATCATACTGGTGTAAAAGGATATAAATTACTGGATTTTCACTCTAGGGAAGTTTTTTTGTCTAGAGATGTGATTTTTCATGAAGATAAATTTCCTTTTTCTTCTGTTTCATCTCCTCATTCTTTTAATGATGTTTACAAGGATGATTCTAATGTGGTTCTCCCTAGTTCTGGTATTTTAGCCTCAGATAACACTGAATCTTGTTATAATTCTTCTATGGATGCTGTTGATTCCATCTCTGATTCTGATCAGACCAGTTCTGAGCCTATTGGTCCTGCACTCAGAAGAACCTCTAGGCAGACCAAGGCTCCTTCTTATTTGGCTGATTATACTTGTAATGTTGTGGGCATTGTGTCTAAATATCCTATCAATGCAGTTGTTTCTTATGATAAACTTTCTACTTCTTTTAAACATTTTGTTCTGAATGTAGCCAGTGACAGTGAGCCACACACATATAGACAGGCTGCTAAGCATGACCATTGGGTACAAGCCATGGAAGAAGAACTTCAAGCTCTTGAACACAACAAGACATGGTCTGTTGTCCCTTTGCCAGCAGATAAACACTCCATCAGCTGTAAATGGGTGTTTAAAGTCAAAAGGAAACAGGATGGCTCTGTAGATAGATATAAAGCCAGGTTAGTAGCTAGAGGCTTTACTCAACAGGAGGGTATAGATTACATTGATACTTTTTCTCCTGTTGTTAAACTAGTTACTGTTAAACTTTTGCTTGCTTTAGCTGCTACTCATCATTGGGAATTGCATCAGTTAGATGTCAATAATGCTTTTTTAAATGGTGATTTAAATGAGGAAGTTTATATGGATCTTCCTCCAGGATATATTCCTTCTGTTGATAGTTCTAGTTCAGTATCACTTGTCTGCAAGCTTCATAAGTCTTTATATGGGTTAAAACAAGCTTCTAGACAGTGGAATGCTAAGTTTACAGAGGCTATTCTTGATTTGGGTTTTACTCAGTCTTTGTCTGATTATTCTTTGTTTACCAGAGGTTCTGGTTCTGCTTTTATTGCTCTTTTGGTTTATGTTGATGATATGGTTATTGCTGGTCCTAGTTCTGCCAATATAGCTGGTTTAAAAGTTGATCTTGCCAATAAGTTTCAATTGAAAGATCTTGGTCCCATGAAATATTTTCTTGGGATTGAGGTTGCTAAATCCCAGTCTGGTATTTCTATTTCTCAAAGGCAGTATACTTTGAATCTCCTTAAAGATACTAGATATACAGATTGCAAGCCTGCTACACTGCCTATGCTTCCAAAGATCAAGCTTAATTCAGAAGATGGGGAGCTTCTTTCAGATCCTTCCTCTTATAGGAGATTAATTGGCAGACTGCTTTACCTCACTCTCACCAGACCTGATATCACTTTTGCTGTGCATAAGCTGAGCCAGTTTGTAGCCCAGCCTCGTACTCCACATCTGGAAGCTGTCCATCATGGTCTGAGATATTTGAAAGCAGCTCCTGGACAAGGCCTCTTTTATTCTTCTACTTCCGACAATGTTTTGAAAGGTTTTTCAGATGCTGATTGGGGTTCCTGTTTGGATTCCAGAAAGTCTACTACTGGTTATTGTGTATTTTTTGGTGATTCTCTCATTTCGTGGAAGTCCAAGAAACAAGCTACTGTGGCTAGGTATTCTGCTGAAGCAGAATACAGGGCTCTTGCTTCTACTTCTAGTGAGCTGGTTTGGATTCTTCAGCCTCTCAAGGATTTTCATGTTGTGCCTGCCTCTACTTTGTTGTTCTGTGATAATTTAGCTGCGGTGCATATTGCTTCCAATCCAACGTTTCATGAACGGACTAAACATATAGAAATTGATTGCCATTTTGTCCGGACTCAAGTCACTCTTAAAAAGCTTCGGCTTATGCCTGTTAGAGGTTCTGATCAGATTGCGGATGTGCTCACCAAGGCTCTGCCTCTTCCTGCTTTGCCTTATCTCTTGTCCAAGATGGCCTTTCTCAACATTTATACCAGTCCATCTTGAGGGGGGAATATTGGAATATTAGATTTGTATATCATGTAAAGTTGTTATTCTGTTTTGAGTAGTTAATTTCTTGTGTAAGTTGTTGTAAGTTGTTCTTTCTAATATAGCACTTTATCTCATATATAGCGTTTCTCCAGCTGTATATATATATGAGTTTCCCGTTGTAATTAAACCAATTAAGTTTTTCCCTCTTTCAATAAAAATCTTCTTCATTCTCTCTGCTTCGTTTTCTTCCCCAAAGCTCCAATGGAGTTTTCCAGATTCTAACAAGAACTAATCTAACGAGCCGAACATGTTACTGACTAAATAACTAATTAGTCATTAAGGAATTCACCTAATCATATCTAATCGAATATAGATAATCGAACGAGCCATCAGAAATTGTGTATATCTTAGAATTAAATAATTAACTAGTTAAGAAAAAGTTAATATATATAATCTAATTCAATGTGGTCCGAATCAAGTCAACTCATACAAACGAAGTCAACTCTACATTCTTCAATTAATTCTGTCCACTTAATGTAAGCCATTTAATTCAGACAATTCATTAAAGAGAGTATATAAGTTGAAGTACTAAATCTCAATTATCAAATTTCCGTCTCTGCATTTTATCAACCTCAGCTTATGGTAAGTATTTACTTTCGAGCCCTTTTATACTAGCTTAATTAATATCTAGTCCTCTAATATTAATTTATTTGTCTCATGCAGTTTTTAATAGCATCGACTGCGGATCGTCGAAAACAACGTACATCGACGAAAATCAGATCGTGTGGAAAGGAGACGAAGCCGACATGCAAAACGGGGAATCGAAGGTTGTCGAAACGAGCAACTCCGTATCTCCTGTAATGAACACACTAAGAGTGTTCGCTACTCGTAAAAAGAACTGCTACTCGATCGAAGCTAGCAAGGGCGAAAGGGTAATTGTGCGCGCGAGTTTTCTCTACGGGAACTACGACGGGTTGTCTTCGCCCCCGTCTTTCGATCTCCACTTCGACGGGAACTTTTGGACGACCGTCGATACTTCGGTTACGGAGTATGTTTATCGCGAGGTGACTTATGTTACGAGATTGGATTATGTGAGTGTTTGCGTTGCTCAAACTAAACCCGGTCAATTCCCGTTTATTTCGGCTATTGAAGTTTGTAGCGTGGAATCGACAATGTAGACACTGTATATCAATGGTGATCCCCTTCATTTGATCAAAAGGGTTCTAAAAGAGTTGCTTATGGGGCTAGTGAATATATATAGTACCATATATATATATATATATATATATATATATATATATATATATATATATATATATATATATATATATATATATATATATATATATATATATAGACTCATTTTCTTGGATTTAGATTTTTTATTCTTTTTTTTCTTGGAAACTTGCACTAGATTTCTTATAGGGAAAATTACCGTCTTCATCTCTTAAGTTTGCACCAATTTTATATCTGGTCCTTCATGTTTACAAAACAACACATTTGGTCCCCCATACATGCTTTA
This sequence comes from Erythranthe guttata, assembly GCF_000504015.1. The sequence continues at coordinate 217,090 of NW_012192981.1, forward strand.
AAAGTTCAACACTTTTAGTCATTTCAGTCAATTTTCGGTTAGTACTAACGGAATCAAGCGTGCGCCCTAAATTATAAAAACTGCCAGACTATCAGTAAATTGACGGAAATGACGAAAATTATTAAATTATTAAAACAATAAGGAACATATGTATTTTTCATGAATATGGAGGACTAAATATAAAATTGATGCAAACTTTATAGGTGGAAACTGTAACTTTCCCATTTCTTACATGAATATCTATATAGTTGAGGCTAAAATTGGAAATAATTAACATCGTCAGATATTGATTATGGACGAAGAAGGGCATGCCGCATGTCGGCATGTGTGAGAATTTTTTTTATTGCATTTTAGTTCATTTATATTATATTGAATTGCATTTTAGTACATTTATATTATATTGAATTGCGAAAAACCTCATCGTGTTATAAATATTAGAAAAAAAACCCCTATAATGCAGTGATTTTAGCACATGACCCCCTAAATGATGGTTTATAAGGGATAGTTTGGCTAGAACAATTGCATCATGGGTGGTTTTCGCTTATACTTATAACACGAGTAGTCCTTTTAGAAATTAAATTAATCAATAATTCAGATGAACCCGTCTTTTGTTTTTTTAAATAAATAAATAATGTCGGTTTTGGTTTCGGTTTCGGTTTCGGTTTCGGTTTCGGTTCCGGTACTAACTAATTTGCTGCTACATATAATTAGGTACAAAGACGACCCTTACGACAGATTATGGACACCAGCAGTAACATACGGGCTAATCAACGTACCAAGCGACACTTCCCTCGCCCCGACAACAGCACTGGACCAACCTCCCCCTGCAGTTCTCCAGAATGCAGTTACTGCAGTTACACACACGACAACAATCCCGTTGTTCGTGGCTTGGTTCCCCCGGCCAGTTGGATTTCCCATCTACTTGAACATGTACTTCTCCGAATTCGCTGAGCTGGACGCAACCACCCAGAAGAGATCCTTTCAAGTTCTTATGGATAACGAACTGCTATCCGACCGGCCCGTGGTCCCGCCTTACGGGGACTGCATGGAACTGCCCGCTAGCAACCTCATCGTTACATCAAAAACGAGTTTTACATTAGTGCCTACCTATGACTCGACTCTTCCCCCTCTCATCAACGCTATGGAAGTTTTCTATATCGGAAATTTGCTTACGGTTGGAACTAGGTTTTTGAAAAATTATGGTGGGCCCAGGCCCCCGTGGGCCGTAGTTGTATGCTGGCTCCACCACTGATCTCGACACATAATATGACCCATACGTATCGGGTTTTTTTTTGTTTTTTTCCCTCGGTGTGTGATATATCATATATGTTTCTTGATCACAGGCATCTTAGTAGCTTTGATCTCACAGGGGTGGTTCCAGATTTTAGTACAATGGATGCACTTGAAACAATGTGAGAATATTTACTTTAATTTATTAAACATGTTTTATCTAATTAATTAATTAAATAATTAATTAATTAATTTTCTATGTCCCAAATTTCATTTTCTTGATTTGCAGAGATTTTCAAAACAACAGATTAGAAGGGCCAATCCCTGAATTCCTTGCCACATTACAAAATCTGAAGCTACTGTAAGCACACACTTTTCAACATTTTCCAAAATATTAAATTTTATTAATTAAATATCAATTAGTAGAAAATTAAAATGATGTATTTTGTTCATATACCACAGGAATCTGGCAAGCAACCAATTCAGCGCCCCTATACCGGATTCTCTATCGAAGAAAAACGGCCTAAATTTAGTGTAAGAAAATCGCACTTCATAATTCTTGATCGAAAAAAGTTCCATTTAATAATAATAATAATAATAATAATAATAATAATAATAATAATAATAATAATAATAATAATAATAATAATAATAATAATAATAATAACAATAATAATAATAATAATAATAATAATAATAATAATAATAATAATAATAATAATAATAATAATAACAATAATAATAATAACAATAATAATAATAA
>NW_012192981.1:228445-248948 GCF_000504015.1 Erythranthe guttata
ATAGTCTCACTATCATATGTTCTCATATTTTTCGACATCAGAACATCATGCCAGATAAGCTTGCAGCTGTGACTCACTCTCACGTGAACACAGAAGAGTTTAACTATGGAGCTTATGGGAATTTGGATGTGGGCCCGGAATATTCCGGGCGGGGGAGAGAGAGAGAGCGAGAGTGTCGATGTTTGTGATAAAAAGAAATTAAAAATAAAAGAATAAAATGGGGTTGGTTTGGTTGATAATTCTTCGATTGTAGGTCGGACAGATATCAAGAAGCAACAATTGCTTTATATAAGTGCCATGACAGTGCTGTTAGAAGTCATATTATTCTACTACGTCTTCAATATTCCAAAAGCAACACACGTAGACATATACATACACACAATACACACACACACATATATATATATATATATATATATATATATATATATATATATATATATAAGTTTGTCTAGGGTGAGATACCCCATGTTCTAAACTTTTATGAGATATGCATTAATCACCATTAATTTTCTAAGATTAAATCTGGACCCTAGGAAAATAACATGGCTTATGTTCTAAAAAATGAAGTACTTTACCAAATTATCCTTCGATTATTTTTTTTATTAAATTAATATAAAATTGATTAACATTGAATTGTCTAATTTACCCCCTACTATATTTTAATTAAATAATTAATTTAAATTCATTGTGACCGAGATTTATTTGATAAATAATCGAAAAAAATGCATTCATTGGGAATAGAACTTGTGACCTCTTAATACATTTAACACTCCTAACCATCCAAGCACATTAACTTATTATGATATATTTAACAATAATTGTATAAATACTGCTAATTCAAATATTAATTGCAATATTCATTATTATTAAATGATATTAAATAAATTATTAACAAATTTAATAAAATAAAGTTTTAAAAATATAAAGAATTGCAGTTCAATACGCCAAACATCTATCATTAATTATATAATATTAGAAGTATTAATAAACTCCACCATTTAAAAATGTAAAGAATGCTCAATTAAATATAAAAAAATGCATAACTTAATTCGAACTCACTTATGTTATTTAATCGATAGTGTGACAAATCCAAATAAAAAATAAAATAATATGTTTGTTTAGAAGAAGAAAAAATTATAACTCATTCCAATTAGTAGTTTTCTTACTTTAAAATAAAATTATATACTACAAATACTATATTGTGAATTTCTTTTAATATTTAATTTAATCAACTAGTAAGATTTGAATCGATGAAGTACAAATCCTTTCAATTAGTAAACATTATTCAAATATTTTAATCGGTTGCTTAACTATTGACATAACATGTTACATAATTGATTTAACTATTTATAAGTAATGTCTAATATCTTTTTAATTCAATTTTGTCATAAAAAATAGTAAATTTAATTCCTAACACATGTAAGAACCTAATCGTAAATCATAATATTTTATCAAAGCGTAATATTTGAACCAATTAAGCTCAAGTGCTTTCAATTCGTAAAAATTATTCAAATATTTGAATCGATTCATTAGCGTGCTCAACTATTGACAAGAACGTCTTAATCAAATTAACTATTATTAATTAAAGTGTAATACATTTTTAATTCAATTTTATCATAAAAAAATAATTCCTAAATTACGCAAGAATCAAATCATAAGATTAATTAAAGCGTATGATTTGAATCAATTAAGCGCAAATCCTTTTAATTTGTAAAAATTATTCAAAAATTTGAATCGATTAAGTTCAACCACTGACAATAACGTATTAATCGAGTTAACTATTTATAATTAAAGTCTACTATCCTTTTAATTCAATTTTAACAACAAAATAATAATTTAATTCGTAAAATCGTAAAAATCATATCGTAAATCGTAAGATTTAATCTAACCATGAACCGATTAAATCTTACGATTTTTACGAATTAAATTTTATTATTTTTTATGATAAAATTCAATAAAAAAAAAAGGTTACTAAACTTTAACTATACACAGATTGATTAATACGCTATTGTAAATTATTGAGTTTAACCGATTCAAATATTTGAATATTGTATACGAATTGAAATGAGTTGAGCTTAATCGATCAAATCTTTGAATATTGTTTTTGAATTGAAAACACATGAGTTTAATTGATTCAAATATTACGATTTAATTAAATCTTCCAACTTACGATTCAATTCAAACTTCAAATTCTTTCGAAACTCATTTTTAAATTACACGAGTTGAACAACATTTCCTTAGATTTTTAAATTATATTATATAAAGATTTGTTAGTATGGGATATTTTTAATATATAATAATAATAATTATAAGAGAATTAATAATTTATTTAACATTATTTATATAAGTTTTATAACCATTATAAATTGTAGCTTTGTGATATATATCCGTATTGTTAGTTTATTGTCAATTATGTGTTGTGTCTTAATGGTAAGTATTCTTGTGTGTTTTCAAATGGTCACGAGTTCAAATTCAGGTTGATGCAATTTTGGATGGGTGGTTTAATGATTTTTACGAATAATGATATAATTGACATTATAAATTTTAATTCAGCAATAAATATATATTTAAAATTGCATTAAAAATATAGAGGGTAAAATTGACATTACATTAATAATATATAATGGCCGATTTTTTGAAAATATTAATTATACGAAGGGTATTTACGACAATACGTAAATGAGGAAAAAATGGATTTTTTGGCAGGGACACGTGGCGCAATATAAAGGGGGTATCTCATAAAAGTTTAGAACATGGGATCTCACCCTAGAAAGACCCATATATATAATGTTAAAGATAGATCACTTTAAGTAGTTGAAGTAGGATAAGCCGGAAAAGCAAAGTCCCTATATTAAAACAATTAGCATTTACCCCCCTATGATGGATTTTATTTAGCCCACCACCCCCTATCCGAAAAAAAATTGTTGACTGTAATGAAATGACTATATTACCCTTATAAAAATATGCTACATTACCCTTTATTTTAGTAATTATTAAAAATAAAAAAAAATATTAAAAAATATTTAAAATAGAAAAATATATATAAAAAAAATAACAAAAATAATTATTTTTATAAATTTATAAACAAAAGATAATGCAAAATGTATATATACTAAATATAAAATAATAAAAAGAGAAAAGAAATTAAATAAGTCATCTTCTTCAACAGCACCACCGTGCACCCACCTCCAACAGCAACCACCAATACATCATGCTCCTCCTCTGAATCCACCATCTTCGTTGCCTTTGACCTATGCTCCGCAACGGTTTCTCTCCGAGCCACATCAATTTCCTCCATTTCTGTCTCCCCGACCAAGAATTAGAGACGATACCTTTGTCGTCGGCGGCTACGGCTTCGGAGATGTTCTCTCGATATCCACCTCAAAACCAATAATAAATTCAAGCAAAAATCTCCCCAAATCGGCAGCCCATTGTCGGTGTCATGGGCACCATCTCCTCCCCACCTAATCCAACACCTCTTACGGTCGTATAAGGCGGCAGCGGCGGCGCCCCCAACTCGAATGAATGGCCGACGAGAAGAAAACAATCTGACGACCCGGATTCTTGAAATCCGAAGCCCCGATGGGATTCTCCTTCTCAATCTCACGGGCTTGCCGGAAATGGGAAGATAAAGATGACTTGTGGTAACGGATGGTTGATTTGGAGAAGAGGGCTTTTTGAAAATGTTAAGGACTAAATTGAAAGATGGGTCTTTTATTGGGTGAATCTGTAATTAAAAAAAATTTGAAAGGGTATTTTGGTATTTTCAAGTCAAAAAATATGCTCCCAGTCGCATAATCAGCGAGTGTAACGCACGATCCGCTCACAGGGGATTTATTGGCTCTGACTTCTGATCATAGGGGGGTATGTTAATTTTTTTAACACGAGGACTTTTCTGGCAATTAGACATATCACAGGGGTGCCGCTTGCTAAAAACTCTAATTTTAAATATGTTGATGAAATGTAATTTTGCACTTTATAGTTTCAAAATAATTGATGAATAAAAAAAAATTGACATTTTCATCCAGAAGAATATCACTAAAAATATTAAATTACATTTTTTAGCTTTAAAAACTCATTCGAGGTGCACTATGCATGATTTATTATGTTTCGAGGGTGCAAAATGCCAAAGTTGTATTTTTCAAGGGTGCAAAATGGGATTAAGCCTAAAATAAATTAATAATATATGAGAATAAATTAAGTATCTGTTTATATTAAATACATAAACAACTACACTATAATTATGGAATTAATTCTTACTAAGATTATTTAAATTTTGTCTTTTTTATGCTTTGAATTAGTTACTCTTTTGAATGGATTTTTAGGATGTTCAAGATTTACAGACAATTGCTATCAAACTTGTGCAAATATATAAAGGGATTTTTGTGCATACGTCTCTGACCAACCATCTTTATTATTTTAGGTTTAGGTGTTATATTCCTTTCGCCAATAAGCACATCCTTTTGATATGTATTATAAATAAACGAAAAATTAATGTACATGACAAAATTACCCCCAACCTTTTACATCCAATTCTTAATTGTAATCCCAATTTAATCAATTTTGACTACAAAAATTGAATTATGACTTTTTTTCTAAACTTTTTTTTTTTCAGAAATTATTTTTTTACCGCCAGTCTCCAGCGTTTGAGTTTTTTGATTTTTTTTTCTAGTCTGTTTTTTCCAGTTTCCGGCGTTGACTTTCTTCAGTGGTTCTTATCATTTTTTTTAACCCCCGCTGCTAAACGTTGACCGTAATTGTGTTGTCATTAATAGTAATTATACTGTCACTACCAGTAAATTAACGTAATTATACTATCGTTGACAGTACATTTACGTAATTGTATTGTTGTTGACAGTACAATTATTATTATTATTATTATTATTATTATTATTATTATTATTATTATTATTATTATTATTATTATTATTATTATTATTATTATTATTATTATTACTATTTTGGTTTTTTTTTCATTTTGTTTGATTTGTTGACAAGTCAACGTAATTATATTACTGTCGTTGACAGTAAAATAAATTTAAACACAATAATATTACTGTCAACCACATCAATATTATTATTATTATTTTGGTTTTTTGTTTTGTTTGAGTTATTGACGGAGACGTAATAATATTACTGTCTATTATTGTAATATTTCTGTAGACACAATAATATTAATGTGATTGATGGTAATATTACTCTTGTTACAGTAATATTATTGTCAACCACAATAATATTAATTCTTTTGGCTTTTTATTATGTTTACCTTTGTTGAACGGTCAACATATTAATATTACTCTATTACACAATACTAATTAATTTTGTTGTGTTAATATTGTTGTGCTAGAGATTAATATACCTATATTACAGTGTTAAACTGTAGTATAGTTAATTTTACTGTGTTCAACAGTAAAATTGTTAATATTATTGTCAACCACAACAATATTGTTGTTTAAATGGGGGGCAAAAGGATGTTAAAGAAAAAAATCCAAGAAAATCGAATAAGTCAACGCCGGAAGCCGGCGGAAAAATCAGAAAGGAAAAAAAATAAAAAAAAAAAGTCAACAACGGCGACGGACGAAATTGTCCATAAAATTGTGTAAAATTGAATAATTTGTGAAATTTGGGGTCAAATTGAGGTTAGATTAAATTAAATGATGAAATTGAATGTGAGGGGCTATTTTAGTCTTTTACAAACCTATGAACCATGTGTGGACTTTTTTGTAAAAGAGTTTTTTGTGTGGACTCCTTATGAATAAGTACTCATTGATGGCCTTATTTGTAAAGTGCCCATGTATAAAAGGACTAATGAAATTAGATTATTAAGGGATTATTAGCAAGACCCCCCTCATCTAGGAAATGTAGTTAAAGAAAAAACCCCTCCCAAAAATAATTAGAGAAAACCCCCTTTGTTACTATTCCATCAAATGTTATTTTTATAATTCCAAATCTACCCTTAATTGTCAATGTATTATTTTAAAACCCTAATTCCACGACGAGCAAATCCTCTCCCAATTCCACGACGAGCAACAGCAGAAGCAGTGGCGGCGGAACAACCGCGCCGGCGAGGCGTATTTGGTTTGCGACGCCGCGGAGTCGTGTTGCGGCAGCAACTTCGACGAAATCGACCGGCGCGGGCTAGCATTGGTGGAGAGCGCTGCATCGGACGGCGCAAACATCGCCGGAGACGGATGCATTGCGGCGGCGGCGAGCAGCATGATGTGCCGGAGCTGCGAGAAAGAGGAATTATGCGTGTTGCTTTTGCCCTGCAGGAATCTCTGCCTCTGTAGGGTCCACTCTCCACGCTTGCCCCGTTTGCAACTCTACCAAAACCGCTAGCGTTCACGTTAATCTCTCCTCCTGAATTTTAATTAATTAATTAGAATTGGGATTAAATTAAATTAAATTTGTTTTCTTAATTGGTGGAGCTGAACATGCTCAAAACCTGACGTGTTCGGCCATGGCAAGAGCTCTGGGTGGTGTGGGGACAATGGGGAGGCTGATTTTGGATTTTTTGGATCGGACGGAGGATGGTGCGTGTAGAGAATTTCGCGCAGGCTGAAACCTTGATCGACTATGTACATGTTCATAGTCGATTAAGCTAATCGACTATGTTCTGGTAGTCGATTAAGGTTGATCGACTCCAGTTTTTTTATTTTTTTTGGATTTCTTGTTTATTGATTTCAATTGTATAAATCATTTATAATGTTTAAATATTTTATATTTTTTGTAAAATATAGATGATTTTGCATTTTTTCGCAGTTGTAATTTGTTATGTTTAGTAGCAGATTCTTAATCGATTCTGCTTCATCATAGACAATTAATATACCTCATATAGAAAAAAAATTTAAAAACAAAAAAAAAAATTAAAAATTATAGAATTTCCTTAATCGACTTTGAAGAATAGTCGATTAAGGCTAATCGACTATGCTTCATAGTCGATTAAGGAAACTGATACATAAAAGACGGGAAAAAAATAGAAAAAAAGAAAAAAAATTAATTCGCTGAGCGCGTGACCCAGTGATTAATGTGGCGGGCGGGGGCAAAGCTGGAAAACATAATGGCTGAAAATGGGTGTGTTCTTTTCTCAAATGGACAAAAATGTTTTGGGCCTCTCTCCATTAAAAAAGATAGTGAGGGGATTTCCTCAAAAAGCCCCTAGTATTAAAATATCGTAAAAAAGGAAAAAGGGATCATATTGATTATATTGTTTTACGTATATATTTGGGCTTTAATTACTATATATACACAAGATCCTTTCTTAAATTTATATAGATTTTTTCACATGCATGAGGTCAATATAATCCTAAAGTATTCAATTATTTTGCAGAAGAATTTGGGTATTTTATAACTATTATCAATTGTATAGCAGCACAAACTATAAGCCCAGTTTATTTCAACTTTAGAACTTTTACATAATAGGTTGTTGTTCTGTTGTTATCAGGTAAACTATTTCAACTTTAATCACCCATATACAATAATTATAGGGGTATTTTTAACCGAGGATTGGGTAACTGAAAACCCTATGAACTTAGGCTAAATTACAAAAGAAGAAAAAAAAACTCCAGTTAGCCGCGATTATCAAAATTCCCCCGAAGTTTGTTTTCTTCTTACAGCGAACCCCCTCGGGTGCAATTTTCACATAATCTTTATGAGTCAATGGAATATTGCCTGAAAAATACCGATTGTATCCCTATAGACGTGACATCTCTTTATACTACGTACTTTTCTAAAGACAAAAATTACCCTTAGAGGGACCTCCTTTACACGGAATTTTTATTCTTCTTAAACAACACTTTCACATTTTTTTGGTATTACTGTTACCACCCTGAGGGTAATTTGTATCTTTAAAAAGTAGTATAAAGAAATGTTACGTCTACGGGTAGAATTGGCATTCTTCGTGGCAATAGTCCATGGGCTCAAAAAGGTTCTGTGGAAAATTACACCCTAAGTTAATGTAAGACGGAAACAAATATCGGGGAATTTTGATAATTACGGATAGGTGAAGTATTTTCGTAATTTAGCCTAAGTTCGCAGAGATTTTTATAATTTACCCAATAATTTATGAGAAATAATAATATTATAACAAAATCAATTTTTTTGTTTTGATTTTATTGGTTAAGGGCATAGGCAACTGTAGTGAACAATGTGAAACGAGGTTTGGTGGGATTGGTGAAGAATCAACCACCTTATCAACTTGTGCGTGCTTCTTTAACTGCCATTGATTATTCATTGGAATTTAACCAATAAATTTTATTATTGGTAGTTTTTTTTTTCTCCCTTTTCTCTTTCTAAATAAGATGGAGATCATATAGGATTAGAGATATTGGAACGGAATTTTCGAATTTGGAACTGATACGAACCCCGTAGAACTTGTTACGACACCCAATACTTTACGCGGAAGCAAGATCGAAGACATCAAAAAACAAAGGATTCAGAATGGCAGAAGCAAGGAATAATGACCCCATAGCTTTAAAGAGCTAGAAACCATTATTATCTAGGTGAATTATAATATTGACCCGTGGTTATAAAGAACCAGAAACTAATATTATGGCGCTAAGAAAATTACAAGAATCCACTTGTAAGATCCCGAAAATTGTTGTAGAGCGGCGAAGGAGAATTAATCTCACCAAATACTCAAGTAATCATTAAAATTCGTCCATCAAAATAAACCAAATGTGCAACATATTTATATGATCTAAAAAGACTCATTTTTCACAAAGAAAATGACTCCTACCTAATCTAAAATAAGGAAACTTATAAATAAGCAAATCCTAATTATAAAAGACTCTAAAATAATAAATCCGAAATTAAACGTGCATAAATAAATTAGATGACTTGATCTTCAAGTTGACTTCCCGATCGCCCTTGTAACCCGCGTAGACATTGGGGTGTGCACGTGCATGCTCTTAAAGCTCAATTTAGACACCGTTTCACTTTGAATCTCTCTTTGCTTACAACATGAAAGTTGTAGAACTTCCAACTGGCTTTCCATAGAAATTCGAATCACTTGAATTGGACGTCATATGAGAGAGTTATAACCCGAATGGTAAAACTGCCAGAGATAGGCAAGAATCTCGGATGCATGGAATTCGACATGTCCATCAAACTCTCCTCTTTCTTTTCTTCCAATTCATAAACAAGGACTCCTGAAAGGCCTGATTCAAGACTTTATTATTCAATTCCAACATGAACGGCTCCATTAATCTCACTCGCTTTCTCTTCTTCCAATTCTTCGTCATGGAGCTCGTGAGGATCGTATCATACTCCCCCTCTTTAATAGGATTCGTCCTCGAATCCGAACAAATATCACAAGGAGTACGTGTAAACAAGATCGATCTCTCTGTTCAGTAGCGAACTTACACATCTCTGCACTGCATCGGCGAACACACCATCTAGCAGCCATTGAAGTGGATATGAACGTGAGTATTTTGTAGCTTGAAGTTCCAATCCGTCAAAGTTCTGTATAGAGAATGAAAGAAGCATCTCTCAAGAGACCGCCATCTCATCAACATGCACAATGTTAGTTTGCACTTTGTTTAGCTCGACATTAACTTCGTTGCATGGTTGACTCGTATCAGGAACCGTATTTTCCGTTCCGATTTTCAAAGTTCAGATTTTCGGTTTTTTCGAATTTATTTAGAACGGAATCGGAATGGAAAAAATATTGTTTTCATCCCTCAAGTTTGCACTAATTTCAAATTTTGTCTCCCATGTTCACAAACTACACATTTGGTCCCTTTATGTTTCAAAAATTCAACACTTTTAGTCATTTCCGTCAATTTTTTGTTAAAATAACATAATCAGGCGTGTGTCCATCACTGCCTTAACTAAAGGAGTAACGGTAAATTGACGACAATAGAAAAAAGTGTTAAATTATTGGAACATGAGGGACCAAATTAATATGTATTTTTTTTTTTTTTGAACATGGGATCAAAAGTGAAATCGGTGAAAACTTGAGGGATTCAAGCTATAATTTTCCCAAATCGAAATTGTATATAAATTACCGGAAATTTCGATTTTCGATCGGAATTTTTCAATTGTTTGTTCGAGATATACAATATAATTTTATGATATATTTTTTAATTCCTTAATATAACTTATGTGATATTTTATATAAAAAAATACAAAATACCGAAGAGTCAAGTATATTAAAACTTTAGAAGAGATTATTGGTATCATAAACTATTTGTTGTGTCTTTTCCTTATCAAAAAATCTTTATTTCAATTTGTTGTTCCCACATATGATTTTATTTATTGCGTTTTGTCGAACTCTCTTTCGAATTCTCTTGCATTTTCCTGCAAAATATCGAAACAATACTGTGAAAATTCCTATTACATCCAAATTTGGAACAAGGGATTATAAGCTAATGTAATTTTCAAATTTTTTTCCGAAAAAAACCATGGCCGATCCTTTGTGATCGATTCCCCCCTTACATAGGATTAAAGTTGAAGTGTTGAACCATAGAAGTGTAAATCTCCAAATTAAAGTCGAGCTATATATATAATTCAATAAATATATAGCTATTTGACACGGCACACACAGTTTATGCTTTCGAGGACCTCTTTGATTTATGCATATTGCAAATTACAGTTAAACCTCTATCAATTAATACAATTGGAACTAGCAAAATCTTATTAATTTAGTGAAATGTTAAATTATCGAACTAATAATTTAGTATGTTTATACCTAGTCGGGGTCGAAAAAACATATTATTTAGCAAGGTTATTAATTTATCGAGTTTTTACAGTATGTTACCTTTTGGCCAATCGACCACAACCTGATGTTTCCAAACCGAAAATCTATATAGGGTGGTGTTTACAAAAACTTATTTAAAAGCAGAAGTTATATATTGTGAGTTAAGTTGGTTTTAAGTGTTTATTTCTAAAAGTTGGGGTGTTTGTAAATTTACTGAAAAATAAACTTAGATAGAAAAAAGCAGGTGTTGAAGATATTAATACTAAATGATACATTTCACTAACAACTTAAGCTTTTTGTTGAGATGGTCATTCAACATGGTATCAGAGCCAGGCCAAATGAAAGGTCCCGAGTTCGAATACCACCGTCACCCAATTCAAATATTTCAAGTGCAAGGCTTCAATTGTAATTCGCCTGCACTTGAGGGGGCGTGTTAGATATATATTAATACTAAATGATACATTTCACTAACAGCTTAAGCTTTTGGTTGATATGGTCATTCAACAGCAGGGTCATGGAAAATTTAAATAGAAAAAGGAGGGTCATGGAAAATAAACTTAAATAATAAAAAACAGGGTCATGGGTGCTTAATAAATTATGGCGAATGGCAAAGAGGCCAATGACAATGGACTTAAATGCACATAGGTTCAGACAAAAAACAGACTTTCAAATAAACTCATACCCATGTCATTTGTCGAAAATATCCTCCATAATATCATATTTATCAATTCCATCCATTATAGTTTAACTTCCTCAATATTACACACTGACCCCAGATTTTAACAAATATATCACATTAACTCCCATTTTCATATTTTTTTTGTAATTATCGATACCACAGAGACCTTAAAATTATTTTAGCATACCTCAAGGGTGTGGGTGTAATTTACCCTTCAATTCATCCATAATTTTGTCATAAGTTCCCGTCAATCCTGAATCGTCTTGTCCAAATTCTTAATTTCACATAGGGAAACTAAGTTATAACAGTTTGCACTGGAAAAACATGTTCGATCAAGTTGCCCAAAAGGGATGTAGCAGCATTAATAAGCCTTAACGAGTGATTCATGTGTTAACGTGGGTCGAAGATTTGAAATTGGAAATTTGCAGAAAATAAATTATAGATTTAATGAATTTGGGGCAAAGTTAGAAATTTAGATAAGAAGTGGGGTTGAAATGGGTGCCACGTGCAAAATACGAATTTTTTTTTGTCGAATTTAACCCCATTGTCAGTGCTAAGAAAGTACACCAACAAGTGTTCATATAGACTATAATCAAATATCAAATGAATGTTTAATGCTCCATTTTGATGTCTCTCCATTGGAGTTGCTGGAAATTGAGTTATCAAAATACTTGCTGGAAATTGAATTATCAAAATTGTAACCTTCTAAACATCCAATCAGAAGTTGACACGTGACAATTACAAATAAAACCACCCATAAACTTTCAATTGATAATTAATTTGATAACCATGGTTGGAGTAGATGAATTCAAAATCAATATTAAAATAATTCTCAAATATCAAATGAGTATTTGATAACTCAATTTTAATATTTAGCATTGGAGTTGCTCTAAGATATTAAAAACAACTTATAAGATGTTTAAAAGTTTATAAGCTCTTTCAAAGTACTTGGTATTTTTTTATTTTTTTTAAATATTAATTTTTTTTTAAATAAGCTGTTTGAGAGCAAATAAGTTTTTTTCTTCTTTTTTTGAAGTACTTCTACCTCACCTTTTTATTTAAGCTCTTATAATGAGTTAAATAGCTTATAAGATCATTATTCAAACACTTTAAAAACTAATCCAAAAAATAAAATGTAATAGCTTATCAGTTCTTAAAACATTTTATAAAAAATTAGAGTTTATCATCTGTTTAAAATAAGCTTAATGAAACGGGATACCAATTGGCCGGTGAAGATGATATCTATATTCTATAAAACGTGATAATCATTTTACTCAAAAAAAAAAAAGAAAACAAAAACGAAAAAAAACAAAAAAAAATGAAAGAAACAAAAAAACAAAAAAAAAACAAACGTGATAATTGTATACTTAAACTGGCCGATGAAGATGATATTTTATGAAACGTCATAATCGTTTTACTCAAAAAAGAAGCAAAAAAAAAAGAAAAAAATAAAAAATAAAAAATAACAAAAAAACGTGATAATTGTTTACTTACAAATGACACGTAAAAAAGACGACTATCACAGTAATTGAATTCCAGAATCTATAAATCACCGTTGACCAAGTTCAACGTATATATCCACAAAATATTCATTAATTGACTACCAACCAACTTTTGTTTGTTTTTCAAGTTCTTGTTTAAAAATACAAGTTCATTATATTTCGGTCAATGAGAGAGGTTCAAGAGGTACCTTCCATGGAAACTCTATATATTATGTTTTCTATATAAATAATTTGATTAGATATACTAAGGATTTACATATTAGGTCATATATTAATCATGTCTTATAATTATACTCCATCTGTCATATATATAGGGCTGGCAATCGGGCCATGTGAGCCGAGTTTGGGTTGGCTCAAGCTCACATACCATCGGGCCTCGTTACTATAGGCTCAAGCTCACATACCATCGGGCCTCATTGTTATAGGCTCAAACTCGGCTCATGTATTTTTTCGGGTTTCGGGTTTATACCGGACCCCATTACTATATAATTGTAATGAGTAAAAAAAAATTATAAAAACACGTAATAAACAAGATTTACCTTCATTAAAGCCAAAACTTAAACGATATTTGCAAGTTATTGGAAAAACTTAAAAACAAGACCAAAAGAAGTTAAAAGATTAGTTACTTTTGTTATTGGAAATGTTTTATATTCTCAAATCTCGGTGATAAATTTCAACAATTAGACATTATTGATGTATTTTGCATTTGATCGATCCATATTTTACTTATTCTCACCGCCACCGCCACCGCTACCACTTAAACTTCATTTTATTTTGCAAAATAAAATAATCTTATAGGTTCGTAACTTGTATAGTTGTATGTTGTCATAGCATTACAATAATAAATATATTATATATTTTATTATTAACCTAGTCGGTCGGGCCTTATTCGGGTTGAGCCACAGTAGGCTCAAACTCGGCTCATTAATAAGTCGGGTTTAATAAAATGGCTCAAACTCGGCCCGGCTCACCAAAAAGTAGGCTCGGCTCAAATATAATCGGGCCGAACCATCGGGCTTCGGTTAGGCCCGGCTCAATTGCCGGTCCTACTCATATATTATTTATTTTAAAAAAAAAAATTGTCCCAAATTGTTTGTCACTTTACAAATTCAATGAAATATTAGCGGGGTTATTTTTAATTTTACCATTTATCACTCTTTAGAGCAACTCCAATGGGAGTATCAAATGGATTATCAAACTCATAAACCACCTTTTTGATATCCAAAAATTAAAATTTTTTACTCAATGGGAATATAAAATGGGTAAGTATTTTGATATTCTACATCTTTGTATCTAAAAATACATCCTGAAAATTGAGTTATCAAAAAATAACCACCTAAATATCCAATCACAAAATGACACTGGACAATTACAAATAAAACTATTAAAAAACTTCCAATTGATTATTAATTTTGATAACCATAGTTGGAGTAGATAAACTATAAATGAATATTAAAATATTATCTTGATTATCAAATGAGTATTTGATAATCCAATTTTGATATTTAGCATTGGAGTTGCTCTTGATTAATTAAGTAAAGAAATTTGAATCACGGGGATATTTTAGTAATCTCCTTTATTTTGTGCTATAACCAATGCACATTAATGAATTTTCTTAATATGTGCACAAGTCCCGCAAGGGATGTCCTAGCGGTTGGAGCAAATGGTTTTGTGTCAATTGACCACATGTTCAATTCCCCTTGCCAACAGTCGTTAGGTCGAGCTCGTCACACATGGTTAGCCTGATATGGTTTATATCGCTCCATTTGTTTGCAATGTATTATACGAGAATGTAAATTTATTCAGTGAACTTATATGGTTGGCTCCTTCATTAAAAAAAATATGAAACGTTAAATAGAATTATATTTCATTTCTCTCAATATATAGGAAACATTAAATAGAATGGGAAACGGAACATTAAATAGAATGGGAAACGGTAACCTTTATATAAATTAGTTTAATTGAAAATTGATTTTTTTACATAGAAAAATCCAAATAACTGAAATTATTGAAAAATAAATTCATAATAGACACATAGCTAATGTCTACTAGAAATGAGATACAGACAAGAGGACCACAAATTTCCTACTTATGATGTTGCCAGTAATAAATTCATGAGATATATATATATATATATATATATATATATATATATATCACATATTCAACACACGCATTAAAAAAATTGGTCTTTATAAATAAGTTTATCAATGGGTATTTATTCATAAAGATATTTAGACAAAAAACTTTTTTACCAATAAGTCCATACATGGTCCAAATTTTTGTAAATGACTAAAATAATCCCTCATACTTTAATATGCACCAATTTTATCCTTAAACTTTATTTAATCTCAATTTGACCCAAAATTTCACAAATTATTCAATTTTGACCGAAACCTTTTTTTTACTAAAAAAAAAATTTCCCGCCGGTCTCCGGCGTTGACTTTTAAAAAAAAAATTAATTTTTTTTTCTTCCGGATTTTTTCGCCGATTTCCGGCGTTGACTTTTTCGATTTTTTTTTTCTTTTCTTCTTTTCTTTCTTTCTATAACCTTTTTTTTCCGTTTAAACAGCAATATTGCTGTGATTGACAGTAATATTAACTATATTACTGTTAAACACGGTAAAATTAAACTAAACTACAGTTTAACACAGCAATATTGCTATATTAATCTCTAGCACAGTAATATTAACACAACAAAACTCATTATTATTGTGTAATAGAGTAATATTACTATGTTGACCGTTCAACAAATGTAAACATAGTAAAAAACCAAAAGAATTAATATTACTGTGAGTGACAGTAATATTACTATAACAACAGTAATATTACTGTCAACCATAGTAATATTACAATAAGAGATAGTAATATTATTACGTTACTCCGTGAATAACTCAAACAAACAAAATATTCAAACAAAATAATAATATTGATGTGGTTGACAACAATATTACTATATCAACACTAATATTACCGTCAACCACAGTAATATTATTGTGTTTACAGTAATATTACAATAATATACAATAATATTATTACGTTACTCCGTGAATAACTCAAACAAAACAAAAAACCCAAAAAAATAATAATATTGATGTTGTTGACAGTAATATAATTGTGTTTACAGTTATTTTACTATCAACGAGAGTAATATAACTACGTTGACTTGTCAATAAAGCAAACAAAATAAAATAAAAACCACAAAAAATAAAACTAATAATATTACATTAATTTACTATCAACGGCAGCACAATTACATAAATGTATTGTCAACGGCAATACAATTACGTTTATTAATTGACATTGGCAGTATAATTGCGTTAATTTACTGTCAGTGACAACACAATTACGGTCAACGTTTAGCCGCGGACGTAAAAAAAAAAAAACCAAACAAAAAAAAATATAAAAAAAACACTAAAAAAAGTCAACGCCGGAGACCGGCGAAAAAATTCGGAAGAAAAGAAAAGAAAAAAGAAAAAGAAAAAAAAAAAGGCAACGCCGGATACCGGCGAAAAAATCCGAAAGAAAAGAAAAAAAAATTTGAAAAGTCAACGTTGGAATCCGGTGGCAAAAAAATATTTTTTGGAAGAAATTTTTTTTTTGAAATTTTTTTTTTTGAAAAAAAAATTTTCGGGTCAAACTTGAATAATTTGTGAAATTTGGGGTCAAATTGAGATTAAATTAAGTTAATAATGAAATTGAAGCAAATAAAAGTATGCTAAAAAAAAGTCAAAATTGAATTTTTGTGGTCAAAATTAGATTTTTGTGGACAAAATTGATTAAATTGGGGTTACAATTAAGAATTGGGTATACAGGGTTAAGGGTAATATTGTTATATACATGAATGTTTCATTTATTTATAATAAATATTAAAAGGATGGGCTTATTGGTGAAAGAGATATAACCCCTAAACCTAGAATAATAAAAATGCTTGGTTGGGGACTTATGCACAAAAACCCCTTAAAAAAATTCTAACCCACAACTTCTAAGCAAACACCGATGTGAGAGAGACTCCCGATATTAATAAGCTAAAGCTTAGTTGATATTTGATACATATTCGTACCATATTTAGTTCGATAAAATCTTTAACTTAAACATACAGTAGAACATCGATAAATTAATATTTGACAAATTAATACCTTAGTTAAATAATAGATTTTTTTATCCCGACTCGGTGAAAATATATTAAATTATGAATTCTATAATTTAACAATTCGCTAAATTAATAGAAACCCCCTAGTCCCAATTGTATTAATTTATAGAGGTTAAACGTATAATAAAGTCATTTATATAATCACCAAATGTGGAAAATACTTGGTATTTTCCAAGCAATTATTGATAACCTTTTACATATATTCACATACTATTAAATACTCCTAATCAATGTTATCATAATCGGACCGGACATAAAATCGGCAAAGCGTTCGGGTCACGGTTGGACCAGTTCAACCGGGTTCAAGCCGGGTTTTTTAATTTTTTGATTTTATCATTATTTATAAATTTTAGTACTTTAAAATTACCATTTTTTCTATTTATTTATATATTTCACACAACTTATTCACTAAATATACCATTTTCTCTATTTATTTATATATTTTAATCAACTCTTTTACTTTACTATCCACCCTATTCTACATTATTTTATTTACTAAATACAATTTTTCTTATTTAATTAAACTCATTGTCTATTTTCTCTCTCTTGACTTCTCCCCTTCCCCACTCTCTCCCTCTCTCTCTCCTCTGCACATTTGAAAGCAGCTGCCTCTTTCCTCTCCCTTCTCCCCTTTCCTTTTTCCTTCTCTACATTTCTCTCCATTTCCGGCGACATAGTGATTAGATCCGGTTTTGCTCGACGTTTATCGGCCTTCACCCCAAGATCCGGCCCTCACCGACCTTTACAGCCCATATCCGACCATCCAAGACCCCCAAAGCACCATTTTAGACAAAAACCGGGGTCTTCCACCGGTTTCCGGTTTTCCGGTTTTTCCGGTCGAACCGGTGGTTTTGCTCTCTGACCGCGGTTTTTGATTTCTCCGGGTTTCAGTGTTGAACCAGACCGCCAAGATACCGGGTCGCGGTCGAACCGGTCGGACCGTCCGGTCCGGTCCGGTTCTGACAACCTTTCTCCTAATTAACTAATATAACTAACTTTTCTTGGTCGTTTTGTTTTTTAAATATACTTGTAAATTTCATGTTCATACTCATGACCTTGGAGTCAATTGAATTTTTGCTGCAAAATTCATATCGTCGTGGTTATATATATTGACCAATGAAGTTATTTGAACTCTTGTTATATTATTACAGTTAAACCTCTAAAAATTAATACAGTCGTGACTAACAAAATTCTATTAAGTTAGCAAAATCTTAAATTATAGAACTAATAACTTAATATGTTTTCAGAGAGTCTGGACCGAGAGAAATTATTAATTAAGGGAAGTTATTAATTTAATAATAATAATAATAATAATAATAATAATAATAATAATAATAATAATAATAATAATAATAATAATAATAATAATAATAATAATAATAATAATAATAATAATAATAATAATAATAATAATAATAATAATAATAATAATAATAATAATAATAATAATAATAATAATAAGTCTTAACTAGGGTAGTTAAGACTTAAAGAATTAGAGCATATTTGGTTAAGCTTATAAGATGTTAAATATCTTATAATATATGAAAAGGTGTTTGGTAAATTTTTTTTATAAACTACATATTTAGAAATAAAATAAATATTGTTAAGGAGTTTATAAGATATTTATAAGATTTTATATAAGCTTTATTTACTCATCTACTAAAACATTAAAAATATAATATTTCACTCTACTAATTTATAAGCTTCATATCCAAATATTTTAAAATTTAATCTTTAAAATAAAATCTAAGAACTTTATCAGCCCATAAAACATTTTATCGAAATTAGGAGCTTAGAAGATATTTTAAATAAGTTTAGTCAATGTTGTAAGAACCGGACCGGACCGGCCGGTCGGACCGGTCCGACCACGACCCACAAGAAAAACGGTCTGGTCTGATGCTCAAAACCTGAAAATTCAATAATCCGGTCCAAATGTCAAAAACCCGGTTCGACCGGCGAAAACCGACGACCCCGGAAACCGGTTAATGACCCCGGTTTTTATCTAAAACACTTTGTTGGTGGTTGTTGGCGGTGGGATATTGGCGGAATTCGCCGGAGGTGGCCGGATCTGGGTGGAGTAGACTGGTGGTGGCCGGAATTTGACAAATCTAGCCATGGGTGGCCGGAATTTGAAGTGTCTGGTCGTGGGTGACTGGGACAGTTTGTTTGGTGGTGGATATGGAGTGAGAAGAACGAAGAAGAAGATAGAAAAGAAGAAAAAGAGAAGAAAAGAAAAAAGAAAAAAGAAATAAAATGAGAGAGCAGTGCACGTAAGTGATAAAGAAGAAAAAGTGGGGGTGGGGAATAATAAATAAAATAGTTTATATATAAAAAAATAATAATAAAGGGAAAAGTGGTGTGAAAGATAGAAAAAATATAATGAAAATATAAATTTAAAATATTAAAATTAATAAAATAATTAAAATTTTCAAAAAATAAAAAACCCGGGTCGAACCCGGTTGAACCGGTCCAACCATGACCCAAATGCCAGTCCGGTTTTGTGTCCGGTCCGGTTCTGATAACATTTAGTTTAGTCAAACTGACTGTTAAATAGTTTGGGGTCCTTCAACTTAAGGATATAATCCAATAACCTTTTTTTACTTTTATTTTATTTATTTTTGTTAAATATATTTTTTTTTTTCTTCTTACACATAATTCCAGGGGTAGATATAGGAACAAAAGAAAAATGATTTCCGCCAATTTCGATTCAAGATTGTGTAATTTTGGAAATGTGTATTACAGAGAAAAGAAAATACGTATCTTTTATTAGGGCTTTCTCTTAAAAAATAAGAGTCGTGTCCCAACTTTTTAAATATTGCAGACACTGCACGAAACTGGTGTTCTACTTTTAGTGAAATCATGGTCCGATACGGGTGTCCGAGCTGTGTCCGAGTGTCCCGATATCGGATACCCGGATTCTTTAGATTTTAGAAGTGTCCGTGCAGCATAGATAACCAATATTATTATGTCTTATGTATTTTAGGCATTAGAGAAATCCGTAAAAAATATTCACTGAATTAGGTAGAAAACAAAAAAAAAAAATTACATATATATATATAATAATTAGTTAGCTAGTACCATATTTTCCTATCATCACCTCTATAAATACCAAGGTTGTAAAAAGCGGTAATCGGGTCGGAGGCGGTTAGGGACCGACTCACGATTAATCGGTGCGGCGGTGATTAATCGGTGATAAATCGGAAATAAATCGGTTTTTAAAATTTAATATAATATATTTGTAGATATTATTTATAAATACTCAAAACATAGATAAAAAATATTTAACATAGTTATATCTCCATCATGTATATATTCTAATAACATACTAAAAGTTTAATAATAATAAGATCATAATACATAAATATCCTTATAAAATATAAATAAAAAGCGCAATTTTTTTTTGAATTTACATACATTCTTGGCATACATCATTAGTTCTTTAACAATAATAATTAACATAAACAAAA
>NW_012192981.1:286508-318038 GCF_000504015.1 Erythranthe guttata
ACAAAAAAATATTTCGTATTGCCAAACTAACATTGCATAATCTAAAATCGCATAATCCCTTTTACAAATTCAAAATCCAAATTACTCCAACTAGCATTTAACGTTATAACAAAATAGAAATGTCTGTAAACGTATATTTCATCTAGTAACAGAGGAATAAAGTGAATACAAAGAAGTACTTCAAGTCACATTAAGGTAGGCTTGATGTGTGCAAATCAAACATGGTTATGCATCATTTTGCACTAATGGTTGTCAAAAGCAATATTGTCAAAACTAGCTGATACTTAAATAGCCGCCATATTTATTTCGTCATTTGCCCGTTCTAAAAAACTTTTCATGTCTCCGCATCAACAAAAAATAGATCTTCGTTTTCTTTCTACTAGACATGATCCAGTTGATTTATTTTCTTCCTTTCTTTGGATGACGTTGAACAGTCATTTGATGGCTTGTCCCCTTCACTTGATTTGATTGTTGAATATGCGATAAGAAAAAAATAAGAACCATTTCAAACCGTAAATTACGAACTTCAACAATTTCTTAATAATTGCAAAAATCAAACTGCAATTACAATGTATATTACACTGCAAAGCACAATAATTTGCAGAGCAAATTAACATAAATGAGATACCGTAACGTAAGAAACTCAAAATTCAGGCCACAAACACATGAAAAAAAAACTTAGAGAAAATCCTATAACATCGATACTTTAAGAATGAAGGAAAATTGTAACTTAACATCGATGCTTCCAAGTCACCATGCTTTTCCACCGAGACCAAAATAATCATGAAAATTTGTGAATAAACCGTAATCAAAATTTCTAAAAATATATGGAATAAATATGAGAATCTTACTCAAAAACCTTCACGCTTTTGTACCATTTTTTCTGGATAACGAGGTTCTCTGATGATGCAATTACGGGGTAATGTATAAATCAAATAGGAAATATTAGATACAAATCGTTTAATTGTTATCGAAATATTCGAAATAAATAGCAAACAATAAAATACAAAATCAAAAATGGAACAAAATACAAAATTAATAAAAGCAAAAAAAAGTCAAATCGAAAACCCAACATGCGAAAAAAATTAACACAAAGGATATATCATTGTTTACCAAGACTTAATTGTGTTTTGGTCATCGTATGAATTCCAAACAGCAGACCCTAAACACCAGCTGTCGTTTACGAACAGCAAATCATTGGGAAACATCAAACGGGGCGAAGGCAAACTGGTTCAGCAAAAGAAACTGCAAACGACCTTCTAAATTGCAAACGCTCAGACAACCTAATCTATGGAAGGCTTCACAATTTGTAGAGAGATTTCGGTATTGAAGAAATCGATATCCAGAGATTTGCAATTTCAATTTTCGGATTTGCAGTAATAGGTAGATTTGGTAACTATTAGGTCAAACGAAAATGGGGAGAAAAATAAGAGATTTGATTTTGAGGATTTATTTTACCATATATTAATAGGGGTACTTTTGACAAATTACAAATAAAAAAATCTGCTGGAAATTAAATTTATTAGATGGATTTTAACACATATAATCTCTTAGAGGAGGACTTATATCAAATTGCCCCAAAAAAAGTATAGTTGGTATAATATGTAATCAACGGGTGTAATTTAAGAATTTTATAGTAGAGGGGAGATAAATGAATGTTTCTATTTAATATAGGGGAGGTAAGTGAAACTAATAGTCTAATACTACTATATTTGTTCTTTTAACCTCAAATTTAATTATGTACGGACACAAAAATCGATGATTATATGCAAAAAAAATATTGATCCGCATTATTAATAAAATTCACAGTTTAAATCTTGATATTATAAATCAACTTGTACCAAAAAATATTGGAAGCACACAATCATCAACATCACTAAATAGTAAGTATTACGAAAACACATAACTTACATATTACGATATGTTAGTACTTTTTTCTCTCTCTCTCTCTCACACACACATACACACACACACATATATATATATATATATATATATATATATATATATATATATATATATATATATATATATATATATATATAAAAAAATATACATATAAAAAAAAATATACACATATATATATATAAAGAAATACATACAAAAATATATACGTATGTGTAGCACATATATACATATATGAGAGCATATATAGCTATATAAATCTATATGACTATTTCGAAAACTCTTTCATATTTAAAAAGTCGCTAAGAATTTCCATTTTACAAACAACTCATTAGCAATGATGACTTGGCTGTGTCCAAAAGTTAAATATTAGTGCTCCAGTAATGAATTAAGAATATATTTATCGTTCTAAACTAATCTTTTATTTGTTTAGTCACTCTTATTAAATTCAGGGAAGGGTATTACTAATTTAATGAAGTAGTAGCATTTAACACTACTTTAATTTTAGTAGTGAAATTGAAAAAGTGCGATTTTTGTCACCTGAACGTGTTTTTTGCTTGAGGTAAAAAACCAATTTCATTAATCAAATAGCAAAAAGGCCTTGAGGATATCTCCCTCGTTACAAGAAGAAACAGACATAGAAGCTACATGGTGAGCTAAAAGGTTTCCGGAACGCTTAACAAAACTAAACTTACATGAAACAAAAGTCTTAGCAATTCAGCAACAATCTTCGAGGAAGGCTCCAAACGATGATTCCGTAAGTTCCCCTCCTTTGAGTGCCGTAATTACTTGAAGCCAATCCCATTCACGTAGGGTCGCGTGAGCTTCTCCATCAACCGGTCTCGGTCTACTCGAATATTTAATCGCTGACCACCAAATGCATTCCCAGCCTTCCTAGTATTTAGTCACTGAACGTGGTACACATACTAGCCCCTAATATTTAATTAGTAGAAACGGTAACCAAACGAGCCCTAAACATACCCTAGTAATTTCGATTTGGTAAACTATATTTAGAGGTCCTTATCAAGTAAAGTCAATTTATAATTTTATTAAAAAGTAAATTATTATTTTTTTCTTAAAGAGTATTCTTTTTAAAAGAATAAATAAAACCGGAATAATTGTCACACAAAACAAACCTGTGTGCCAAAATTCCATTAGAATTTTAGCAAAGCTGTTTTGCCTCTGAAAAGCCAAAGTATTTAAACCACAACTCTCTTCGAGTTTCTTCGAGACACCTCTGAAACTAAATATATATATATCTCTCAAATTTATTATTTCTAAAAATCATCGACAAAAATAATTATTCAGAAGAAGAATAAAATAAAGGAAAAAATGGCAAAGGCGCGTTTGGTTGGTGTCGGAATGGATTACTCAGCCACAAGCAAATCAGCTTTAAAGTGGGCAATCCATGATTTTGTTGAAGATGGTGATCAGATTATCATGATTCATGTTGCTTCTCCAAAAGCTGATCCCACAAATAAGCAGCTTTTTGCAGACACTGGCTCCCGTATGATTATTTTATTATTATTATTACTATAATTATTAATTATTTTATTCTAATTTCTACTAATTGTTTTTAATATTTTTTTGGTGATATATCAGCGTTGATACCTTTGGAAGAATTCAGAGAAATGAATGTATCAAAGCAATATGGACCACACTCTCCAAAACTAAACGAGTATATATGTTTGTTTATGTTTGTGTGATTAAATATTGTATTTTTTATAAAACAAATTACGACCACCCCTGAGAGGTAAGGTTAAATTATGAAAATATCCCTCATGTTTGTATAATTACAATCACCCCTCAACTATCTATTAGCTTACGGAAAAAAAATCCTCCACTTGACGAATTTAGGGGAGTTCATTCGGTAAAATTGTACTAAAATTGCGGTAAGTCAAAATTTTCATACTGTTTACGAATTTTTTTGTTCGTTCGTTTCGATTCGATCGGTTTACCGACCAGATGAACACCCCTAGGTAAATTTGGCATCGTAAAGGTGGGCGTGTAAGATAAGACATAGTTGATGAGTGGTTGTAATTGTACAAACAAGAGTGTTTTTTTCGTAATTATACCTTAACTAATCGGTGGCTGTAATTTGCCTTTTTTTTTATATGATATACGTATGTGTGTGTGCAATAAACACACTTTTGTGTGTGTGTGTGTGTGTGTATTGGAAATTATATATATGTATATATGTGCAGGTGAAGGTGGTGGCTAAGGTGTATTGGGGGGATCCAAGGGAAAAGTTGTGTGGTGCTGTGGAGCAGCTCAAGCTTGATTCACTTGTTTTAGGAAGCAGGGGTTTAGGTGCCATCAAAAGGTAAATTCTATTTTTTATTAATTATAATTTTACTATCGATGTTTATTTTATACAAATGTCTTCTTCTTTTGTTTATTTATTTATTTTTTCTAATTATATATAATTGATTGATTTAGTATGATGATTCTCTGACTAGTAATTATTAATAAATCGATTTAGTATGATGATTCTCTGACTAGTAAATATTAATAGTACATTAATGCTACTGTCAACTACAATGACATTATTGTACTAGAAATAGTAGGCTGGATATAATACTATTGTGTTGAAAGTAACAAATTATTGTTTTCATTGCTGGTCAGTATATATTATGAAAAAGTAATCAATAAAAACTAAATTAAAAAAAAAAAAAAAAAAAGGAAAGACAAAATTGGTGAAATTGGAATTAAATTAGTGTTTACAATTAGAGTCTAATTGAGTTTAAAGAATAGTGGGTAATCTTGTCATAAATATTTAGTTTGCATTTGCTTATAATGCTTACAGTGGTGAATGTATTTACGAAAGAGAAAAAAATATCTGAACCTAGAATAATAAAAGTTAGTGCTCAATCCTATTTGTACACAATTTGGTTAGTGTTTTTGGGATTGAATATGAATTATGACTCGATTTTATTTTGAGGTAATTGCAATCAGTACCCTATAAAATATCAAATTCCTAAAAAATTCCATCTAAAATATTAATTAGCAAAGACAGGAGTATATCATGTTTTTAGAAACTCCTAAGAATATAAAGTAAAATAAAAAGAAGTTGAATAGATCGAGTAAACGAACTTTAAAAAACCGGGTTGGGGCCAACTTGACTTTCTCAAAATAAAGTTATTGATTTTATTTTACAACAAACATTTTTATTTTATTTTATTACATAAACAATTGATTGATTTAGTATTCTGATTATATGACTAATATAAGTGCATATAAATTAATCAAGGGTGTTACTTGGAAGTGTGAGCAACTACGTCGTACAAAACGCAACTTGTCCGGTCACAGTCGTGAAGGGGACACCGTCGAGGGCCAAGCCTTAGCTTCGTCTATTATATTATTATACATTGCTGTGAATTTGAAGAAACGGGTATTGCATTCGAGTGTTTATGTTGTTTAATTTAATTGTCTCGTTGATACAAACATGAAATTAATTATTTTCGTTGTAAATTGAAATAATCCGACTTAAGGTTGAGCGGGGGTGATGTACGATAAAATTAAAATGCTCAGTGTGGATACGTTGTGGTTTTTGCAGTTGTGACTCGTGCGTCTTCTTCGTAAAATTTGAAGATGTGCATTGTTTCCTTTATTTTCCGTTTTAGATGGAAGTATATTCGGAAAATTACGTTTTTTTTTTTAAATTCTATTTTTATCCATAATGTAATATTGAGTCAAATACGTTATTATCAGGTTTAAATTTTTAATTACATATATACCGCTCGTAGTTCAACAATATTACAAATACACCCGTTGAAGTTTAATTTTATAAACTATCGAAACAACTATTTAGAATAAATCGACCAGCATCAGCGAATGGTGTGCAAAATCGGTCTGGGTAAATCGATTTGGGAAACCAACGAAAAGACAAAAAAAAAACCAATTTCAGTCTCCATTTTTTTTCTTCAAAATCGGCTAAAGCATGGCAACCCAACAAGAAATAAGCATAGATTAATGTTCATCCACGCATATTTATCAAGAATCGATGCTCAATTAATGTTTTCGGATTTACGAACAAAAGTTTAGTAAAAAGAACTTATTTGTTGGTGGTGGTGGTGTGGTGGTGGTGCGGTGGGTGGGTGGGTCGTGGGTCATCGCCGGCGCGGTTGAAGTTTCACTGGTCGGCGTCCCGGCGGTCTGGCAGCGGTCGTGCGGCAGTCGTGAGTGTTTTTTTTTTCTTTTGATTTTTTGGTCTTGAACAAATTAAAAATATGGTTTGTTTATATTTGGGTATTATTTATGCATAAGGGTATATTCGTCCTCTTTGGTCTTGATGTAATAAAATTAAATTAATTTAGGGGCTTGAATTAATTAACCCCTTTATGTGGGTTTGAATTAATAAAAAAATGGGCTTGCATATATCCGCCGCCAAATTGTAAACATGAGGTGGCCAAACAAAAACGCTTTCTTATTCTAATTTCTAATCATAATATGACTTGTGGGGTGCAAATTTAGATCGGATGATCTGTTTTAATACGAAAATCGGATGCCGTAGGATGATTGACACGTGGATAGTTTAAATAAAAATATAATTAGGATTTAGAATGCTCTAACCCTAATTATAATAATAGCGTGATTTATTAAGAGATAAGACTTGAGAGTGCCACATGTCAAAAAATTAGTGGAATCCGATTTATATTAAAGGGGCTCTTTGAGGAAACCCCCTCATTACTTTTTTTAACGGAGAGAGGTCCAAAATATTTCAGTCCATTTGAGAAAAGGCCACACCCATTTTGAGTCATTATGTTTTCCACCTTTGCCCCCGCCCGCCACATCATCACTGGGTCACGCGCTCAGCGATTTTTTTTTTTTATTTTTTTTTTGTTTTTTTTTCCCGTGTTTTTTCCCCTTCTTTTCTGTATTAGTTTCCTTAATCGACTATGAAGCATAGTTGATTAGCCTTAATCGACTATGCTTCATAGTCGATTAAGGAAAATCTTTAATTTGTAATTTTTTTTTCTATATTAGGTATATTAATCGACTATGATGAAACATAGTCGATTAAGAATCTGCTACTAAACATAACAAATCACAATTGCGAAAAAAATGCAAAATCAACTATATTTTACAAAAAACAAAAAATATACAAACATTATAATTGATTTATACACTTGGAATCAATAAAAAAAAAAAAAAAAAAAAAAAAATGGAGTCGATCAACCTTAATCGACTGCCAGAACATAGTCGATTAGCTTAATCGACTATTGAACATGTACATAGTCGATTAAGGTTTGAGCCTGCGCGAAATTCTCTACACGCGCCGTCCTCCGTCCGATCCACAAAAAAACTCAAAATCAGCCTCCCCATCGTCACCACACCGCCGGACCTGGTGGGAGTTTTCTTTTCCCCTTGGCTGAAAATTTAAATGCGATAATTACAGTAAGGAAGAGAGAAATGAGAGCATATATCCAGATTTGTTTATGAATTACCTGTTCTTAGTGAAGAACTCCTTGGCGGCGGCGGAGCAGACCACCACCCGCACACCACCACCCGCAGGCCACCACCGACGACTTCAAGCACACTAGCTGCGAGAACGTCTACAGTCCCCGCATAGTTCCCCATGGGGTTTCTGCGGTCAGAACGGCGGCGCCGGCGCCGGCCGTGGAGGGGATGTCGAGCGTGTACGACTTGTTGGCGTCATGTGCAGGCACGGCGGTGGTATCGACCACCGTGATTGTGAGGGTTTTGAGCGGCGAAAACGAAGTGAGGTTGAGTGGTGGAACGACGAGGGGACGGTGGTGGTCGGTGAGGATCTGGCGGCGGTAGCGGTGGACGGCGGGGGAGAGGCAGTGGTGGTGGTGAGGAAAAATGAGAGAGAAATTAGGGTTTGAAAATAGTATATTGACAATTAAGGGTAGATTTGAAATTATAAAAATAATACTTGGTGGAATACTAACCAAGGGGGTTTTCTCTAATTATTTTTGGAAAATGGGTTTTGCTTAACTACATTTCCTAGATGAGGGGGTCTTGCTAATAATCCCTATATTAAATATCGGCTAATCCGCTCAGAATTTAATCTCATGATTTGTGTAAAGGAAACTATCTTATCTAACAGAAGGGTGCAAATTTAGACCGGATGACCTGTTTTAATAGGAAAATCGGATGCCATAGGATGATTGACACGTAGATAGTTTAAATAAAAATATAATTAGGATTCTAATAATTGGAAGAAAAAAAAGAAAAAAAACCCAGCAGAACCCGTATCCCCTCTAACCCTAATTATAATCAGCGTGATTTATTAAGAGAGTTAAGACTTAAGAGTGCCACAAGTCAAAAAATTAGTGGAATCCAATTTATATTAAATATCGGCTGATCCGCTCAAAATTTAATCTCCTAACAGAATGATGTGATATAAGTACTAAATTATACCCATGATGCTATAGCAACTGCTAATCAACTTCTTTCTCGCGTCAGCCTTTTATATTTATGAAAAACATAAATGCTAACTAAATAGAATGTGTAGTAAGATCAGATATAAAAGATTGGAGTATCACACCAATTCCATAGACACAAAATTGGATTTCATAGTGATTTTCAGCAAGGCATAAGTTAAATTATGAAAAAAACAACACACATAATATGGGCACCGATTACAGCAACTTAAGAGCAACTCCGATCCAATGGTAAATATCAAAAATGAATTATTAAATGCTCATTTAATATTTAAGATAATATTTTAAAATACATTTAAAACTCATCTGCTCCAATCCTGGTTATCAAATTTTATTATCAATTGGAAGTTCTTTTATATAATTGCCACATGTCAATTTGTGAATGGTTGGTTAGGTGGTTATTTTTTTGATAACTCAATCTGCAGGAAGTATTTTTAGATTCAAAGAGGAGAAATACCAAAATACAAACCCATTTTAATAACCCGTTTGGAGAACAAAATTTTTAAATTTTAGGAGTCAAATGGTAGTTAAGAGATTTGATAACTCATTTAATAACTCCATTTGGAGTTGCTCTCAGAAGCAAGACCCAAAAATTAGACAACTAAATACACGAACCAGTAGAATCAAACTCTAATATGCAAAATATATCTGCTAAAAATCGAAAAAGTAGGTGAGAAAAGTATTCTGGTATGCTAATGAGGAATTCCACACACAGATAATCGAAAGACATGCACAGGTAAGCACTTTCACATATACGTTGAATACCGAAAATATTGAACGTACGTGTGCGTGCAGATTATAAGCAACAAAGAAGATGGCAAACAACAAATGGCTCAAGAGAAGACGGTCATACTGTATAAACAAACTGCTCTAAAAAAAGTAAAACAACTTCCAAAGTAAACAGACGAAAGTACCCTTAGTATTACAAATATTTCACAAAAACGGGTTTAGGGTTTCGGGGCAAAACCTTTCTTTTATAAATAAAGATATGGTCATTCAACATGGTATCAGAGTCAGACCAAATGAAAAGATCCTGAGTTCGAATCCCACCACCACTCAATCCAAATATTTCAAATGCAATGCTTTTAAGATTAATATTTAGTGTGTTTGGATAACGAGTTTATTTCCTATTTTTACTCATTATAAGATCTTAAATAAAAATGTGGGGTTTATGTATTTAAAAAAAAAAAAATCTTATTTGCTGTCCAACAACTTATTTAAAAAAAAAAATACCAAACACTTTGGAAGAGCTCTAAAATATCGTATAAGCTTCTTTTAGCATCTTAAAAACTCAGCCAAACATCCTCTAAATCCACCGTTATCCAGTCTAATACAAGTTAGTTGCTATCTAGTTATCTTACAATTCTTTTTATCCACACAGTTTATACTTTATAGTATATGATGTTTCCTTTGACCAAGCTTGATAGCTAACTATTTAGCCACATTACAATCTCGTTCATCTTGTGATGTGACATCTTCATCACGTCATTGCATTTTTCAAGAGAGGTTTGCAAAACGACTATCAAAACAATTATAGAACAACAAATAATTCTATCAAACCCTCACGCCGCGACACGAAAACTACCGTGAAAACGACTATAATATTTAACAAAACGACTACAAAAACGTTAATTTGTAGTTGTTTTCGTATAGTCAAAACAACTATATAATTTAACAAAACGACTTCAAAAACTCTAAAACGTTAATTTGTTGTTGTTTTTGTACAGTCAAAACAACTACAAATTATGAATCTCCTTCAATACCTCCCATTTGTGCCGACACCGCGCGAGAAGGGCTGCAACCAATACTAACACCTATCCTCGTCGGGTGAAATCTAGCGTCGCCACCAAAACACAATGCCACCAAACCCTAGATCGCGACTAAACCAACCCCTAGAAAAACAGTACCGCCGCCGCACAAAAAACAACAAAAAAAACACCGTCAATCGCGTAGTACCACCTCATCTTCAGGAGATTTGGACTACACCATCTCATTGTTATCAGAATCGAGGAACATTGAATCGATAAAACATTGTGGTTTTGAAGTGGATTGATGGAGAAGAGAGGAAAGCGTTTGCCGCAACGTCGACGAAGGAATAACGCTTGTAGAAGAAAAAGGCGGTGGGGCACGAGACTGTCGTTGTGAGCGGCGAGAGAGAGAGAAAGAAGGGATAAAGTGGATGAGTGAATAACGATGTAATCAAGAAGTAGAGTTAGTGAAGTAAAAAGGGTATACTGAGTATACTAGGTAACAAATGATTTATGATTTATTTAAATAGCAAATGAGGGGATCTTGATAAAATGCAAATATCAAATGAATTGGTATTATGTACTGGAAGTGTAATTTAAGGGGTAATTAACCCAAGAATGGGGTGAAATTACTTTCCAACATTATTTATTTTCCTATATTAATTTCTCAATTCCAACAATTTGAGGGTATCGTAGATCAATCTTTTCACATAAGGTTTGTTATATAATTTGAGGGTATCATAGATCAATCTTTTCACATAAGGTTTATTATATATAACGTCGTATTAACACGAATTTTTGCTCAAAAAATCAAGGTTGGTAAAGTTAGTTTTCTTTAATATTAATTTTCAGTTACTTTATTTTAGCAATTTGTTGAACACCTTCAAATCTAATTTTCGTTCATATCAGAACAATCATAATTTTTCCATTTTACTAAGAGTCGATCGGGCAAACTTTTGTTCTGTCAACTTAGTTAGAGAGCTTAGTGTCACGGACTTGTTCTCTTAACAACGAATCGTGCGGCCTTAGCTCCTTTTCGCCCCTCGCAAAGTCAACTTTCCCCAAAGTGTTGCGAATGCTAAGTGATGAAAAACGAACAAAGAACTTAAGAAGATACGAGAGCTTTGTAGGAAAGTACTTGTATTGCTTGAGTGCTTACAATTGCTTGAATTTCTTGGATTTGTTGGATGCTAACAAATGAAGTCCCTACTCCTATTTATACCAGGCCAGCTCCTTAATGGACGGTGTAGATTTATTTGATGTAATGTGGCTAGGAGTTGTTCACTAGAACACTCCAAAAAATTCTTACAAAATATCTACAAATGGAGGGTTCTAGAAAGTTTTATAATCCTTCAAGAATTTCTACCAACTCTATGTACACTTGGGCCAACTTGGGCCTAACCCTATTTTGGCTAAGTTTTGAACTCCTTAACCTCTCCAACCCAAGAGAATCTGGCAAATGATTGGACCAAAACTAGCGGCCGCGACATTAGACTCAAAACAAATATTTAGACTGATTATTTTGTTCACCTCCACCTCATTTGTACTAAAAAAAAACATATTAACTCTAAAATTGGTGTTTTTTTTCCATTTCTCTGCCTCTCCTTACAAGTCTCGCGCCGCCGACCGCCTAATTTTCGCCAACCACGCACTGGGAAAGGTTTTTGTCATCGGACGCATTCCTCTTTTTCAGTCTAAGATGTCTAAATTTTCAATATAAATTTTCTAACTAAGTTGTCCATTTTTAATTAGTCTAACTAGACTCTCTAACTAAGATGTCTATTTGTAGTCTAAGATGTCCAAAATAAGTTGTCCAAGAGTTTTTTTTAGCAAATTCAAAATATTCAAACACTGTGTTATCTAAAAAATATATTTTACTCGGTTGTTGCCAATTTTCCTTTAATTTTATGCTATACAATAAATAAAATAAAATAAAAAACAATTCTGGCGGGGTTGGAAAAGGAACGGAGACAAAAGTATTCGATGGATGAGATGGAGTAAACTAGCTCGAGCAAAAAATAATGGTGGTATGGGTTTTCGGGAGCTTCAAGTGTTTAACCTTGCGCTTCTGGCGAAACATGGATGGAGGTTTTTGACCAGTCCCACGTCACTAGCAACAAAAGTTTTTAAAGGTAAATACGTTTATAACTCCAATTTATTCGATGCTAAATTAGGCAGTAATCCTTGTTGGAGAAAAAAGCTATAAAAATCAATATTTTGTAAAGAAAAATAATTACAAAAGCACACACGAGTGTATATTATTTGATGAATAAATCATGTACACATGTTTCTTTATTTATAGAGAAAAAAAAAAAGAGATTTTCCATTACTAACTAACCACTACTAATTAGCTAAAAATTAGGAATTTATTTAACTAACTCAAAACATAATATTAGGCAACTTCTAACTAATCTAAATACTTGGTTAGACTTTGAATTAGTCTTCTACACTCCCCCTTGATTCAAAGTTGCAGACACCAAGCAAGTTTCTGAAATAAATGAACTTCTCCTTGGCTAAGGATTTGGTGAGCACATCATCCAATTGATCGTTGGTGTTACAATACTTCAAACTTACCTCTTCTTTTGCAACCAACTTTCTAACAAAGTGGAAGCGAAGATCGATATGCTTCGTTCTACTGTGGGAGTTTGGATTATTTGTCATGGAGATTGTAGATTTGTTGTCACAAAGTAGCTCCGTTGCTCCTTCTTGCTCCTGTTGAAGTTCGGCTAATATTCTCCTTAACCAAACAGCTTGACATGCTGCCGAAGCCACGGCCATATATTCAGCTTCGAAAGAGGATAGTGCTACCGTTGCTTGCTTCTTTGAGCTCCAAGTTATTACTCCGGATCCAAGAGTGAAAACATTCGCCGAAATGCTTCGCCGATCATCCAATGAACTAGCCCAGTCACTATCGAAAAAGCCGCATAATCGAAAAATTGGAAACTTTGGAGTACCAAATTCCGTAATCAGTAGTTCCACTAATGAAACGCATGATCCGCTTCGCTGCTCTGAGATGAATCCTAGAAGGATTGTGCATAAACCTGGAAATTACACCAACAAAAAAAGCAATATCGGGTCGAGTGGGAGTTAAATAAATTAACCCTCCAACCAAGCTTCTGAACCTTATAGCATCAACCTTCTCGGCCCCATCATCTCGCTGTAATTTTTCATTCATGTTCATAGGAGTAACTGCCGACTTACAATTGTGCATGCCAAACTTCTTGAGAAGATCATTGGCATATTTTTTTTGACAAACAAAAATGCCATCTTCAGTTTGTACAACTTCAAGACCAAGAAAGTAATGCAAATAACCCATGTCTGACCTTTCAAATTCAAGCATCATACTCGATTTAAATTCAGTGAGAAGAGACTTAGAAGAACTTGTATAAATGATATCATCAACATGAAGACAAATAACGATGAAATCATTTTTACCTTCATTCTTCACATAAATCGCAGGCTCATTTTCGCTCCTTAGAAAATCATTTTTCTTAAAGTAGCTGTCAATTTTGTTGTACCACGCCCGAGGGGCCTGCTTCAAACCGTATAGGTCTTTTCTTAATTTATGCACCTTTTTTTCGTTGCCGGCAATGACGAAACCTTCCGGTTGAGCGACGTAAACTTGCTTTGCAAATCACCATTTAAAAATGCCGACTTAACGTCGAATTGATACACAAGCCATTGTAGATGTGCAACCAACGCCAAAACAATTCTCACGGTTTCGAAAGAGCTACTGGAGAGAATGTTTCTTCAAAATCAATACCATATTGTTGTGCATACCCTTTTTCCACAAGTCGAGCTTTGTGTTTTTGTATGCTTCCATCAGCAGCAAACTTTGTTTTGAATACCCATTTCAAGCCAATTACATTTTTGCCTTCTGGTAAATGTATCATCTCCCATGTTCCGTTCTTTTGTATTGCCGTCAATTCCTCCTTCATAGCCTTTCGCCATTCTTCTTTTGCAGCCGCTTCTTCATATGTAAGAGGGTCTAAAACAATAAGAGCAAATTGACAAGATGCATATATATCTTGCAATGATCTATACCTTATTGGTGTTGACTCATCCGAAGAATCTTCAAGAGTTGACGAAGAGTTTTGGCTCGGTGATGATGGAGTGGACGGGCTGGGTGATGCAACTGAAGAACTAGGTGAAGAATTTTCAAGAATTTGCCCTTCACTTCAATTTGGAAAATTTTCCATGGGCAGAGGAATATTTTGTTGCTCATTGTCATCACCTTTATACCAATCCCACATTGCATTTTAAGCAAATACCACATCTCTTCGAATCAAAATCTTACAACTGAGAGGATTATATAATCTATATGCGTTGGATTCCATGCAATAACCAATGAAAATACATTTTTCGGATTTTTCATCTAGTTTATGACGGAACTGAGAATTTACCAAAGCATAAGCTATACAACCAAAAATTCTTAAATGACTTACAAAGGGTTTTCTACCATGTCAAGCTTCGAAAGGAGTTGTGTTCATAACATCCTTTGTGGGAGAAATGTTTAATATGTACACCGAAGTTGCTACGGCTTCAGCCCAAAATTCATTCGAAAGCCCCTTTGCTTGTAACATGCTTCTTGCCATCTCAACCACCATTCTATTCTTCCGCTCGGCAACTCCGCTTTGCTCCGGAGTGTAAGGAGTTGTTAATTCCCTGTGAATGCCATTTACTTCAACAAAATGATCAAATTCGGAAGATAAAAACTCCCCACCTCTATCGGTGCGAAGTGCTTTAATGAATGATCCACTTTGCTTCTCCACCATAGCTTTAAAGTGTTTGAATTTTGAAAATGCTTCCGACTTATTTTCCAAAAAATAAATCCAACTCATACGACTATAATCATCGGTGAGGAGAAAGAAATAACGACTCCCATCAAAAGAAACAGAACACATAGGACCGCATAAGTCAGCATGGATTAATTCGAGACTCTTTGAAGCTCTCCAAGCCTTTCCAACAGGAAACGGTTTTCTAGTTTGTTTCCCATAGACACATGCTTCACAAAGTTCGATCGAACCAATTTTTGGTAGACCGAAAACTATACCTTTATCACTTAGTAATTTTAAACCCTTCATATTGAGATGCCCATAGCGTAAATGCCATAACTGTGAGTCATCTTTTCCGCCAGCAGCAAGAGCAAAATTTCCCATTCTTGAAACTTCAAGTGGAAACATTTTGTTCAGAGTCATCTTGATATTAATCAATATTTGCCTTGATTACTTGTGTTTAGTGACACATGTATAGTCATCAAATACTAATGAATGTCCACTAACTAATAATTGCCCAACACTCAGCAAATTGTATCAGCAAATTGTATCCTAAATCAGGAATAAATTGAACATCATGGACGAGTTTTACGTTACCATTGGAGGTTTCGATGCCCACCGTTCATTTCCCTTCAACTTGCACTTCTTGGCCGTTCCAAGTTCAACCTTCATTTTTTGCGTCTCGTCAAGCTCCGTAAACATTGATTTGGTGCCGGTCATATGATTCGAACAACCGCTGTCTACGAACCATATATTGCATGACTGAGTATTAGCCTTGCAATGAGCCATAAAAAGCTTGCCTTCGTCTCCATTTTCTGCCGCAAAGTTGATTTGTTGGTCTTTGTACCAACAATCAGCTTGTACATGCCCAAAATTTTGGCAATGATGACATTGGACGTTGCTCCTGTTGTTCCTTGGTTCATTTGATTGTCGTTGTCCATCAAAACGACCTCTGCCTCTTCCATTACCTCGACCACGACCACATAAACCTCCTCTTCCACGGCCCTTGTATGTCGAGTTCTCACTCCAGCCATTTCTTGCGGCTGGACCTTTCACTTGAAATGCCTTTTCTTCATTTTTGTCATGTGAATGGTTGACTCTACCCTCATGTGCTTGCAATGAACCCATAAGTTCATCAAATGAATAAATTGATAAATCTTTCGATTCTTCAATCGCAGCGACTACGTGGTCGAATTTTGGAGTCAAGCTTCTCAATATCTTTTCAACGATCATTTGATTGACAATCTTCTCTCCGTAGGATCGCATTTGACTGACTATTGTCGTTGCTCTAGACAAAAAATCAGCAACCGATTTTCCACTTTTCATGACCAAGGTTTCAAAGTGGCGACGAAGTGATTGAAATCTCACAATGATCATCTTTGAGTCACCTTGGAACTCTTTTTGCAGAATAGACCAGGACTGCATTGACATGGTTGCCGCTGCAATTCGCGAGAAGACGCTATCATGGACTGCTTGTTGGATTATCACCAACGATTTTGAATATTTCTTCTTGTTTTCCCTCAATCTGGTTTCGTCGTCAGGGTCGGTAAACCCTTTTTCCACCAAGTCCCAAAGATCTTGAGATTTAAGTAGAGTCTTCAAACGGTTACTCCAAAACTCGTAGCATTCCCCTTTGATTATGGGAATAAGAGGTTGTGCCGCACCCATCACATTGCCATTATTAGCCATAGGTTTTCCTCTCAAGTGTTTCACTCCACTCACGAATTTTTATCCTCTGTACTCACTCTCTCAAGATGGCTCTAGATACCAATTTGTTGGAGAAAAAAGCTATAAAAAGCAATAATCCTACCTATGTTTGGAGAAGCATTTGGAATTATTTGCCTTAATTGAAACATGAGTGTGCTTGGCGAGTTGGGAATGGCTCAAGCATCAACGTATGGTCTCAAGATTAGCTTCTAGCTATTGATGGTTACTGGTTGACTAGTAGCGTTGTGCAATGCTTGGAGGCACTACGAGTTAAAGATCTGATAGTCGAGGGCGAATGGATATGGAATGAGAATTTGTTAAGAACCTTGTTTAATTTATGGCAACGATGTTAAAGCCATTACACGAGTGAAACTCGGCAATTCTTGTCTTTTGGAAAGCTTCAAAATCAGGTAAGTACAATATATAAAGTGTACAATATACTTTTCATTAAGTAGCACTAAAACAAGTGTAAATGCTATATAAATTTAATAACTTGGAGCCCATGATTAGTGGAATTATAGAAACAAGTAAAAATCGTTGATCTATATCTATTTATGAATTAGGGTTCTCAATAATTATATAGATAATCTATAATATTTTTTTAAATAAATACTAATATATAAAGGGTATAAAAAAATTTGGGGGCCCTTAATTTTTACAAAATCCCGAGACCCCTAGGCGACTGCCTACTTCGTCTTCCTCATAATCGGCCCTGGCCTCAAAATACCTCCAAGAATGAAGAATTTCATATGGAGGATCCTTACCTACTGCCTGCCCAAAATGAACAATTTGATGCAAAGGGAATTATTCTTGAGAATATTTGTCCATTGTATAATGGGGAGTTTGAAACGGAAGAGCACGTGTTTCTTAATTGTCAATTTGCTAGGAATTGTTGGCAGAAAAGTAATCTTGAAATAAACTTCAAACACTCGGATGACTTCACCGGATGGTTTGGTAGACTTTGTCTCGGTGCCGACTATAGGAAGAATAGAATTGGAGAAGGAGAGAAATAATACGTAATAGAAACCCCATTCTTTATGGGTTGATTTACATGAAATATATATAGAGAAATATTGCAAGGTAATGGAGTTTAACTAGGTAACTAAATCCTAACTAATCTAGATAACTGAATCATAATAGAATCCTAATATTACAAGAGTTCTTATAATATAATATATTCTAATACGCTCCCCAGTCGAAACGTGACGAACGTGAAGACTGGACAATCACTTGCTAACACTCCCCCGCAGTCGGAACGAATAAATAGTGAAATCCTTAGTGAAAATATCTGCCAAATTAATAGAAAGAAGAAAATAACGTGGAGATATTTTTTTTTTTTTATGAATCTAGAGAGATAGAAGATATGAGGGGGGGAAGAGAATAACTAAAAGAAGGATATAGATGAAAGAGAGAGAAAAGAGATTAACTGACTAAGAAGTAGAAGATGTCGGAAAGAAAAAAAAAATATAGGAAAAATAGCATTGGAGAAGGAGAGAAATAATACGTAATAGAAACCCCCATTAAATTATGGGTTGATTTATATGGAATATATATAGAGAAATATTGCAAGAGTTTAACTAGGTAACTAAATCCTAGCTAATCTAGATAACTGAATCATAATAAAATCCTAATATTACAAGAGTTCTTATAATAATATAGGGTTAATAAGATATAACCCCCTCTTTAAGAAAAATATTAGGACTAAACACCTTACATTATTTTTAATGGGTCAAACCTCCTCTGAAATGTTAATTACTGAAATACCCCCACAATTTGTAATAGCAATGACCCCCCCACCGTTTTCCCCAAAAACAACATATCTTCAACCATTTTCTTCAATATAATTTCTCCCCCATTTTCGGTGGTCTGCTATAATTATGCCACGAAAATCGCCCCTACACAAACTGTAATATATATCGGATCGTTTCTAATTTCCAACAACTGTCCTAGTTTGCTACATTTGCTAGAACAAAAAAAAAAAAACCAGAAAACCATTATTCTGGGAATCAAGAAGAAAACCAGAAAACCAGAAAAATAAACAATGGTGAAAGACGGCAAGAAGAAGACAGGTAGTTTCCTATACACCCATCGCTCTCACCGACTTCTATTAACCTACTTTTTGTGCATTTACCCCATGATTTCTCTTTTTGACAACATTCTCAGCGACTCCAAAAGAAAGATCGAAGACTCCTTCAGAAACCGTGTGCAAAGGTAGGTCTGAAATCGACAATCAATTTTACTTCGATTTGTTGCAAATTTCATAGCAGTACAATTAATTTTGTTGCGTTTCATACATGGGCAACTGAAATTTTTACTAATTTCAGTGACACCAAAATCAGAAACGATTAGAGGAGAAGAACACGAATCGAGGTATTAACAAATCTTCCATACTGATAGTTAACTTCATTTAAATAGTTGTAAAAAAAGATTAATCTATTTTTTATTTCTTTCCCCAGGAACGCCACACAATAAGATAAAAGTTGACTTACTGCATCTAAACGCTGGTAATAGTTTATGCACATTGATTTCCAATTAAACTATTTTTTGGGGCATTGTAGTTGACTGCATTATTATGCATCTAAACATTTTGGGTGTCGTTGTAATGAACTTTGTAGTTGATTACATTCTTATATATTCTTTGTAAAAAAAAATGTGTTGATCTACAGTAAACATTTGCACTAAAATATAGTACACCAGTCAATATACTATGTCAATTGTTTAATAGTTATCTACTTCACAAACTCAGAGTCAACTCGTTTGCAATAATCATAATTAAGTCAATATGATATCTTAACCACCTATATTCTTTGTATGTTAGTATACTATGACACATGCTTAACAGTCAACTGGTTTACGCACTCAGAGTCAACTTGTTTCAATATGCATTGTAAACTTAGTTCATTGCATTATAGTTCACTACATTATAGTTCACTACATTAATCCATATAGTTCACTACATCATGTTGTGTACTAATATATGTTCAATACTTAGTTTATTCAATATAGTTCACTACATTATTGTTCACTACGTTAATTGAATTTGAGAGTGTGCAAAAACATGGTTTTTATCCCATATAGTGCACTACATTCTGTTATTTAGTAGTGGTGGTCATCTGAATTTACATTTTGAAAAAAATGGCACTGAGTCTACTACCAAACTTGAAATGTACTGTGAAAATTGCTTGGTAGGCCAACTGGCAGACAAAATCATAGTAAATCCAGTTATACAAAAAAAATAGTAACTTCTTGTGTTAGACAACTATGTTTTGTACATTACTGAATCTTTGTTTACATGTATTGTATACTTAATATAAGTGTATCTAGTTGACTACATTGTTGTTCATATACTGATGTATGCATGCTTTCTATTGCAGTGCAAACCAAGCAGGTGATTGAAGAACAAAGAGAAGAATTAGGGTATGTAAAGCAGTACAGATCGACCCTAACATCAACCATCACTTTCTTCAAGGACATATCTCTAAGGCCAGATCATATCCGATGCCTCAAAAGAACGCCATTCTACTACTTTATCATGCAGTTTGCAAATAAGAAGGTTGATGCCAAGTTTGTCAAGTGCACATAAATTGGGACTGCACAATTACTTTTGGCATTTGACAAGAAAAAAGACAAATTCATTACGGGAGGGGAAGAGATAAACATTAATTCATTATTGGTAGTTAACTATATTGTTGTTAGAGGTAACTACAAAAATTAAATAGTCAACTATAATTGTTCCGATGTCAACTATAAAAAAATTGGTAGTCATCTATAATTTTTCCATTAATTCACTATATTATTTTGGGTAAATTACACCCACACCCCTGAGGTATACTTAAATAACTTTAAGGTCCATATGGTATCGATAATTACACTCACCCCCTTGAAACGTAGTTATAAATTCTAATGGTATAATGCATCGGATACGTTATTACGATAGAGTTCTAACAGACTATTGGTTTCAGGAAGTGGTGAAGACAACAAAGAGTTATGGGTGATTTAAGAAATATTGAGGGAGCCATGTCACCCCATAACTCCTCATAACTCTATGTTATCTCCACCACTAGCTAAAAGTAATTGTCCATTAGAACCCTATCGGAATAATGTATCCATTATCCCGTTAGAGTTTTTAACTACCTTTCAAGGGGGTGAGTGTAATTATCGATACCACAGGGACCTTAAAGTTATTTAAGCATACCTCAGGGGTGTGGGTGTAATTTACCCTATTATTTTTCAACTTAAGATACTATGGTGTTATAAAATTGAATACTCATGATAAAAATGTCATCTCCGGTGAAAACATGAATTTCAAAGAGTAGAAAATAGATTGATTTCAACGACAAAAAAATGAGATGTAGAAGAAAAGAAAAGTAGTGAGAAGAAATAGAGAAACTAAAGAGAAAAAATGAAACAGACAAGAACAGATGAAATGAGGGAAGAGAAAGGAGAGAAAGAGAAGAGAGAGAGAGGAGAGAGGAGAGAGAAGAGAGTAAATTGTAGAAGAGAGAGAAGAGATGAGAGAGGAGTGAGAAGAGAGGAACTTGTGGAAGAGAGAGAAGAGACAGAATAGAGGAGAGAGGAGAGAGAAGAGAGGAAATTGTGGAAAAGAGAGAATAGAGGAGAGGAGAGAGAAGAGACGAAATTGTGGAAGAGACACAAGAGAGAGAAGAGAGGAGAGATGAGAGAGAAGAAAAATAATAAAAGAACTGTTGGCACCAGATTTCTGTTTGTGAAGATTGAAGAAATCCGCCATACGTTGAAATTAAAGATTGGCAAAGATTTGTTTTCCATGTTTATTTTGGAATTAATTAGAGTCCTATTTTTGTAATATTGTTATTAGGACTTAGATTTATTTCCATGTACTGTATTCTAGTTAGGTATCTTTTGTATTTATCTAGAATAGAAGTAGAAATCGACTAGGATTCTATTACCTAGTTAAATCGATTTCTTAGGGCCCAAGTTAGGTTAAGGGTGGTGATTTTGTGCCTATATAAGGCCCTCAACCTCATATGAGTCCAATGGAACTTTAATAAGAAAAATCCCAGCATAAAGGCTTTGAAGGGTGCAGCCCGTGCTGCAGCCCTGTCTGCACGGCAGGTGTGGCAACAAAACAGGTTTCTTCTACCAGGCCATAAAGAAGATCGGCGTTTCGGGAGAAGTGCTTAATAGATCTCGGGAGAGGTCGATCCGCCGTTTGAAGGAAGTTCAACATTGGAGGAAGTCCAAGAGTGCGGAGGAGGAATTGCTTTGATTATCAACAAGTTCGAGTCGTGTGCAAGAACGGCGTATCACATAAAAAGGGAGTCTTTAGTGTTTTATTAAGTCTTATTAATGTACACTTAAATCTGAACTAGTTTTGCAAGTCCTCGTGGATGTAGGGTACATTTGTATCCGAACCACATTAAATTGTTGTGTTCTTTATTCTGCTTTTCGTAGATTTATTACTGTGACAACACAACAATTCTGTTACGTCACCTAATGTCGTAACATGTAGTCTGTCTCAACAGATGAGTCGATTTCCATAGGCATTCAAAATTCAACAATTGGCATCAGAGCGGGTCACTAGATATACTTAGTGTCCCATTTTGGGTTTTGATTTGTTTTCTTTGCTTATTGGATGACGTGTGTTCACAAGGAAGGTTGAGACGGAAGTCTGTCACGGCATTCACCCAATTCCGCTGCGTTGTAACGTGCCCCGTGAT
Organism: Erythranthe guttata; assembly: GCF_000504015.1. Next base: position 308,753 of record NW_012192981.1, read on the forward strand.
GGGACACTCTGATAGAAGACCAAGACGGGTGAAGAAAAGTGGCATCTCTGTTGCAGGGGGAGTAAATCTCATTTGCAGGGGGAGTTCTTGTTAAACATGGATTTAACAAATCTATGCCAAAGGGGGAGATTGTTGGCACCGGATTTCTGTTTGTGAAGATTGAAGAAATCCGCCATACGTTGAAATTAAAGATTGACAAAGATTTGTTTTCCATGTTTATTTTGGAATTAATTAGAGTCCTATTTTTGTAATATTGTTATTAGGACTTAGATTTATTTCCATGTATTGTATTCTAGTTAGGTATCTTTTGTATTTATCTAGAATAGAAGTAGAAATCGACTAGGATTCTATTATCTAGTTAAATCGATTTCTGAGGGCCCAAGTTAGGTTTAGGGTGGTGATTTCGTGCCTATATAAGGCCCTCAACCTCATATGAGTTCGATGGAGCTTTAATAAGAAAAATCCCAGCATAAAGGCTTTGAAGGGTGCAGCCCGTGCTGCAGCCCTGTCTGCAAGGCAGGTGTGGCAACAGAACAGGTTTCTTCTACCAGGCCATAAAGAAGATCGGCGTTTCGGGAGAAGTGCTTAAAAGATCTCGAGAGAGGTCAATCCGCCGTTTGAAGGAAGTTCAACATTGGAGGAAGTCCAAGAGTGCGGAGGAGGAATTGCTTTGATTATCAACAAGTTCGAGTCGTGTGCAAGAACGGCGTATCACATAAAGAGGGAGTCTTTAGTGTTTTATTAAGTCCTATTAATGTACACTTAAATCTGAACTAGTTTTGCAAGTCCTCGTGGATGTAGGGTACATTTGTATCCGAACTACATTAAATTGTTGTGTTCTTTATTCTGCTTTTCGTAGATTTATTACTGTGACAACACAACAATTCTGTTACGTCACCTAATGTCGTAACATGTAGTCTGTCTCAACAGATGAGTCGATTTCCATAGGCATTCAAAATTCAACAAGAACAACACGTCAAAAGGGCGGTTGAGAAGAGAGGGGGGAGAGAGAAAAATAGTGGGGGAAGAAATGACAAAATTTGAATAATAAACACGTGAGGGGGGTCTCACAATTCCTAATGTTAATTTTAGATTTCTTTATAAATGGTAAATATTAAAATGGGCCTGGACTCTATTATTTTGTGTATTGAGGGGGTTATCCCTCATTTTCCCTATAATATATTCTAGGGCAAATTACCAAAACCCCCCTGAGGTAAGCCTAAATAACAAAAATCCCCCTCATGTTCTCGTAATTACGAAAACCCCCCTGAGGTATGCAAACATCTTACAAATCGCTCTAACGGTGTTAAACTCGATAGAATCTTTTTGATTCTCCCGAATATTCCTCCGATAATACCAATTTTGCCCTTGTACACGAAATTACCCTTAGGGGGGTAATTGTAAGCATTTTATTTAATGAGGGGGTTCATAAATATATACTCTTCATGAAATATATAAGTGTCTACAAAATACTTATTTTTCTTAAATTAAACCCAAATATAATCAATCATTACAATGTATTTTTATTGGATTAAAAAAATCAATGGATGAGATTTCAAAATTTAATTATTTTTTATATATAAAATTAAATATTTTACAATTCGAGAAATACAACCATGCATCATTCAAGCTAAAAGCATAAATCCGTATGAATACTCCTCTGGATAAATAAAATCAATTAAAATATATAAATAAAAAAAATAAAAAAAATTATAATATCAAATTATCAATACAAATTACAAAGTAATAAATAAATTTATAAAAGCAATAAATCATCAAGTGAAAGGGATGTCAGGGGGGATTTTCGTTATTTAGGCTTACCACAGGGGGGTTTTGGTAATTTGCCCTTTATTTTTTACATATTTAACAGAAGGATATAATAGACATTTCACGTTTTCGGTTAAAAAAATTCGGTCAACCGTTAGTCAAGGGGGGTTTTCGTAATTACGAGAACGTGAGGGGGATTTTCGTTATTTAGGCTTACCTCAGGGGGGTTTTGGTAATTTGCCCTATATTCTAATAGTGGTTGTGAAACTAAAATAGTGAATATTCGTTTTTTGAAGATCCTCGTGGATGTAGGGTATAATTGTATCCGAACCACATTAAATTTGTGTCTCGTTTATTTCTGTTTTACAAACTGTTTCACGAACTGTTGCAAACTTCACGCAATAGTAACGAAAAACTAAATCTGACACAAATAATTAATATTTGTACGAAATAAATTCTAACAAATGGCATCAAGAGCCTGTCATTAGATACACTTAGTGTGATTTTGGGACTTAAATTTTTTTTTCTGTGCAGATATGAATAATCATCGTGAAGGCGCATTCCTACCACCTCTTTTGGATGAATTGAACTACACTGATTGGAAAATAAGGATGAAGATGTTCATCAAATCTATTGATGAATGGGTTTGCGCGATTCAAACTGGTTGGAGACTTCCTACCTCAATGAATGAGTCACACGAGATCATTCAACAAAGTATTGAAGGTAAGAATTTCTACTCTTGAACAAAATGCTATTTGTGCTAGTAGAGAAACATATAGTTTGAAGGCTAAATTTGCTAAAACCCAAGATTCTATTTCAAAATTAAATACAGGTAGGGTATATTTGAATGAAATTGAGAACAAATCAGCCGAACTATGGTCATCTAGGTGTAAGGGGTAATAAACTATTTGATGATGATTTGAAACAGAAAGAAGATACAATAGGAAAAATCAATTTTGTTAAACAATACACTGTTTCACAGACTGTTGCGACAATTGTGTCAAAACAGTCATCTCAAAGAAAATGTTTTGTGCCTATTTGTCATTTTTGTCATGTTTCTGGTCATGTACGGCCCAGGTGTTTTAAGTACTTGAAAATGGTTAAAAGAATAATGGCCCAAACACCACTTTCCGTTAAATTTGATCACACTTTTGTGTCGTCTCAAAAACCCAAGATAAAGGTTGATTTAGTGAATAAAACTCAACAAAAATTCTGGGTAAAAAAATCTGATCTTAATTGTTTATCTGCCATTACTTCTTTAAAATCATGTCATGATAGTATTAACTGTTCCAACAGTTCTGTTGACAAAATTGGATTGGGGCATAAGAAACTTGGTCTTCTGAATTTTGATAATTTGAGTGCAAAAAATAATTCGATGAATCCAATTCAGCATTCGAGAACTAAGCTTACGGATATTTTTCACCGTTTCATAAGGGGGTTGGTTGAAAAGGGGGTTGTCTCAATAGATTATGTTGCAACAGAGAATTAATTAACTGATGATTTTGCAAAAACCCTTGATGCACATAGATTTGATTCCTTGCGAAAATCGCTGGGAATTTATGATGTTTAATCTGATGCAATTGCATGAACTGTTGCAACAGTCTGTTTGTCCAGACTTGCAACTTTTAGTGGTAGGACACTTCAAATGTTTTTGCATCTCATATAGGGCCTGCATATGATTCAGACAAATGTGAATTTGATACTTCGTGTACTTCTAAACTTTGTGGGGGTAGAATTTCACCAATTCCCAAAATGATTACTTAAAAGGCTCCAACTTATGTATTTCTCTGAATAGTCTTGTCATGGTTGGATGTTTTTATAGGAAAATACTACCTCTTTCGGTGAGTTAAAGCTACTCTTGGATTGCTATTATATATATATATATATATATATATATATATATATATATATATATATATATAAACCACTATAAATTAATACAGTTGGGACCATCAAAATTTCATTAATTTAGCGAAATATTAACTTATCGATAAATTAATAATTATTAATTAAATAACTTATTAATTTATGAAATTAATTTTAATATTATTTTCAATAAATACATTTTTTTTAAAACATTTACGTGTATATTATTCATTGTACCATTAGTTCAATGCACTATAGAGCCCGTTTCACGAGCGGAAGCTCTTAAAGAAGCAATGGTATAGATCGATTTTATGTTGAGTTATGAGAAAACTATGCGGAAAGGTCTAACCATGTTAAGAAGAGTGAGGAACGAGATTGATGGTAATGTGAACTTCAACAAGAAATAAGCGACAATTAAATTATATATTATTAAGCTTTCATAGATCTACAAAGTATGTACTGTACCATGTAATTTAAGAATTGTTTTTTATGCATTATTAATTTATATATTATATGGGGCTTCTTAAAATTTTCGAATGTGTATTATCTTATAAATTTAGCGAATTATTAGTTTAGCACGTTGTCCCCGAGTCGGGACTAGGAAAATTTATTATTTAAGCGAGGTTATTAATTTATCGATGTTCTACTGTATATGCACATGAATTTGGTCAGTGATTAGTTCGAAGCCTAGATTAGTCGAGTCAGTAAACCAGTCACTTGGCCGAAAGCTCGTTACAAGGCTCAATTAGAAAGCCCAGGGGACTACACATTGCACGACCAATGGAATTTATCTATATACACATCAATTTACATCAATTTGGTCAGTGTTAAGTTCGAAGCCTAGTTGAGTCGAGTCAGTAAGACTTTCAAGGTGTCCTATATACCTAGTGCCCTCATAACCATTTGGTTCGGGAGTCGCTTGGTCGAAAGCTCGTTACACGGCCCAATTAGAAAGGCCAGTGAACTACAAATTGTCCGACCAATTTATTTATTTATTTTGCTTTCTTTGTCAGAAAGCATCTACATGCTCCGTTATTCATGGGAAACAGCTACCACTGGGCATGTGCGTACGCTACCAAATAAGAGCATCTTTGTGTTTGACTTGGGATTATTAAGTTTATTGGTAGCATTGACAGTCGGATTTTTGGGGATTGCGCTTATCGTGAATGTGGAGATAAATCCCATATGTTTTGTTTGTCTATGCAGTATCCTCTTCACATATGTCTCTTCACTCACGTTCAATTTCTCACTCACGTTTTTTTTTTTGTCTTGCATTAGGCATTTCTTAAAAAAAAAAAAAAAAGAGGGAGACGGGGTCGTTTGTTTTTGTGCCGGTTAAATTTCACTTTTGCTGCAACCGGATCTATTGGGTCTACTCCTCTCACTCCCACGTGTCTTATGAAGTTTGGCAAAGTTAGTTGTCGTGGTTATTTAATGTTGGATGTGATATAACTATCATTTGATTTTTCCCATTACAATTGTAGTGGGATATTGAGTTTGTGAGTTAGTGATTTCTTGTGCATGTTATGTGTGGTGATTCTTCTCACTTGCTTTCAAGATTCTCTGTTCGTTTGATTTTTTTGTTAAGTGTTTGAACAGATTGCTCGAAACATCGAGTTCATTAGTCCATGTTGATATATCTATGCATGGTGATTGCCCAGAAAGGGGGACAAAAGAACAATAACGACGGCATGAACACATGGGGAGTTCCGACATATGTTGCTACAGTGCATCCGACAGTTGCTGGAACAGTCCAGGAATGCCGGGGGAGTTCAGACAACTGTTGAGACATTGCATCAGATAGCTGGTGGAATAGTGCAGAAATACAGGACAAATAATGAGCATTGTGAAGAGAAATTGTTTATGCTACTGCATATCCTTTTATCTCGTGCTTATCTGAACGGATTATTTGCTTTAATTTTGGAACCATGGTTTATTTACGATTTACACTAACTGCTTAACTGTTTGATAAACTGTTGCAACAGTTTATATTTGCATATGTTATTCTGAATTTGCTAACCCTTGTTCATGTAGGTACCATATTTTAAGGGAGAGTAAATGTTCTGACTAATCAATGCCAAAGGGGGAGAGTGTTAGAATCTCGGTGGGATTCTATGTTCACAACACCAAGTGGAATTCTGTGGAGATGTGTATTAATATGAGGAACATATTTTCCTTAGTTATCTCATTAGATAATTTGAGAAGAAATAAATTATCTCTCCATATTAATCACCTGAATGTGTGTATCCAAAATAAAATGAATTTCACATTTTCAATATTATGTTTATTGTCATTAATTGGTTTAGGTCTGCACAAGACTATAAAAGGAGGAGCTAATGCCGACGTTATTTGCTGAGTCTCTTATCACGTGGATAATTTACCACGTCGGCCTCCGCCGCCTTCTAAGTCTACCAAGCCATGTAAGCAAAAGGAAAGATTGAAGTCATTTACAAGAGGAGCTGCCCAATGATCTTCTACAGGGGGAGAAACACATGCATGGAGAGCTGACTCCATTGCGAACCACGTGCCGAAGCCATTATTGGTGGAACAGTTGCTGAAACTGTGGCACATACTATAGCAGGAGTTGATGCCACTCTTTTTGTTGAAAGAGATGATGATGATGCGCTGTTCCTTTAATGCTGAGGATGATCTTTAGTTTTATTGCTTCTGTCTATCCTCTGCTTGTTTTATTTTCAGGTTTTTTACTCAGGGGAGAAAATGATTATAATAAATAAACGACAAAGGAGGAGATTGTTAGAATCCCTTGGATTCTAACTATACAAGTATTAAATAAAACTTGTGCCATAAGTTTGCATATACCGTGAGCTAAAGAAGGGAAGATTCCTTGTAGCTTTTAATTCTTTTAAATTGTCATTAGTTGATTTATAATAGGAATTATTCTTCTAATGAATTTCCTTGTATTGAAAATATAATTTCCTGCGTGATTAAGAGTTTCCTAACCGTAATGAACTTTACTTCCTTGTACGACTCTTATTACTTGTAGAAGTATAAATAGAGCAGCACGACGGCTCATACCTCACGCTTTTCGTTGGAGAGGAAAAAATTCCACTTGTTTTTATTTCTCCATCGTGATACGTGATTTTCATAGAAAATATATCAGCTTCAAGGCTTTGTGGTGAAGACACCAAGATTCAAGGATTATCACAAGTTTGCTTCTTCTATACAAAAAGAAGATCGGTTCTTCGGAAGAGGGGCTTAAACAGATCTTGAGAGGAGATCAATCCGCCGACTGAAGGGATTCACCGTTGAAGGGAGTTCAACCGAGCGGAGAGGAGGCTGGCATAATCGGAATTACTAATTTTGAGTATTGCACAAGAACGGCGTCAAGATAAAGAGGGAGTATTTAATTTACTGTTTAAGTCCTAATATTGTGCCTGTAAAACTAAAATAGTTAATATTCGTTTTTTTGCAGATCCTCGTAGATGTAGGGTACAATTTTATACGAACCACATTAAATTTGTGTCTCGTTTAATTCTGTTTTTACAAACTGTTTCACGAACTGTTGCAACACTTCACGCACTAGTAACAAAAACTGAATCTGACACAAATAATTAATATTTGCACGAAATAAATTCTAACACACCCGATTCTCGTTATCATTTTTCAGCATGATCTCGAGCTCCTTCACGAACACATCCATGGCGTTCTTTTGTAAGGAAATGGGAACAATAATCCCGTTCTCACCCTTTTTATTTTTGAAGGGTATGTAATAGCTCGATAACTCGGGTACAACACCGACTTCGCCTTTCGCCGGGCCTCCATAAACGGGTTTGCCCCACCCAAAATCGACATCTCCGAAGCCCAAATGCCTTACATCGGACACCGCGTAATTCCCAACCAACATGAAATGGGGCCGACCTCTGATTACCATAAGATCCGCCACCGATTTAACGTGCTCTTCCGTTGCCTTGGTTTTCGCCTTCATCACGAGCTCCACCGCGTAATGAAATGGATTTTTGGATAGGCTTTCTGCGGTGGCTATGGCGGCGGCTAAAACAAAAGCGTTGCCGTAGTACCCGGCAGGGAGTGGAGGATTGAACCGCTTCCGGCAGTTTATGACGCATAGGATCCTGACCTCTTCGTTAGGGTCCGGAGAGAGAGCGATCGTGCGGCAGCGCCATAGGCAGGCTGTCAGGAGTTCGAACTTGGTGCAGTTCCGGTGTAGGTGCGGCGGCAGGCGGCCGTCAAGGGCGGATATTTCGGGGGCGCCGAAGAAGAAGGAGCGGTGCACCATGTCGCCGTCGAGTATAATTGGGATATTATTAACAACGTCATCGTACTCATGGTGCGTGCATGTCACGCGTGGCGGATTACGCGCGCTGAGGATGTGCCTTTCCCAAATTGGTTGTATTGAAGGGGCTTCAGCGCCACGAGCGAATTCTCCTACGGCGGACATAAATTCGGCGATTCCGGTACCGTCACTCATTGTGTGGTTGAAGCGGAGGGAGAAGATGAACCCACCGTATTTCAGGCGCGTGACCTGCAAAAATTAGGTGCGATTTCAAGAGTGATAATAAAAAAGATAAATTTCACTTTCCCTGTACTTTGGCTCGATATTATTTTACCCCTTCTACTCCTGATTGCATCGATTTGTCCCTTGTACTTGAAAAATTGTTTCAATGTGGCCCTCGCCCTTAGTTTTCAGATCTTTGACCTTAACACAGTTTGATCTAATTCTAAAAATTACAAAAAAAATCATCCCTCCCAGTTTAAATAATTATTAAAAAAATTAAAAAAAAAAATTGTAGCTGGCGTCGTGGACTATGTTTTCTCGTTGTCTTGAATTTTTAATTTTTTTTTAATAATTATTTAAACTCGGAGATGTGACGTTTTTGTAATTTCACATCTTAGATCAAACGGTGTTAATGTCAAATGTCTGACAACTAACAACGAGGGCCACATTGAGACAATTTGGTATAGATTAAAAAGAGCAACACCAGTAGTAGCAAGGTCTAAAGTTGCCCTAGACACCGAATTTCACATAAGTACTCAACGCTGAAGATGTCACTTCATCGTCCGAAAGGATGGAAATTAGGGTTGTCACTAATTAGCATGTTTGTAGTAACAAAGGATGATCATGACTAACTAGTGGATTTCGACGGCAACACGAAAGGGTATAATTGAGAACACAATTAAATATATATACTTATATACATACCTGAATAAGCAATAAAGGACAATTGATGATTCCACCGGAACCGGGGACGTCGTAAAGCAGCTCGTCAAGGCATGGTACCGGCGGCCGAATTTCGTCACCAAACTGCTCCAACGCCACATCAGCATCCGCCTCAATGAACATAACCCCCTCGCCGGTGCACTCCACCACCAGCTTCCTGGCGGCTTGCTCCCTCAGCCGGCCGGCAAATGGGTAGTAAGGAACCAAAGCCTTGGCAATAGCTTTACGGATAACCTCAACGGGGTCCGCTTCGATGGAGGGAATATTCCGGTAGAATTGTATGAGCGGAACATGGAAACGGAGGCCCTCTTGATCGTCTATATCGGAGAGGGGTTTGAATTCGTGGGGTGTCGGCTTTGCTGGAAGGATTAGCTCTGGGATTCGCCTCGTTACATTGAAAATCAAAGGTTTTGTTATTAGTGCCATAATATTAATTACTCTATGATATGTGTGGAA